>QANU01047353.1:108985-380050 GCA_003254905.1 Nissolia schottii | reverse complement strand
GGGTGGGGGGAGATATTAATGAATTTGGTTGATTTGTTGATATCCACAGTCCTGTCATTACTAGTGCAATAATTTGAACAGGCATTGAGATCTTAGGTTACTAACCAGAATGCCTTTGTTTATATTTTTTTTAAAAGAAAAATAAATTTTATGACAAGAGAGGGAAATAGTACAAAAGAGGATAAGGCATCCTCAAAAAGAAACAAAAAATATTGGACTATATCCTAAGTGGGTGAACCTTGCAACATCGCATGCCAATCTTTTTGTCTGTCAGATAAGGCATGCCTTTGTTTGAATTGATGGCATGGCAGACATTCTTATTGCCTACTGTTTAGAAGATATGTTCTATCTGTTTTAATAAATGAATTTTTCAGATTATTTTCATATGCTTCTTGCTTCATGTTGGTCCTTAATCCTTGTAAGATACACTACTGCTATTGATATGTGGTCCTTTGGGTGCATAGTGGCTGAATTGTTTCTTGGATTACCATTATTCCCCGGGGCTTCAGAATTTGATCTTTTGAGGCGGATGATTGAAATACTTGGGTATGTCTCTATCTCTAAAGTCAAGTTGGATACATACTTAAAATATGTGGCAATCCATTTTATATAGCAAAAATGTGACATCACCATGAAGATATTTTTCCCTTTTTCCATCCAAGTTATACTTTACTAGTGGGGCTTGACAGATATTTCTTGCCTGCCAAGCAAATGATTTCTGTAATGTGTAGTTACTTTTAAGTGATAATTGTAGGAGAGAAATTATTGAGTAAAGATATAGAATAAGTTTTTTACTTTTACGTCTTTCACTTCATACCAGTTTTATTTTTTATTTTTTATATTTAACCTTCTTTGTTTGATCTCCTTTTCAATTATATTTCCTTTTATTTGCCAAAAATCAAAGTTTTAACCCCCAAATTATGCATGGGAGACTGTTTTGAGCGCAATGCTGTGGGTTCTGCCGGTGGCATCTCAGGGAGTCCCTGCCACTTCCTTCCATCCCACCAGCCTTTTCACATTTCAGAATATTCTCACTCTTCCGTGAACAGAAGTGTAGTTATTGGATTTGGAATATGAAACAAAATCATTTTATTTCGTTCTAGTCTTCAAATCAGTTGGCTTCCTTTATTTCTGACTATTCTGAATAAGGTTATTCATTTTGTGAATTTATTATAGAGGACAGCCACCTGATTATGTACTGAGGGAGGCCAAAAACACAAGTAAATTCTTTAAGTGTATCGGAAGTCTCCAGAACATAGAGAACAATGAGGGTTTCAAAAATGGAAGAAGTGTCTATCAAGCATTGTCGGAGGAAGAATATGAAGCTGTAAGTTTTATGTGCTACTGTTTTTAACGTAGGATCTTTCTACTAAATGAACATTGTGGCATCTCTTCTTAGAATATGGTTTTCAAATCCTTACCTCCTCTGGTTTCTTTTAACGTTACATGTTTATTTTCATATTTCTGGTTCCTGTTCAGCGAGAATTGAAGAAGCCATCTGTTGGAAAAGAGTATTTTAATCATATGAACCTTGAAGCAATTGTTACAAATTATCCCTATCGGAAAAACCTGGCTAAGGAAGATATTGTCAAAGGTTAGCTTTCATATTCTTCAATAAATCCCGTCGAGGTTAGAAGTTTCTGCTCAGCATGATTTTGTTATTTTATTTTTTTCATTTTTTATTTTGTGCGTTCAAGTTGATGGTACTAATGGATGTTGTGTAAACTGAACTTGTAACAGAAAGTCAAATAAGATTGGCCCTTATTGATTTTTTGAGAGGGCTTGTTGAATTTGATCCTGCAAAACGATGGTCACCTTTCCAGGTAAGTAAATTGCTTTGTCCTATTGCCCATTGACCCATGTTTCAGACGAAAATTTGGCTTGTTTTGATGTCAAGTTTAAGCTTACTTAGATTAATAATTCATGTTCCTGTAGGCTTCAAAACACCCTTTTGTAACTGGGGAACCTTTCACACACCCTTACAAACCTCCCCCGGAGACCCCTCGCGTGGTAAGTAAATCTCACGTCCGAAGAATCTACCCCCCCCCCCCAAAACAACCCCCTATACACACAAGCAGAGTCTGCGTTTTGATATTTGCCTTAAACTATTTATTCAGAACTTGCAGTCCTGTAAGTAGTACATTAAAATGTTTCACTGCTCTACGTATACATGTGTGCATGTATTTGCTCATAAGTAATGTTGGAGGTGGTGCTGGGATGTGTCATAATTCTTACCGAAATAAGTTTTTAACTTACATGAAATGATACTGATTAGAGATCACGGAGATTAAACAAGAAAATATTGTTTGGATAGGTCTGGAATTATTTTGTGTGGATGCAATGCTAGGGATAGGTAAACATATACCTACTTAGTAATGATCTGCTCAAAATGGAAATCAAAATTGTTTATTATTCGGATTCGGATTCATTTTTATGCTTCTCTATTTAGCTACCATATCTGTCCATATGATAATATTTGGGTAAAGAAATGTATGAAGAATGATGATGCTACATGTTTGATTGATGTTCACTTCCGATATGGCTATTGACTAAGAAGTGCCAGATGCATTCCTGGTGGTGGCAAGCGTCCTTGTTTCCTTTTTGTTTATTTTAGGACACGACAAAATGGCCAAATTTCTGTGTCTGTGTTTTGGCTGTGAGTGGTATCGGCCTGAGGAGGAGCTAGTAGGCTGAAGCAAATGCACCCTATATCTAATAAGATATTTTATGATGTCTTATGTTGCATGAGATAGTTCATTTATTTAGCTTGGTTCTCTTAATCAATTGATACCTATATTCTTATTATTTAATCAGTCTATTTTATCTTGATGTTGCTGTTTAATCATTGCAGTATGTTACTTGATCGATAGATGGATTCCAATCTCTTCATTATCTGATGTACATCTAATTTCTCTCTGACTTTTTAGCCGGTAGTTCAAACTATCAAGGTGGATAATCATCCAGGTGGAGGGCACTGGTTCGCTGCTGGCCTATCACCTAATGTGAGCACGCCACTGCTGTAAATATTATTGCCTTTATCTAAATTATAGAGAATTTGACTGCATTTATGATAACTTTTTTGACATACAAAGGACAAGAAAATGTGGTGAAAAGATTTCTAAGTGAAGTAACCTTTGTACATTAGACGGGAACAAAGCCTAACCTCAAATTGGCAGTGAAAGAAAACTCCTGCAGTGTGGAAACTATGGTGAGCCAGCCATGTGATGGCATGGAGAATTTCTGTTTGCTTGATATACAAATATTACGCTCTAAACAGTAACCACTACGTACACAGTGAAATAAATTAGAGCAGGAAGAGCTTCCTAGATTAGCTGTGCGCACCATGAATATGATTACAGAGGTATTTTGAACAGGAAAAAGTGGGGAAATTGTACCTAGATACCATACCTACTCAACAATAAATACTTGTTTGTCTAACAAATCTGTACCATATACTCTAATCAGCTTTTGATGAAGCCACCCGTGTGAAGTTTGTCTAAAAGTGTATCTTACTAGACCAAAGGGACTTTTCTGGTGGAAGTTTGTGTCATAAAAGAACTTCATTTCCTCTTGATGTTAGATTGAACTAGGTATAACCAGGCATGGCTTATCAACACTTTATTTTTTGAGATCGAACTATTCAACCCTACAACTAGCTCTTTATTAACCTCTGAATCCAAATACCTAACTCTTCGTGCTGAATGCCCTCCTTGATAATTGATACATAACACCACTCCGTTCCAATGGAAGCTCTTCGTAATTTCTCTATTGTAGCTGTTACATACCCTAACAACCAAGAATCAGGAAAAGAAGTCACTGAAGAAAGAAAGAAAACAAGGAAGATTCCACCATTACCTTTCAGTTACAGCAGATGGATAAAAAGATAATATTAGATAAAATTAGGATTAGACAAAAAAGATAAAAATTAGATAAGATTACGATTAGATAAAGGTTAGGATTATAATTTAATAAGAGTAGATAAAATAAGATAGGATTAGATTAGGAAGATAAGATGATAGATTAGAATGCTATAAATAGCAGAGGGTTGGGGAGGATAGAAGCAAGGAAGATTTGGGAGATCATAGATTACACAAAGAGAGATCCAACCTCTCAAATGTTGGTCATTATTCTTATTTAATTTTCCTTTCAATAAAACAATCCCTATTATTATTATTATTATTATTATTATTATTATTATTTGGTCCTTACTGATGATTTGGTACCAGTTGTTACAATTGGTATCAAAGCATGCTCTTGGGACGTGGATGGTGACTTCCACCCACCAAACTTCCGCAATGGAAACCAGGATAGAGGCACTCGAACAAAACATGAGGAGGGTAGACAACCTGAAAAGGTGATTGGAGGAGATACGCATACGCACGGAATAGGCTCGAAGCACGAAGATGATTCTGAAATAGCTAGCAAATTGAATTAGAGACCATGGCAGGGAGAAGGAGGAGGAAACTCGGGGCAATACCAAAGGAACCAAAATCAAGGAGGAAGAAGAGGAAGAAGGAAACTCGTTGGGACCATCGAGACTGGGAATAAAAAGAAAGATCGAGTTGCCGACTTTTGAAGGAGAGGATGCTTGTGAATGGTTAGTGCGCATCGAACGCTACTTTAAGGTAGCCCAAATAGCGCCGACACAGAAGCTAGAGTACGGAGCGATGGCGTTAACAGGGAAGCGTTGACATGGTTCGAATGGTGGGAAGAACAAACCCTTTTCCATTCATGGACGAGGTTCAAACAAGATGTACTCAAGAGGTTCCAACTAGGAACAGCGACAAACCCGATAGGATCCTTGCTGGATGTAAAACAACACGAGACAGTCATGCAGTATCGCCGTGAGTTTGAATTGGCAGCTAAAACCAAACAAAATCTAGGCCAGGACATGTTAATGGGGATTTTTATGAACGGCTTGAAGAATGAGATAAGAGCAGGGATGGACATAGCAAACTTCGAAACCTTGACCAAAATCATGGACAAAGCACCATTGAAGCTCGTAATGTTGTCTGGAAGGATGCGGGAATCGTCCCAGGTGGAAGGCAAAGTGAAACAGGATACAATGGGACTAGCAATGGACCAAAAAGAAGCTCAGGATGGGTTAGACCCAACCCACCCATAATCCCAGGGAACGAAGCTCGAACAGGAAGCAGGACAATGGGCCAGAACTCGAAACCCACGGGGAACAACTCAAATTTTACAATGGCTCCATCTGGGACAAGCAACAACACCTAATCTAATGCCAGAAGGAGTGGGCCACGAAGGCTGTCCACTGGAGAATGGGCCGAGAGACAAGAAAAGGGGTTGTGTTTTAAATGTGGAGAAAAATGGGTCCCAAACCATGTGTGTCAATTGAAGCACTATCAGATTATTTTCCTCGAAGAAGAAGAAGAAAAGGAACCAACAGAGGAGGAGGAGGAGGGTAGGGAACAAAAAACGCATCTAGAAGAAGTTGGGAAAACAAATTGGAGATGAAGCGGCTGGAACTTTAGCTCTCTTCTTATAGCTACTGGGGTCTCACCACCCACAAGACCTTTAAGGTTAAGGGGAGAATACTGGGTCAAGAGGTGGTCATTCTCATTGACCCAGGGGCTTCCACAAATTTTATTGCCACTAAAATTGTCCAAGGGCTGAATCTACCAACAACAAAGGTAAGAGGGTTTCAGGTGGAGGTGGGGAATGGAGCCATCGAAAAGGGAAATTGGGGTTGCGAAAAGATAGTGATCGAAGTCCAGGGAATTAAAATACAGAAGATTGGGAACTGCTAGTCGAACTTGACCAGGTTCTAGCAGTGAGGAAGAATAAGACTGGACAACTAGAGGTTTTGCTCAAATGGAAGAATCTGCCAGCATTTGAAAATACTTGGGAGTTAGTAATTGGCATTCAAGAGAATTTTCCATTTTTCCACCTTGAGGACAAGGTGAGTCTTGAAGGGGAGGGTATTGTTACATACCCTAACAACCAAGAATTAGGAAAAGAAGTTACTGAAGAAAGAATGAAAACAGGGAAGATTCCACCATTACCTTTCGGTTATAGTAGAAGGATAAAAAGATAAGATTAGATAAAATTAGGATTAGAGAAAAAAGATAAAAATAATATAAGATTACGATTAGATAAAATAAGATAGGATTAGATTAGGAAGATAAGATGAGAGATTAGAATGCTATAAATAGCAGAGGGTAGGGGAGGATAGAAGCAAGAAAGAATTAGGATATCACAGACTACACAAGGAGAGATCCAACCTCTCGAATGTTGACTATCATTCTTATTTAATTTTCCTTTCAATAAAACAGTCCCTATTATTATTATTATTATTATTATTATTATTATTATTATTATTATTATTATTATTATTTTGTCCTTACTGGTGATTTGGTACCCGTTGTTACAGGCTACCACAGAATTTGGAGTACATGTTTAAGATTTTCAATTCTGAAATAATGATATCCAATTCTTCTCTTAGTTAATTATATTTACTTACTGCAGGTTCCAGGCAAAGGCAGAGGTTCCCTCTATAGCAATGCACATTTTCAGATGGTGCAATATCCACCTTCTAATAGTTACGGCAGTGTAGGAAGTCATGGGAGCTATACAGATAGCGTTGGGCTTGGTAGCAGCTATGGAAGTTATGGAGAGAACAGTAACAAGTTTGCTTACTATTCACCTGTTGGTCCATCTGGTATGAACATGCATAGTCAAGGTAATATGTCGATGCTTGGAAATAGTCCTGATGCTCGGAGGAGAGTTAAGTACCAACCAGGGAATGGGCTGGGTATAAGCCCGTCAACAGGAAATTTTACCCCCCTGCCCCTTGGTGCCAGCCCTTCTCAATTTACTCCACCAAGTTCCTACAGTCAAGTTTCAGTTGGTTCTCCTGGACACTATGGACCTACATCTCCTGCAAGGGGAACTTCTCATGGATCACCTTTAGGGAAGGCAGCTGCAGTTAGCCAGTTTAATAGAAGAAAAAATTGGGGATATTCTGGAAGTCCTCAAACTCAAGAAACAGCATTCTCTTCACATTGGCAAGGTCAATGTCCTGACAGCTCAAACCTTGCTGAGGGAACATCACAACCTTTTGGCAGTTCACCATCTTATCTGCAGTCAAATAATCCTGGAAACTGGAAGCAGCGAGGAAGTGGAGGGATATCTTCTAATCAAAATACAGCATGCATGGTTATACCTAGTTCTAATATGACAATGCAACAAACAGAATTGGCTCATGATAATGCAGACTCAGGCTTATCATTGCCTGATCCTGGAGATTGGGATCCTAATTATAGGTATACAATTGATTCTCCAAAACATCTTCCGTATTTGATTTTTTTAAAATAATCGATGTCTTGCATGTATGCATTTCATGTTTTATGAAACACATTGTTTAGAAAAGAGTTTTATGCCATTCTATTGAATATTTTATTTATTTCAACACACAAGATACATCATTCCGATGGTGGTGGTAGAATGTATCATATGATTATTGACTCTTGCAGTCACCTTGTTTTTAAAATATGTTCGAGGTACTTCCACAAACGAAATTATTGCTAGGTTATAAGCGAAACTTGCAATCTTTTTGGTATCTGTTTCCTAATTAATAAGATTTTGTGAAGGATACAATGAAAACAAGAAAATCTTATTTCCTATTTTCACTATTTCCTTCACAAAATCCTTTAATCGAACCACCCTAACTACCAAAGTCTTGTAATAATGACAAGATGTTCATGATCCATCTTTCTTTATTCTTCTCTTCTCTTAGACAATTTTTTCTAAAATGTTGTTAGAGGATGGTATTTTAGTACATAATTAGTTTGGGCTCCATTTTGGTGTTCGAATGCGGTTAGATTATGAATATTATTTTATTGATTTGTTTATCAAAGAATACATTTACTTAGAAAGAAGAGAGAGCAAATCTTTGGCGATAAGAAATCTCTGTCATTAGATGAACAGAAAGACAATAGCTAGCCAAAGGAGCTAAACAAAGAACAAAGATGGCTAACATCCCGTGTACAGAAGTCCCAGAAATTCCCTTGAAATAAACATGTGCAAAGCTGTAAGATAGGCCCAAACATATCCTATACCACAACAAATGTAATGGCAAAGAGAAACGCTTGAAAATACCGTACCTCATCAACCAAACACTTCAGAATTTCTATCATAGAAGAGAACCACTAAAGAATCATATAAACTACCCTCTTGAATAAGTTCTAATTTTTTATCTTCCTCTGACCTTTACAACACACACTGAGAAAATGCCCTGGAAACAGTTTCTTTTACATTTATTCGTATGAGTAACAAATATTTGAATTTCTATTTTGCGTTTACTCTGTGCAATCTTATGACAACTGACTCATTTTGTTTATCCTTACCCAATGTGTGAAAAATTCCTTATGAAGAACATTATATTCGAGTATAGTCTTTAATTTCCCTTTCCGTTTGGGGCCCTGGGTTCCAATGCCTAAACTTATGGCCACGCTGTGGCAGTATGCTGGCTGACGAGATCAAATAAAGGCTTAATTATGTGATTGAATATTTAGTGATCATTAGTTTGTTCTACAAAAGTTCCTGAAGTTAATAATTATTCACTTCAACTATGATGATAATATTGATTTTCTTATCAGTGATTTTAACTTCATTCCAGTGATGAACTTCTTCTGCAAGAGGATGGTTCAGATGAAAGTGGCTTGACAAATGAATTTTCCAGAAGTATGAATCTTGGTTCCTCAGAACCATGGGTTGGATTTGGAAGGTTGAATCACATGTCCAGCACAAACTCTCCGTTTGTCATACAGAGGTAGGTTGTCCGCTGCTGAGTTTTTCTCATTTTGCTTTACTTTTCCTTGGTTCTTCTAGTATTCCATCTACATATTTGTTAAACGTGCTGAAGAGTGGCCCCACAGTCGAAGATTTGGTGATAGATTTGGATTCCTCATAACTTAACTTTTTAAATGATTTCCCTGTATCAGCATGACAAAACTTATGAATGCGTCTTGCCTTTTATAACACAAACTAATGAGGGTAAACTCTTCTGTGGTTATAGAACTATGAGAACATCAACATTTTTGCAATTTATGAAATTGTTGTTTGGTTTACTTCAAAGAAAAAATCCATGTATTATTTTCCTCCATTACAAATTGCTTTTTAACTTTATTTTTCCGTCATTGATCCTTTATTTTTACTGTATTATATGCGTGCTTCAGACGAAGTGGACCAGGTCAAGCATTTCCTAATGTAGAGATGGGTAACTCTCCGGTGCATGATAGTCAAGCAGCACATATACCCTCCATGTCAAAGCCATTTCATCTTATGCCTCATATTTTGCAAAATTCTCCAAGCCGTTTTGGACACCAACCTGTTCAAAGATTTGCACATGGTAGACCTCCCCAGGGGGGTGAGTGGAATCAAATTAAGGTTCCGGCTCCTTCTTCTAGTTTCAGCAGTGCGGGCCAACGTTCTCCCAGGAATAACTCATTCACCAACAGTATGACATGGGGTATGTAGTATTTTTCTCTCCATTTTCTTTATTTTGTAAAGATTTGATTACCTTCAGTTATTGGTTCATGCATTAGGCATCTTTCCAATAACCAAGCTTTTTTCTTGGACCCCAGCTCTCATTAGTTGTCAAACATTTTATTAAGAGTAAATAACCAATTTGGTCCTAGTTCTTTCATTTTGACACCAATTTTGTCTTAAAAAAAAAATTTGACATCAATTTAGTCTTATTATTTTAAAATTTGACTTCAATTTAGATTGATTGTTATGTGAGCCATGTAGGATTCTCATTTAACAAAATGAGTGGGATTTGACAGTCAGACTACATTAATGTCAAATTTTCTCAGACCCAAATTGATGTCAAAATGAAAATTTTAGGACCAAAATGATACTAGTTTGTTCTTCTAATAATTGCTGGTTATAGTTGGTGAACTTCAGTGGAATTGGAATTTAATAAGGTCCTATAAATGTGAGCGCATTGATGGACACTAAATTGCCTGCTATTACAGGTTTTGAAAATTTAAGATTTAACCCAAGTATTGTAAAACATCATGTTGCTCTCCGGATTTGGTTCCTCTAAACTTAGGATCTCACTTCAGAATAGAAAGCAAGAGTTTACACCTTTAGATCAATAATGAAGTGGTTCTCATACACAAACCCACTTTCTTGATATAAGGGTGTGAACCTCTCACTTTAGACTTAAGCGGATCCTTATCCTTAATTTTCTGATATTAGTCAGCACCAATCCGTGAGGAACAGGGCTCTCCCTATGTTGTCATCACAGATTGTGACGTGCCTTGCAAGGAACATGGTTTTCCCTATGTTGCCAACATAGGTTGACCTGCGTTGCAACGCAGGTTGTGTTGTCCTCCGCAAGAAACACAGCTCTTCCTATGTTGGCAACAAAAATGAGAGAGTTGTGTCCCTACTTCCTTGTGGGTGTGCAAGATCATTACTTGGTTAGCTAGTTTCCCTAAAAGATCAGATGCATTCATTTCATTTTCCTACTTATCTACCATCCGCATCACATGGACCGTGGAATGGATGGTCTTTTATTTTCTTGTTTTAGGACCATGTTAAACACCACCACTTAACTTCATATATTTGCTCAGAATAAAACTTGGGGTGTTGTAGCAACTCCTTGTAGGCACTTCATCTGCTTCTCCTTTGTATTCAGAGTTATTTGGTTTATTTTCAAATGGAATTTTTATGATGTTTGAACAAAAAAAAATGAAAAGGTAAAAGGGCTTAAATATGTTTTACTCACTATAAATATAGGTCTTTTTGGTTTTGGTCCCTGACACTTTCTATTTGGCTTTTATCTCTCTGCTTTCTCTTTGGCTTCTATCTCTCTTTCTGCTGTTTTTGGTCTCTGCCATATAGCATTTAGACCAAGTGTTAAGTGGTGATATATATTTATAAGGATTAAAAGAAGATTCTTAAAATATTTATGAGGACCAAAAACAAAAATTCTAATATTTGTAAGGACTACGTACATGTCCTAAAATATTTACGTGGGACCAACTTTTAAAACGACGGCAACCAACCCTAAAAATAGGGGAAAAAAGAGGGATCAAAATCAAAGAAAAACATTAAGAGGGACCAAAACCAAAATGACTTGTATTTGTAGGGTACTAAGAACATATTTATGCATGTTAATAATAACAAAGGACTAATATAGAGGGTAAATCTTAGCGAAACGGCAATGTTGCTGCTTTATGACTTGGCGGTCATGGATTCAAATCCTGAAAACAGTCACTCTGCTTGCGAGGGTAAGAATGTTTACATCTTCCCTTTCTAGACCCCACTACATGGGAACTTTGTGTATTGGGCCGCCTGTTTTAATTTGTAATAACAAAGGACTAATATGATGTGACTATCTAACTTGGGTTGGGATATGTTGCAGGGGGGCGAAGAATGAATCCTCCTGTTTCAAGCATGCCACCAACATCACGTACAAGAAAAGATTTTGCAAGGATAGACTAGCAGCAGTGATCCAGTTCAGTGAATTTAGTTTGGTTTTTTTAAACCCCTTTCTTTCTTTTTAAATTATTATTGTGGTTCATGACAAGCTGAGTCTTAAGAAGGGCGGAAAAAAGAAAAGAAGTTAGAAATTTGAGAGGGTAAAAAAGGAAAATGGCAGTACCCAATGGTTCATTAGCAACCCCCCCCCCTCTTGTAACTTTGATTATTTATTGTCCTTCTGCATAAAAATAATTTATGCTTACATAGTTTGCTTGCCATTGATCATTTATTTGGGTATTGGTTGTTTGGTCATTCAGAAAGGGCACTAAATTCCGCCTATGTCGTACATTTTTGGAAAGGCTTGTGGCTTTTATTTAATGAAATCTTGTTGATCGTGTGCAAAAATGTCTAATGTTTTATGTTTTCTTCTGTGTTTTAATAGTTGAAAGGGGAAAAAAAAATAATGTTTGAATAAGTAGTTCGACACTTGTTTAATTTATGCAAAGTTTTTGGTTTAAATTTTGTGAATGGAAAAAATCGAGAGATTTATCCTTAGAAAGTTAGAATGGACCTATGCATTTATCAAATTAAAGATAAATTTTCATTTCTATATTAGCTATCTAAAAGGAACTAGCATTATCCATTTCTAGTTTGAAATTTCCAAGACATTGCAGGCCGTATTTATGAAGGAAAATGCAAAAGGGTCATAATTTTATTACATGTTAAATGAGATTTAACAAGGTGATATGATATTAACTATGGGATGAACTACTTTATTAGCATGTTCTGTCACTCTTCATTTTTGTCAAAGAATGTAGTAACAAATTTTCTGATGGGGTAGCATTTCCATAAATGTGATGATAAATTGCTAAGGATGATAATTCTAAATTGAACATTGGAGAGACACGGTGACCTCTCTTATCATTCATTATCATGATTATTTCATGTTAAAATGAGCTTGGTCACATTAATGAAAGATGGAGATTTGAACATGACCCTCATGTTCATAGAGTTCTCTATCTAACTAGTAAAGAACAAGGGTTTTTTAAAGTGAAAAATTTATTTTAGAGAATAAAATGAATTTTTTCACTGTTAGATCATTACATAGTCAATTAGTCATAATGTAACCATAGGTGTTGCAGTGTTGGGCAGGAGGCCTACTTGGTTTATAGAATTTATTGAGGATGCTGTATGGCATAGCACATTCAGGATAATTTATATGTAATGTTTCTTTTGGCAAAGTCCCGTCGCAACAAAACAAATGGAGGATTTGCTATATTATTTTTTAAAAAAAGTTTATCAATTAATAATCAAAATAACGAGGAGGAGACTATTGACCAAATTAGTACCTCCTCAAGGCTGAGCCCACAGATCATTCGTATTGTAAATTATGCCTCATCCAATTTTTAGCCAAATGATCGTGCTTAGCATCTCTACTCGATTTGAGACATACACATGGTGTAAAATATTAAAAGAATAATATGAAAATAATGTGCTTAGTGGGAGGAAGGTAGCTCTGCAAATAGTAAAGTAGAATAAGAAGAGGGCCACCATTGGGTAATTAGGGTAACAACATCGGCGTGGACAAAACATTGCACAAAACATTGATTTGGCCCACAATACACAAATTCGACAGTGAAAATGAATATTTAATTTGTGTTTCAGAATTATCTTGTTTCCAATATGAAGTAAAAGATAAATTTTCATAATGTTTCGTGCCACTTGACATTTAAACTTTATCACCGTGGGTTCTGAATTACACTCACAAGTATCAAACTTGTTTAAAGGTATATTCAACTTTGGTGTTCTATAGTCGACAATACCATTCAAATTTTATCCTAAATTATCCAATCTATGATTTATTTATTTATTTCTCTTTTTGCTAAAAATGAAAAGGAATTGTTTTTCCTGATGCTTGCACCTCAATAGCTTCTTCCTAGTTGGCCGAGCATTGTTAAATAGTGTTTGTGTTGTAAGTAGAGGTCCGAGAATTGTACTTTTTACCCATTTATGGGTCCTTAATGGCTAGCTTAACAATGCATGATTGCTTTTTGTTTTTTTGGTAATAAAATGTTTCATGCTGCTTGAAGACAGGGCTGTGATAGATCAGTGCTACTTGATGATACTAAACTTCAAAGGAGAAAAGAGTGCAGGTCCCAACAACCATTCTTGGAGAGATTTTGAAGTCATTGACGCCATAAAGTCTAAGGTGGAGGCACTGTGCCTGATATTGTAGCCATCGCAGCTCGTGATTCTGTTGCAATTGTGAGTTTCAAAACCAAGAATATATGCTCTTGATACGCGTTGTCAGGTCTATTTTGTTGATGGGTGCGTCAGGGTCAAAGACCTCAGGATTTCTTCCAGAATCAACAAAGACTCACGGATCTTCGTGTACTACATTGACGTGCATCTCAACCAGCCACGTTCAAGGATCAAATTGGTCTCTTATGTCACTCGCTCCATTTTAACTAGTCATAAATTAAATCTGTTTCTTTCTTTTGGGTACATACAGGCTATGGTGCACGCTCTCACTTTGTTAGCATGAGATGCTCACCACTTTTTTTTTTTTTTTTTCATAATTACCATAGTCGCCACAGGTTATACTACTTTTAATATTTACAAACATTCCTTCTATATCTTCAAATTTTCCGAACACCCCCTGCCCCAAATTTTCCCAATTTTCTTTCCTTCTCTCCCAGCTCTTCCCTCTTCTTTCCTTCCCAATTTTATTTTCCGCCCATAGTTTTCAGTTATATTTTTATCCCTTATACTAATAAAAATGATATGATCCTCCTCCCTTTGATGTTTCTATGACTGGTTTAGATTTAGAGTTCGATCAAAACCTCCATAGACCAGAGTTCAGCCTCCAACCCCATCAACAGCAGCAATAGCAACAAGACTCCGAAGAAGACGCCAACAACAACCAGGGATTTGAAGATGGTCCCCACCAGGGAGGTGGTCTTGAGCTGGCCTCATTCAGACTGAGCGATGTCGTCGACCGCCGTCCTCGAGGCCGTCCGTCGGGATCCAAGAACAAGCCGAAGCTGCCGGTCATCATAATGTAGGAGAGCGCCAACACGCTCCGAGTGCACATCCTAGAAGTCGCCAGCGACTGCAACGTCTTCGACAACGTTGCCTCCTACGCGCGGCGGCGCCAACACGGGATCTGCATCCTCAGCGGCAACGGCGCTATCACCAACATCAGCCTGCGACAGCCAACTGTTGCAGGCGCCATCGTCACTCTCCATGGGAGAGGTTCGAGATACTATCGCTGTCTGGATTGCCGCCGCTGGCTCTGCCAGGGCCACCAGCCTGACGATATAGTAGTGAAATTGGGAGTGAAGAAAAGGAAATTGGGGAAGTTTGGGGGTAGGAGTGAGTTTGAGAAATTTGAAGAGGCAGAGGGTATGTTTGCAAATATTAAAAGTGGTATCACCCAACAACAAAAGTTAAAGGTTTTTCATATCAGCACCACCAATACACTTGCACGGGTACAACATTAACTATTTCATTCACATATGTTAATTTATAAGGAAACATCATACACTGAGTAATGATTTAAGATTTAATGGTAGTAAGTTGTCCATCCTACAACGATTCTGATTTAGTTTTTTTTTTATAAAAACTGGAAAGTGCATCTATGTTTTTCGCCAAAGAAATAGTTTTCCTAATGGCAACTAATGATATGATAGTGAATAATCAAATAAGTATACCAAGTCAGTAACTTTGAAATATAAAAATTTATCATACATACAGGTATCCAAACACACTTGATTCTAAATTAATGGACACACTTCCTTGCACTATCATTTAGGTATGATCTATTCTGAAGAACTTGTCCTGAGGCTTCATTCTCCTATGGAGGAGCATGACGGAGTAAGATGGAGGAGCACAACGGAGTACGACGAAACACAATTGTAGATGCAGCTGTGAATGACAACTCTGAAACACTCAAACGACCTAAATCTAAAAACTCAGAGACGTGCAAAACAACGTCGTTTTGCTTGTTTTGTCCTTTAAAAAAAAAACTATGGTAAACTAGTGAACTCGCCAATAAACTCGCGATTTTATGCGAGTTCACACAAGTTTACCCGAGTTCAGCTAAGTTTACCCAAAAATGAGTTTACATGCGAGTCAGCTCGATTTTACTATCTAGGAAACTCGTACGAGTTTACGAGTTAAAATGCAATTTTAATAACCCTGGGAGTAATCATCAAAAATAGTCATTCAGACTCATCAACAGATTCCTGCCAAGGCCAAACAAAACTTAACTTTAAAAAATAATATTGTTTACGGTCATCAAATTTATGCACTTAACTATGCCATCTGAATTCATTAGATTTGAGTTAAGGGAGTTGAGATCAACACGTGGTGAGTGGGATGAGGATCGTCACTGTCAAGATGCACACTCCCAACTGGAGTAAGACTTTGGTGAAGATCCTATCAACAATGGGAGAGTGTCCTAATGAATTTTAGTTGGTTTATTTAGTTTTGATGAAATCAAACCTTTAAGAGTGGACTATTTTTAAAATCAAGTGTGTTTACTTACAGCGACATCATATGACGCCATCTGTATTGAGTAACTGACAGATCATCTTCACATATTTTCAGCATGTTGTATGTGTAACAGCAACTTATTGTAGTTTTGAATCTTCATTTTCAGCACGTTGTATACCTCTATCTGTAAACAGCAACCCAAATATTTTTAGTATATTTGAACACTGCTGAAAAGAATAATCTCATTTGCCTTTACCTAAAAATTATGCAGATTGTCTATTGGTATCAATAGATCATAACTAAAATCATATTCTCCATTTATAGCAATATAAAAAAGATTAGATTATATTGACCATAAATAGAAGAACAAAATCCCTTGGTTTTCTTCGTACAGTTACTAATACATCTCCAAAACATTTTAGTAAACAGAGTGAGTTTTGGACAACTTTTGATCAAATAAACAGTTCATAACACCAACCAAGATCTTTTATGAGTAGTCTATTAAACACTACTGAAAAGAACAATCTCATTTGCCCTTACAACAAAATTTTGCAGGTTGTCTATTGGCATCAATAGAGACACACTAAAATCATATTCTCCAATTATAGCAATTTAAAAAGATAGATTATATTGACCATAAATAAAAGAACCTAATCCACTGGTTTTCTTCGTACATGTAGAAATACATCTCCAAAACATTTTACAAAACAAAGTAAACATTGGACAACTTTTCATCAAATAAACAGTTCATAATAGTAATAGAGAGTGTTTGTACACTAACCTTTTCGTCTTGAAATATCATTTCTATCGAGAAAATGTCGGATTTGTTGTCTTTGTTTGGTACTTCCCAATGCCGAATGACGTACACCTTAGGTTTTAAAAAAGTTACTAAAAACATGAAATATTATCAATGCACAATTTTGCTTCTTTCAAAGATTGCAAATTGCAGTTTTGGTTAATGGACCAAAATTTTGACCACATTCTTTTCCTACTTTGAAACACATTAATGCATGAAACCATTGATACAAGTTTTCTTCAATAAACAACAGATGCTATTCCTACTTTCTCTCTAATAATTCACCCCTTACCTCATAAATCACCTATCCAAGTCATAAAAACTAGACAATATTTTACCATAGCTTTCAACCACCTAGCACCGCCCCCCACTCTTTTTTCCAGTTTTAAGACCGGCATCAAAGTATAACATAGGCAAAATATGGTTTGAGTGTGTCTAGCTCAACTCAATTCATGTGTCTGATCAAGTTTGATTGTTATCATGCCAAACTAGACTTTAACAGCTAAAGTTGGCATCACTTGACTTCAAAAACAAATGTTTTAAATTTTAATCAAATGAAACAGAAACAGTATAGTGAACCAAACAAGATCAACAAAAGAACACACAACTAGCAGAAAGGTGAACATGTATCAGACTAATAAGATAATAACACATTATCAAAGACCTACATGATTCCATTTGTTGTAACTACTCAAATTTAGCTTCAAAACAAACCTTATGCTACATCAATGTTTATTATTCTCAGCTGCATTTTCGTCCTTCCCAAGTGCAACCACCACTTTCTTCAATATTGCTTCCGTAGGTTGGTGAGAATTCTCAACTGCTTTTGAGATTGCTTGCCATTTCTCTCCATGTTTTGGTTCCGCAGCAACACACCTATTCAATACATCCTTCTGGTTCTCCTCAGTACCATGCTGCAGTTCAAATTTGTAGCACAATGCCCAGAAATCCCCAATGTCAGGAGCTAACATCACAGCTCTGTTTAGCCAATTCCTAGCCTTGTCCACTTTCCTATCAAGCCAGAATAATTTGGCCACAGCAGCGATGACATGGGGATCATTATCACATTTTTTGTGGGCATCCATACTCTTGATTTTACGCTGGGGACGAGGAGCCATCTCAATTGATGCTGCCCAAAGAATACCACTGTTGGGACACTCCTGCAGTGCTTTTGCCATCAAAATATCAGCCTCTTTCCTGAATCCATGCTTTAATTCTGCTCTAACAGCAGCTAGCCAGAGTTCAGGGTTTTGAGGATTCTTCTTTCGAGCCATTGTGAGAGATGCACGAGCTTTACTCAGTCCATGTATCTCCTCTTCAAGGTTAGCAAGAGAAAGCCAAAGAGGTACACAATAGGGACAATTTTTAAGTCCAGATTCATAGACCTTCTTAGCTTCTTTCACATGATAAAGACAATTATCAGGCTGATCAAGCCGCTTCGCATTCTCAGCAAGTCGTTCCTCAAGCTGGCCAAGCATCAACCACAGTTTGAAGAATGATGGGAATTGCCTCAGCCCTTCATCTAACAATCTCCTCTCCTCTTCAATGTTACCCAGTTCTCTCTCAACAATTGCAGATTTCATCCAGACTCTTTCTGTACCTCCTCTCTCCCTAGCTTTAGCCAACAACATTCTAGCTCTTTCAGGTTCATGGTTTTCAAATTCTAGCTTGAAAGCTGCAAGCCATATTTCTTCAGAATTGGGAATGGCAGCATAAGCTTCTTGGAGGATAGCACGAGCTGCAGGCACATCACCAGCAAGCCACTTCTCTTTGGCACCCATAAGCCAAAGAACTTCAGCCTGTGGTCTGTAGGTAACTGCTTTACGAAGCAATGCATCCAAAGATTCCCTGGTTCCATGACTCTTTTCAAGTTGTGCTGCTTTGATCCATATGCTCTTCTTAGTTAAGAAGACAGTCAAGGCATGAGCATATATAGCTCTGGCCGTCTCAATAGAACCTCTCTTCTTGCATTCCTCTGCATCAGCAACCCATGTCCTCTTCCTATCTTCTTCTTCCACTCCGATTCCAATTGTATTATGTATTATAGCTTGGCAAGTAGCAACCGACCCAGCACGTTCAGCCGCCTCTGCTTCCCTCATCCAAGCTTCCCTATCAATCACCAAACCTTCTTTCTGCAGAGCTCTTATACCCCTTTCAATAATCTTGCCAACCATGGAAGTATTCCCATTAGCTTCTTCCAACTTGGCAGCTGTAATCCATATGGCTGGCTCCTTGGGTAGCCTCTCCCTTGCCCTATTAAGAACCTTCTTAGAATTGTCATAAGTTTCCAGCCTCGCAAGCGCAAGCCACAACTCAACATGCAAGGGACAACATTCAACCGCCCTGTGAAGCAAAAGCCTAGCATCTTCTTCATTAGCAAGCTCCACAACAGCCTTCCACAGCCTAACTGAATCAGGAATGTGCTCCAACCCTTTCCTCAATACCCTACTCTTGTTTGCATCATCTTGCTCCAATTTTGCAGCCTGCTGCCACAACTTCACCGAAGTAGGTATTGACTTAACACCCCACGCAATCACAGCCTTCGCCTCCTCGGGATTGGCCAGCCTACAAGCCTCCAGCCACACGTCCTCGTTCTTAGGACACTCCTCACAACCTTTCTGTATCAACTGCCTCGCCGCCTGAATCTTCCCAGCCAACTCCTCCAACCTCGCTGCCGCAATCCAACCAGGAGGGTGCTTCGGATTCGTCTGAATAACACTCTTAAGGAGCAACCTAGCCTTCTTGATATCCGAAATCTCGGCATCACTAGTAATCTTCATACTCTTGAGGGTAGTCAAATACCCTTTAGGATCCACATTGGTCAACCCAGAAACAGAATCCGACAACCTATCTAACTTCAACGACAGCACGGTACCCCTGCCCTCACCAACAGCAGTCAAGTCAGTCACCGGGGTCTGCGCCCATGGTGTCTCAGTCCCTCCGGCAGCCCTACTCTTGGGATCCAACGCAGTCACATGCTCTTGCTCCTGCCTTGCCTTCTCGAGCAAGGTATCAGGCACAGGGACAAAACTCTCAAACCTCTTCTTCTTGTTCCGCAATGAATAATCCCCAATCTCGGGTATATTCTCCCAGTCATCGGAAGACATAGTGTACAACTTCCTCTTCAAATCTGCGAACTGCTCCGTGATCTTAGGGTTCGAAGCACGGTACTTCTCAATCTCCTCCTTCAACCTAGCTTCCCTCCTATCCTTCCTCCTCGAATCCATCCTCTTATCAATGGCTTCCCAGACAGCATCAGCTTCTTTGTCATCCTCATCGTATTCAGCAGAAGCGAACAACCCAACATCATTCCCTTCAAATTCGTCGAATTTCTGATTCTCGTCGTAGCCTTTGTCTTCCGCTTCGTCCTCTTCCTCTTCCTCGCCGCCCTTCCCTCGTCCCCTGCCTGCGGGTGCGGGTGCAGCGCCGCCGATCGTGGTGGCTGATCTATCAGGGAGGTCGGGGGCAGCACGCGCTGGACCGATATCAGAACGCGTGGTGAACCCGGTGGCACCACGGCCGAGACCGGCGACGTAGTTGGGCGGCGGCTTCGAGTTCAGGAAATCAAATCGGGGTTTGGGGACCGCGGGCGGCTGGGTTCCGCCAAGGAAGGGGACGTGGAGGGTTAGGGTCGAGTAAGGTCCAACGCCGAGGTCGGAGAGGACGCGGGAATCGTCATTTCCGAGCAGTCGGAGTCTCTGGGAGATGAATAAGCGCTGCTGCGAGACGGGTATGCTGTAACTTTCTTCGATTGCGAGCTTAAGGTGGCGGAGAGTGGTGGTGCTAGGGCTTATGTCAAGGGCTAGGGTTCTGTGGTTGGGCGGCACGATGAACACCATCGTGATTTCGAAGGCTGAACAACGTTTGCGAAACTCTGATGACGCAAATGGCAGTTAGCAAAGAGAGAAAAGAGATTGTTATTGGTTTCGCTGTGTTTCTGTGGTTTTCAAGAATGAAGAGATTCTGGAGTTTCTGTTCAATCTCCCCCAACAAGACTCAAGACAGAATAGGCGATAGAGATATTGAGATAGATGAGCTTTCTGCTCTTCAATTATTGTTTAATTATTTGTAATTATCTAACCATTTAGCAAATATTATTGTTTCAAAGCCACCGCCATTTATGGATCTTTAATTGTGGAAAGTATATATTTCTTTTATAAGAGACCTAATATATTTGATGTATAAAGTTAAGGAATAAAATTTTATTTTAATCATTTAAAAGTATAATATTTACTGCGTTAATTCTTTAAAACAATTCTCCTATATTAATCACTAAAAATGTCTTCACATTAGTTTTTACATATAACTTATTTTCCTATAGTTATATTTTTAAAGAATTAACAAAATGACTAATGTATGATGCAGGGAGGATATTAACAATCTTTCACTTGTCTCTTTTAAAAATTAATTATATAACATACTTATATAAATATTAGAAATATCATTCCTTAATCTTTTCATCTCTCAGTATTTGTCTCAATCGATTTCACTCTTCATCTCAATCGTCTCATTGTAATCTCTTAAAGACGAAAAATATCAATAATTTGTAATTATAAATGATTGTGCATGCATAAATAATATTAACACATTAAATATAATCATAAATAATATCATATAAGAAGCTTACCTGAAACTTGAGCAAATAATGGTCTAATAGGGGAAACTTTGATTATGCCGACTGTCCCTGCTTGCTTGGGCGTTCCACGAGCAAACCTCGAACTTAAGAATGTTAGCCTTATCCTTTTGGCTTTTGTGTTGGTTGCCGGCTTAAGGATTAGATGAAGCTATGGGTTTAAGTATTGAAGGTGAGGTTTAGAGTTAAGGGTTCTCTCACGTATCCTGAGTGTATCACGTTAATTTTGGGCAATAGAAAACCTTGAAATTTATCAAAAAGAACTTTAATATGTTAAATAACATTGCTATTACATATATATAATTACATATATATATATATAAATAATTAAACATGATATTCCTTCTTAATTTAAATAGATTAGAATACATGTTATACTAATATATTTAATATAAAATCATTTAGTATAATGTAAGAATATTTAAGAAATGATTAGTCTTCGCATTATTAATTATTACAGTATGATAAATCATTTAATATAAAATAAATCTTACTTCTTTAATATATATATATATATATCATTTCTTATAATATAAAATCATTGTTAAACTAGATTACTATTATTAGTTGTGTTAAAATAGAATTATGTATTGATATGGGATTATATGTTAAAATATCTTAACTAATACATATAACTCATTTTAAGGTTAATTAAATAATTAGGCTATCCTTTACATATTAAATATAGATAACTATTATATGTAACTAGTTAAATTATACAGTCATAAAATTACATGTTATTAGATTTTATTCATTTAAGAATAATTTATCTCTTTTTTATGAATTAAAAAGGAAATTTTAAAGAAACTTTTTCAGCAAAAGAATAACAAACAAAACGGGCTCAGCCCAAACAAAACAAAATAAAGCATTCAACCCCAAAAGAAAACACAGAGAAGGCCTTTGGTCAAAAACTGAAACGCATAACCTCAGGGCTGAGCCCAGAGATCATTCGTATCTCATCCAATCATTCGTCTCTGCTGGATTTGAGAGACACACATAATCCAAAATATTAAAAAAATGTGCTTAGCGTGAGGGAGGTGGCTCTGCAGACAGTAGAGTAGAACATGAAGAGGGCCACCGTTGTGTAATTGGGGTAACAACATCGGCGTGGACAGTGGCAACAGTGCATTTGGGGCTAGGCATTTGGATGATGGGGTTGAGAACGACATGACCTAGGCTTTTGGATTTTGAGGACCATAATATGGTGTATCCATAGAAACCATCCTATTCTATACAAATTCATAGTGTTTGAGTTAAGTTGTGTAATGGACTCTATTTCTCTGAGTCTAACATAGAATCCACCTTTAAGATAATATATTAATTATTTTACTATAATGCCCTTGGTATTAATGACCACGTATAATTCTAACACTTTAAATATATTATTGGGATAATTTTGTCACATTATTTTTTTCCTAACTCTTATGCTTGCCTAAAGCTGAAACATTTAAATTGAAACGAATAAAATAACAAGATCTTAGAAGTGAGAATGGAAACTCTCATTATTCCGTGATTGAGCGAGGAAAAGTTGAGCAATTAAAACAAATCTCAATGTGTCACTTTAAAGATATCTCAAAGACCACTCCACTAGATAATTTCTTAAACAAATGACATTTCAATCTTTTTAACTTTGGTTGTTGAAAGTGATAAAGTATAAGCGATAACTCTGCATTGTCAGTATTATTATAACTGGTAAGATTATATCCAATTGCGTCCATCAGTATACAATAACTAATTCACAAATGAATACAAAATATTCTTAAAGAATATATGCGCATTATTACATTTTTAGCAAAGATCTTTTAAAATAAGCATATCACTTTAGAGTGTAAAGAGAAGGTTTTTCACCTTTGAATTAATAAAATTAAAATGAGTCTCATTCTACTTTATTACTCTAAGGAAGGGTGAAACCCCTTTAACTTTAGCTAAGATGAAAATCCGAAGCCTTATGTATATCTCAAATTCCCAATGCACGGTAAAATTCACATAACAAGGCCCATTTGAGTCTTTCCCTCACAGAAAGAGCTTTGCTGGACACACCATGTTTTGCATGATGGGAAGTAAACACATGAAGACAAAGAGCACATGGCCCTACCCCAAAAATTAAGAAACAACCAAGATGGTTCCTTATTCACTACATGAAGCCGAAAAGGACTACGACAAAAAACCATTTGAATGATAAGAAGTCAATACTTGTTCTGCTAAGTAGTATTATTTATATTTCCTAGCAGAAATTCTTACCCTATGCAGTTACAATCTTCAAATACTGAAAATTTTAAAATTCACTAATTAGTAACAGAATATGAAGAAGAAGCAGCATAACTATGATTGAACAACTCTGATTGAACACCCTCCTCCTCATCCATAGCCGGAGGCAGATTAAGATCAAAATTCAAGATCTTAGGACTATTCTGAACATTTTCCACAGGTGTGATTGTTTGAGATGAATGAGCTTCAGTCATGCCACTAGAATGAGGTCTTTGAGTATCATCAACAACAACAGCTTCTGCTATTTCATCCTCTTGCATTGTTGTTGTTATCTTCTCCTTCTCTTCCTTTGGAGCTGAAACATCAACTGATTCAGATTCACTCTTAATTTGAATGTTGTTTGATCTTCTGTGGCTGGAGGATAGATGGCCACCCAAAGCTTGGTAGCTTGGGAAAGACTTATTGCATATTCTACATTTGTAGCACCTTTTGCCTCTCCCATTATTATCCACATTGCTCTTCTTCTGCTCAGCTTTTCCTAACTCAGTTAATTTCATCTTCTTAATCCCTTTCTTCTTCTTATCCCTTTCCTTGCTCTTCTTGTTCATGTCGGTGCCAACATTGCTGCAATTAGATGCCTGAGTATCCAACATTGACCCTTCTTCAGGACTCGACGCCTTCTCTTCAATTTTGAGCTTCTTGAAGGGCGAAACCGGCGATAACTCAGCCTGATCATCACCACCAACAGCCTTGGAAGTGCCATTCCCATGTTGATTAGCCAGAAACATGAGATGATTCACTACTTCTCGCTCAATTTCATCCCCATGTTCTAATAGAGGGCCAGAAGAGGAACTACCTCTTATGTTGCCGGAGCAGGAAGATGATAGGCCTTTGCTGCCTCTCTTGCCAGTGACAGACCAACCCTTCAAGAGGGTAGAGGAAATTGTGGAACTTGAGTCCTCTGGAGGAGGAGTAGGGGGTTGAATTCCCCTCCAAACCCTTTCAGGGTGAGACCTCATGTGACCAAACAAGGACTTCATGGAAGGGAAGCACCTCTTGCATAGGTTACAAATTGGATTGTTCCCACCAACAACACCAACACCAACACTCACAAACTCCAAAGCATTGTTGTGTTTTTGTGTGCCTTGTTTGGCATCATGAGATTTCTTGCTGGACAAGGCATGAACCCTCATGTGTCCACCTAGGGCTTTAGCTGAATCAAAGGCCTTGCGACAGTTATTGCACACATGAGAATCATGATTATTGTTATCATTCTTATGAGAAGTTGCAATGTTAGTAGTAGTAGTAGTAGTAGCAATAGCAGAAAGCTTGATCCTGATGCATAATCTTCTTGACCCTTCGATTCCTAGCTTGGTGCTATTGGTGTTGCTTTCCCCATTATTAGCCAGAGACCCTTGGTGATCATGATCATGATCCTGTTCCATAGGGTTTCTTTGATTGTGATCTTGATGAACTTTCTCTGTTGGTGATTGAAATTGAGCCTCTAGGTCTTCCTCCATGGAAGAAAAAAAAAATAAAAAGCCAATCTTTTTTCGGTTTCTAAAGTGAACAATGGAGAGAGAGAGAGAGAGAGAGAGAGAGAGAGAGCAGTTTACCTTCACCTAGCTAGAGATTGTAGCTGAGGAACTCTGAAGGGTTTCAGATCAAAGATTCTCCAATGTTGGGTACCTTAGCCCCCAAGAAAAGAACCAAATTTTTCCTCTCTAACTCCGATTCTCTCTCTTTTTTTTCTTTTTTTTTATAATTTGGGAATAACACAGAGAAGAAAAAGGTTTGAACTTTCACCTCCCGAATTGACTTGTTCTTCTGCTGAAGGGTTTCTGAGACTGAAGCTTCCACAATGATGGAAGTTGAATCGAAAAGATAAAGATGAAAAGGGTTTCAGGAAGTAACGATGGAAATTGGAGAGAGTGGAAGATGAAGAGAAAGTTAGGGAGCAGAAGAAGGAACAGATAATGTGCACAAGAGAACGAGAAAAAAGGAGGGGTGTGAAGGAAAGAGCAGTTTCCTCAGAATTTCAGAAACAAAAAAACAAGGATTTGATTTTGATTTATTGACTCAAATTTGAGATTAGTGTCTGTTCTATTGGGATTATATTGTACAACTTTTTTTTTCCCCTTTTGTTTTTGTTTTTTTTTTTAAACTTTGTTTTATGAGAAAATTGGACGGTCGAGTTCTTAGGGACCTTTTAACTTACCTCTAATTTCAAAATGCCCCCACTTTTTTTTCTTCTTTCTATTCATGCATTAATTAAAAGTTAAAACCATAATATGTAGCATGCGTTTGGTGCGAGTGACAACACATAAGAATCCTTAATTAAAGCTTGTATATTTTATACTTTATTAAAGCTTAATATGGTGACAATAAATTTTTTTTCTGAAGAACACATAATTGGAACCCTTAATCTATCGTGATACCAAAAGACATTTGTGTATTAAAGTTATAGTTCAATGAAATAGAAGAGGTATAAAATTACGCCACCGTGTGCATTTATTTTTCACACATGTACGTTCCTGCTTCTCTAATGCACTATTAATTCTACCACCACATGCCTAAATAATTTCCTGATTTTATTGCTGGATTGCGCCAAAGAAATTATGTCAGATTAAATTAAAAATAGGATTTAATTTTGATTTATGGTAAGTATAAATGTTTTTATGAAAATATTTAATTATATAATGAAATTTTTTTTTTGGTCTTGCAGTCTCTCAGCGATAATTTTTTCCAGTCTCATACTTTAAATTTGAGACTTCTAATTTAGAAGTCAAGGTACTTGCCATGTTGGTATGAAGCATTTTTTTTTATGTATAAACATTAGAGGCTTAGTCTTGCTATAATTATCTAAAAAGTTATACATATAATAAAATGTAATTAATTGATGATATAAAGCATTCAATGTATTCAAATTAAACTTGTAAAACCATGTATATAAGTATATGGGGCCAAATTTTAAATAAACTTTGTTTGGTGGCTAATAGAATATTTTAAATTAGTTTTTATCTAAACAAATCTCAACCTAAAAATGAAGAAACAAAAATATGAAAAATCAATTGTAAGTTAGTTTTATCTAATCTTATTTCTCTCTCTCACTTACTTTTTTTTTTGTTGGTTATCTCTATCTATTACCTTATCTTTTTTATAGCAACTAGAAATTTTTTATTAAATTAACTTTAGTTAAGTTTTAAACTAAATATTATTTAATTATTACAAATTAGTTAGTTTTAACGTAATAACGTTTTGTCTTATGATAAATAAAAATGTCAAATTACCAATTAGAAAAATGAGAAACAATTTTTTCTATTAATTTTGTCTTTGAAAGTTTAATCTATAACTGTATTTGAATTTAAATAAAGGGGAATTAAATAAAACAATACCATCAACTATCTACTTTCTATTGGGATTTGATTCGAGCTAATTTAAACTTAAATACTACTTTAAAAGAAAGAGAGTTCTCCAAATTGAGAATTTTATCAAAATATATAGGATTTTATTTGAATAAACATTCAAAATTATTTCTAAAACATGAAAACATCAAATTTACTTCTAAAACATGAAAACATCAAATTTATTTTTCTAAAATTATCAAAAATTGATTAAAATAGTTTTCTCAATTTTTGATAATTTTATGGACAAATCTAATAATTTTTACATTTTAAGAATAAATTTGATTAATGTTACACACTTTAAAGACAATTTTAATAGTTTACTAGATTTTATTTTATAATGTGAGGACTTGTTTAACTTCACTCATCCTTTTGTATGCTCTTTATGATTTTCAACATCAAACTCATAAGTCATAACCACACACTTAAAGAAGGACACAAACTTCCTCCCTTAAGACAACACTTTTTTGGTGACTCAATTCTTAACTAGTTAAAGTTTAGTTGACTTCCAAATTAACCCATAATTTAGAGGAAATAATTAAATAGAAAAACAAATATCACAACTTATCAATTTACAAGAATCAAAACGACACAAAAAGTTTAGATTAAGTCTAAATGATAGTTTCCTCTTATTAAATTTCCAATTTTTTATTATATAATTATAAATTTATTGATCAAAATTATTTGTTACTTTCACTTTTTAAAGTAAAATTTATTGTTAAATTTTTAATTATACTCCTAATTAAATATCCTTCTTTATAATGAAATATTTCAACCAAATTAAATAAATAAGAATATTTTAATAAACTAACTTAATATAGAGTAAATTATTTGGTGAATTTGTTTGCATTTTTAGAAAGAAAAGTATTATTTCTATTAAAAATATTATTTCTTGTGTTATTCTTTTTATATACAAATATAATATTCATCAATACGAGTTGATGTGAACTTGTAGACACTTCGAGACAATTAATTTAAGAATTTAAGGGTGTTTAATATCTAAAATTAAGGATCAAATATGTGGCATTGGTCCACTCAATTACACCCCGCATTTTTAAAAAAAATTATTTGTTTGATTTTTTTTCTTAAAAGGGAGAAAATAGGTTTTTTTTGCTTGTTTTGCTCATAGAATCAAAAAGCAATAAAAGAAGGGGAAAAAAAGTATTTTTACCACGTCCATTACGTGGACAAGTGGCAGCAAATTGGGGGGCGAATGGATATTAACAAGAGTCTCAAAGAGCGAAGCCAAAGTCAGAGGCTTCCCATTTCCATTTCCATTTCCATTTTAGTCAACGATGGCATCGCTGTGGAGAAAGCTATGCGCCTGCGAAACGGCGTCGCCTTGGAAGCAGCAGCAGCAGCAGCAGCATCGATCGTCATCACAATCATCATCCACTCCCATGAGTCATGGGTTGGGTTCCTTCGACCCGCTCCCCGCCGACATACTGATCCAGATCGTTCGCTTATTGGGCCCTAAACAGGCCGCGCGGCTGGGCGTCGTGTGCAAGTGCTGGCGATCCGTTGTCTCCGACGACGCCCTGTGGGCCCACTTCCTCCGGGCCCACCATCCTCAGCCCTGGGACTCCCTCCTCTTCTCCGAGACCTATTTGACCTCCGCATACCCTCTCCCTGCTCCGTAAGTATTCGCTTCCACTCTTTTTTTTATTTAAATTTTTATAGAGTCAACCACAACTCATTTAATTATAAAAGAAGATATCACTTAACTTACCAGCTCTTGCCGGGTATCAATGAAGTGTCGGTCTCATTAGAATATGGTTCGGCACACGGTTTAGTTTGCACACAATAATGCTATTTGAATTACTTCACCTACAACACGCATTATGAGCCGAGGGATGTGGTTGTAAGAGAATTGATCAACTGTCCGCAAATAACATTTCTATAGTTCCCATAGTTCACAAATAACCTCTTTAGTGTTCACAAATAACATTTCTATGGTTCCTATTATCAATTAAAATATTGTTCGATATTTAAAAATTATAGATCATATTAGTTACTTGTAATTTTTTAACTATATTTTTTCAGGTGTTATAATTTGAGGATTTACTCCACTTTCTTTTTATTAAGCCTTTTTCTAAAGTGAGTTTGTTGCTAAAAGTATGCAAATAGAGTAGTAGTAGTAGCAGTATCCACACTTTTAAGGGTAGACATTTTCTCTGTTTCTCACACGAGCTCACTTTAGACTTTAGATATTTTTAGGGTAGATATTTTCCAGATATTTTGTTTGATTATGATAATTTTCATTTTCGTTTTGATTATGAGTTTGATGAAATTTGGTTTGAAGAGCGAAGGACGTTAGGAAATTGGTTAAACTTTAGGGCCACATGTTCCTCTGTCTATTCCAATATCCCCCACCCCTTTCGTCTTCTTATTTGATTTTAGGATTCATCTCATAGAGATAAAGGACAGTGTCGTTTGGATTCTTTTTTGTTTGATTGATGGTACTAAATTGTGAGTGTATGGAAGGTGTGGAAGTGTCGGTTTTGAGGTCAGCAGTGACTAAATGAGAGGCGAAACTAGAGAGTGATGACTTAAACCCTTTACTTGGAATATTAGAGAAAAAGGAATGAGAGAAAATAGAAAGAAAAAGAAAAAAAAAAGGGGAGAAAAAAAAGGAGAAAAGTTCATTTTTTTCTTATTGCTTGGATAAAGAGAAATCGAAGTGGAAAAAAAAAAAAGAAGACAAATCATATTAAATGACATTTTAATATTTACGTCAAGTGAAAGGTAGATGCATAAATATTAGGAATATTGTTGCTTTGAATAAAGTACTATTTTTCTCTAATTTTCTGTTTTGTGGGTCAAGTGCCCTCTTTTTTATTTTCTCCCTGTTATCTCTTTATATTCATTCACACAAGAGAAAAATGCTAAAAACCCTCCATTTTCTTTCTTTCCGGTTTCTCTTCAATCAAGCGAAGTTTTAGATATGCCTTTTCCCCTAAAAATTTATAATAGTAGCTCCCTAAATTCAGAAATGAAAAATATGCCTATTTTCCCTTTCCCTCCAAAACCTTTAACCTTTTGTGGAACGGTATTAAGCGAAAACATGCTATTTTACACTTTTTTAACATTTTTTTAATTAGAAGATATTTGCCTTCCCTTTAATGCGAAGAAAACACATGCTAGGTAAACAAGAAAAACCACAACCAACATACACAAAAGAAATCACTATGAACTCCATGAAGCAACCACCACTGATAAGTAACCAACACAATATAACCTTCATTAAAAAAGTTTAGGAGGTTCAAGTGAAAAGTCATGAAAATACAGGAGTTTACGCCCAATGTAAAGAAACAATGGCCAATTCTAATTGAGCTCCAAATTGCAGCACCTCGGCTACTCAGATGCCATGTGTGTCATTCAAGCAAGTTTACGCCCAGCGTGCACAACTTCCTTGTTCCGTTATCATTGATGGTTAGTCTTGCAATTCGCTTGTGTGCATTCCTTTTTGTTCTCATGTTTACTTCGGTTAATTAGTTTTCCTCTTTTTCTATCTCCAGGTGGTTCTGGCTATTGCAAATATGGTTGGAGTGAATACTCATGTCCATCATGGCGATCCGCGACCTTTCTGGTAAGGATATCTGGTTGGAGTGAAAAATGATAAGGTTTGAAATTTCTGTATATGTAGCTTTAATATGTGAAAAAATGACAAACTATTCCACTACAACAAAAAGGTTATATATCTAAGCGGAATTTGATATGCAGGAATTTGGTAATGTGGAAACACCGATATATACCAGACTCCGGCATTTTTTTGCGACTATCTATAACAGGTCTGAATCATTCTGGGTTTCCCTTCTTCTTGGCAGAATAATTTACTGTTGTTAAATAATTGATTAAACTTAGTGTACAATGATGATTAATATACTACCTGAGCAATCAAGTTTTGAAAAGGGCAGTTGCTTTTATTGATTCCTTAATTATTACTCTCTCCATTCCTAAATAACCGTCACTTTCACTTTTTAGGCATTTGTATCCAGATACATTGATTTATGAATGTACTTAAAAAGTGAAAGTGGCCGTTATTTTGGAAGGGGGGGAGTATAGAGATAGGAAGATTCCTACTAATCATGAGTAAATTCCATGCATAATGGAGATAATGACATTATGACACATTGATTGCTTTCTCTGCAGGATGCAGGTGAAACCAAGTTCTCAACCCGTTGTTGTTTCTATACCAATATGCCACTATGATGGTCAGTTACATTTTATGATTTACTCCTGTGGGTAGAATGAGAATGAAAAATGAACAATGAGAGCTCCAAACATAATATATTGTCTTTCGATACTTTTATATTGGAAAATTATTATTAATTGCATTGTATGTGGATCAATATTTTACTGAGTTCAAGTCATTACTATGAGGTTTGAATTCGATGATTGCCGTCTAAAGAACCAATGTGGATATCATTTTGAGTAATTCTGATACCTTTCCAGGTGCCAAATCTTAACCACTTGCAATGAGCCTCCTGGTGTATATATGCCTGGACAAGCAAAGGTCCAATTGGTGAAAATTTGAAATGCGTGGTCTGTTTACCTGTAGCGATAATAATAAAATGTAACACACAATGGCTTATAATTGAGCTTTTATTCATTCTAATTGCTTCATGAAATCACATATTTTGTGCAGTGATGGTGCACTAAGATGGTAGAAACCACATAGCAATCCCCAAATTTTGCTTGAACTATGTCACCTTATACAGCATTTTCCATACACGTTGTATTGACATAAATGAAATATAGAGTAAGTTAATAATACCTAACTTTGTTACGCACATTTCCTCAGCTGTGTAATGCCCCATTTTCTAATTGCAGATACTGAATCAGCCAAAGCATCGAGGCGGCAGCTTAAAGAAGCAATGTATGCTGCCCTGTTTGATATAAATGTTCCTGCTGTTTGTGCTCTCAATCAGGTAACACTTTGTACTATATAAAAAAAAGGCTGAATATGGGAAAACTTATCTACTTCTCGTTTGTAAATGTAGGCAACTTTAGCTCTGTATGCTGCAAAACGAACTTCTGGAATCGTTGTCAATATAGGTTTTCAAGTCACATCTGTAGTTCCAAGTATGCTCTACAAATTCTCCCCTCCTCTCTCTCTCTCTCTCATAATTCTTAATTAATGCATAACAATAAAATTTCTTGCATTAAAGTACCTTAACAATCTGCTGTCAAATTCTAATGTACAAATCCATGTTTCTCTGAAGCAATTAAGTTGTTGTAAATTTCTTCTGTTTTTTACCCTAGTGAGTGTATCTGCATTGTTGTTTTACAGTTTTAAATGGTAAAGTGATGCGTAAGGTGGGTGTGGAGGTTGTGGGGCTTGGAGCATTAAAACTCACTGGATTTCTGAAAGAGCAGATGTCACGGAACAACTTAAGTTTTGAATCTATGTACACTGTTCGCACACTGAAAGAGGTATTGTTATTGATGGTGCTCTTTCTTTGAGAAATTCCTTCGTGATCTCTCCCGCAATTTTAATTTTATTTCTCTCTTTCCCCTTTTATCTTTTTTCTTTGAAGTGAGGTGAGAGGAATTACTTTTACCTCAAAACCATCACATGATATTGTCTGGTTTTTTGTTGGTTGCATTAACAGAAGCTATGCTATGTTGCTATTGACTACGAAGCGGAGCTATCAAAAGATACGCATGCATCTTTTGAAGCTGTAGGAGAAGGATGGTTTACACTTTCAAAAGAGCGCTTTCAAACAGGAGAGATCTTATTTCAGCCACGTCTTGCTGGGGTGTAAGTTTTCGTACTTTCTTGCAATATGGTTACAACAGTTTCAATATTCATTCATATTTACTTTTTAGTATTTGACATAAAATATTATGTAGTTTTCAAAAGAAAAAATGAACAAGTCGGTGAGTCCATCTACGGTCTACCTACCTACCTACCTACTAGTAACAACAAAATTGAAGAGTAATAACATAATAGATTAGAAAGGATTGGATGGAAAGCACAGCATGTGTCCGGGGTTTGTGAACTTGTAAATATCCAATGAAAAAACCTTTATCTATAGTTGTTTCTAGACAGATATCTGATTCACCATGTAGTGATCTTGTTCCCCCTCTTTTTTGGAATATTCTTGCTCAATTGTAACTTCACTGCATCTTGCAATTCTTTGTGTAGGCGAACGATGGGTTTGCACCAGGCCATAGCTCTGTGTATGGACCATTGCCATTCTGCAGAATTATCAGAAGACAGTAATTGGTTCAAGACTGTGGTCTTATGTGGAGGGAGTGCATGTTTACCAGGTTTAGCAGGTAAATTATCCCTTTTTATTTTGTCACGGTTTTATTTTTCATCTTTACAACAGTGCAGAAACATGAAACAGAACTGAAGTACAGAAAACACATGGTGATAAGCTACTAATAAAAAGTTTCTAATTCTACTTTTGGGATGATTCTGGTTCAGAAAGGCTAGAGAAGGAACTCCATGCCTATCTTCCTCCTGACATGACCGACGGAATTAAAGTCATACCACCTCCATATGGTACTGATACTGCATGGTTTGGAGCAAAGATGATTGGCAATGTGAGCTATTCACTAACTTTGAAGAATGTTCAAATTTTTAGCATGTTTGGTTTTTGATTTCATTTCTTATTTCCAATTTGTTTATTGTCTTTTTAGGATTTTGTGAAAGAAATATTGGAAACAAAAAATATAAATGAGAAACCAGATTTTTATCTTTTGTTTCTACCTTGCCTTCACAAAATCCTGGAAAACAGGAAACATTCATAATAAGAAATGAGAAAGGAAAACTAAAGAGACCCTTGCCTTGCTGCATAGGACGTTCACTTTCATGTTTATTGAGTCCTAGCATAATTGAACCTTCCTATAAAACTGAATTTGCTTGAAGAGTATTTAATTTATCATGCGGCAGCATGATTTTTTATCACACAATTACAATTTTGTGCCTCTGAAGCGAGTAGTCATTGAATGCTTTTGGAGTATCACATAAGATTATGCTAATAACACTCTAGATAAACGTATAAGTTAATGGTGGGAGTCCTACTATTTATCATCAGATAGAGCACAATTCACCTGATGGTCTTGAACATTCAATAATTTCTCGGTCAAAGCTGACTGTTTCCGAATTTATGTACAGCTGAGCTCCTTTCCTGGTTCCTGGTGTATGACAAAGAAGCAATTCCGTCAGAAGTACAAAGCAAGCCGCATATGGTGATTACTTCAATCTGAATTATATTTTCCTCAACCATGTAAATGATTCTGCACCAGCAAGTTTATGGATTCATGATTTCCATTTAAGGGCAGCAACTCCAGACAAGTGAATTCTAATTGTAATATAATATTATTTTAGCAAAAGTACAGTACTTGTATTTATATAATTCATAATGATATCAAAGTCAGCCATTTCAGTTACCAGAGCACGTCATTCTGTGTCCCGGTAGACTGGGTGTTGCAATTTCTGCCTTTCATAGTTATGTTAAAAATTAGCCTTCATATTAGTTCATATTATTTTGAGTTTATTTTATATACAAAGTTAGTGTAAAAAGAATTTATATCACCATCCAATCATGTGTTGTCATAGTGATAAAAGAGGTTAACTTTTATACGCACTACCTAAGAGAAACCATTTTTGTTGATGTAGCATCACATAATTAGATGAGATATGAGTGTGTAAAACTGTTTACACGGTCTAATTGGTGCATTGAAACTGAATTTTATTTTATTTTTATTTCATAATAGTTTATATTATTTGAGTTTAATTGTTATGCAGTGTTAATTTAAATGGGTTTTACGTTATTATTAAATCATAAATTGTTGCATTGTGTGAATTTCTTCGGCAATGATATGGAAGTAAACTCTTATATTAAAAATGCATAACAATCGAACTTATTTTTAACATTTTTATTGATAATAGCTCATATTATTATACACATAATAATTTATATTTTGTTAGAATTTAATTGCTATTTATAAAGTGTTTGGCACAACTGTGTAATTATGAGTTATTGTACGTGAGACTTTTAAATAACAGTGAGAGTAGTTATTTTTTTATTAATGTAATGGTATATGATTAGATGGCAACATGAAGAAACTAGCACATGATTTCTTTCAAAACCTCTATACTCTTGACACCAGTCCTTCTCCGTTTGTACTAAGAGGCTTTCCTCCTGTTAGTGATGCAGATAAAGATATGACTCACGCCCCAATATCCTCAAAGGAAATACAGAGAGCTCTTTTCAGTATGGGAGGCCTCAAGGCCCCCGGGTCTTGATAGCCTACACGCGCTTTTCTTTCAAAGCCAATAGGATACGGTTGAAAATACAGTGGAGAGAACTATTAGAAATCTGTTGGAGCATCCTTCTCAAATTGGAAGCATTAATGAGACTTTTATCTCTCTCATCCCCAAAGTGGATCACCTAGAAACTATGGCCCAATTCCGACCTATTGGTCTCTGTAATGTGATATATAAGTTACTTACCAAGATCATTGCTAACCGTTTGAAGCCCATCATAAATCATGTTATCTCTCCTCATCAATGCAGTTTTATCCCAGGAAGATTGGGTGCGGACAACGTAGTGATTGCACAAGAAGTTGTTCATAGCATGAGACAAAGAAAAGGTAAAACTGGATTTTTTGCTATTAAGATTGATCTTGAAAAGGCCTATGATAGAAGGAACTGACACTTTATTATTGATTCTCTCAGAGATATGGGCATCCAGAATGAATTGGTTGAGATTATTTGGCATTGTATCTTGTCCTCCTCTATGGGCATTCTTTGGCATGGTGATCGTACTGGGGTTTTACATCCTTCGCGAGGTATTCGTCAAGGAGACCCCGATCACCTTATCTATTTGTGATTTGCGTTGAGAGACTTTCCCAGCTTATTTGTGCAGCAGTTGAGGATGGTCTGTGGAAGCCTATATCGCTCAGTAGAGGAGGTCCCAAAATATTGCACATCTGCTTTGCAGATGATCTCTTCTTGTTTGCTGAAGCCTCTTTGGATCAGGTTGATATCATTAAGCATTGCCTGCAGATGCTCTGTAATAATTCTGGACAGAAGGTGAGTATGGAGAAGACAAAAATTTCTTTTTCTCAGAACGTTAATCATAATCGGGCAAAGGAGATTGCGAATGAGTTGTGTTTCTCTTTGACTCACGATCTCGGGAAGTACCTGGGCATTCCTCTCTTTCATAAGAGAGTTACCGGCCAGATATTCAGTAGCTTAACTGATAGACTTAGCCAACGCCTGTCGAACTGGAAAGCATCCTCTCTTTCTTTGGCTGGTAGGTTGACACTTTGTAAGTCTGTGATTGAAGCGAGCCCCTCTTATACTATGCAGACATGCCTTTTCCCAACAAAATTTTGTGATGTCATTAATAAAATTGTTAGAAGTTTCCTTTGGGGCTCTGTGGATGAAAGCAGACGCATTAGCCTGGCCTCTTGGAACTCTGTCTGTAAACCGAAAATAGATGGTGGGCTTGGTCTTCGTCAAGCTAGATTGTCTAATATATCCTTCTTGGCAAAACTTGGTTGGGGTCTTATTGTGAACAAAGAATCTCTCTGGGTCCAAGTCTTGAGGGGTAAATACAGATGCAGAGAGGGTACCATTCCTGAAGTCAAGCCAAAGACTAACCAGTCGAATGCTTGGAAAGGTATTACGAAAGCTTAGTAACATGTCCATGATAACATTATTTGGCGGGTGGGTAATGGGAATACTATCAGGTTTTGGAAAGATCACTGGATCCCTGGGTTCATATCGTTGGAAGCATACTCTTTAGTTTCTATTCCGCAGTCTGATCTCCATCTCACTATTGCCCATTTTGTGGATGATGAAGGTAATTAGGATTGGGCTCGCATTTCCCCTATTTTACCTGTTAATATTTGTAATCTGATGACAGCTATCCATCCCCCTTCCCCTAGTCTAGGCGATGATTACGTTGCTTGGGCTCCTGGCCATGATGGCTCATTCTCTATAAAATCTGCTTATTCTACTCTATCGGGTGAAGATTCCATACACATCAGAGATCCCCTTTTCATTAATTTGGAAGTGGAAGGGAGTTGAGCGGGTGAAATCCTTCCTCTATCTAGTTTCCAGAGAAGCTTTACTGACTAATGCGAATCGTGTGAGTCGTCATCTTTCTTTGGATAGCTCCTGTCCTCGATGCTCTAATCATGCTATGGAGACCACTCTGCATGCCCTTCGAGATTGTGAGGTAGTATCGAGATTTTGGAAGAGATTATTGCATCCCTCTTGTTGGTATAAATTTTTCAGCGCACCCCTGCATACCTGGCTTAGAGAAAATCCGAAGCTAGGCCATCTATTTGGTTGGTACAGTGATCAGGAATGGCGTTCGGTGTTTGGTTTGGCCCTTCATTACCTTTGGTACGTTCGTAATGACTTTATTTTTAATAACTCTTCTCCTAGCATTGGTGATCATTGGTTTTCTTTTGGCCTGAGGCTTAAGCATTATTCTCTCCCGGTTGATACTAATTCTTCTCCTATCCATCCAACTCGGAGGAACATCTGGTTTGTTGGCACTTCCCTTCACCTAGATGGGTGGTAGCGAACTGTGATGGTTCGGTGCTTAGCTCTGGCAGTGCAGGGGGTCTGATTAGATATGAATCAGGAAGTTTTGTTAAAGGCTTCTTGACCAAATTGGGTTTGACATCCATTACCATAGCCGAGTTATGGGGCATTTTACATGTACTAAATATTGCTTGGCGTGGTGGTTTTCAACACGTGCGAGTTGATTGTGATTCACAAAATGCTATTAAGCTTATCCAGAACTGTCAAAATCGCTCACACCCAGCTGCCTCGATTTCTCGGATTCGCGAACTTTTATCAAGGAATTGGGTGGTGCATCTTCAAGATGTCTTCAGGGAGTCCAACCGAGTTGCGGATTGTCTTGCCAATCTGAGTCACAACCTTGACAATTTTGAGATTGTTTATTTTGATGTGCCCCAGCGCCTACTCGCACATTGCTTTTGAATGATCTGATTCAGATCGCGTGGCCTCGTGGAGGCTAGTTTTTTCTCTTTCCTTTTTGTTTTCCTTTCCTTTTGGCTTTAGCCCCTTTGTCTACCAAAAAAAGATGGCAACATGAAACTCAATCAAATTTAGTTTTTATGTATTGTATTACACTTTATTTAATAAAAATTACAAAATTTGTTAATTTCTTATTAGTTTCTATGTGATCTCATAATAGCAATTAACTTTCACACACCTAATATATGTCAAAAGATATTAATTTTGATGGTGTGATAACAAATAAATGGACATCCACGTAAAACTTCTTTAAATAAACAAGTGCATATAAAAAAAAAGGTTTTAACAAGAATCTATTGACAATTAACAATGTAAATAAGTTTTACTTTATTATTTAATTATAGGGTTAATTAAGTTTTTAGTCCCTGTAATATGAAAAAGTTTGGTTTTAGTTCCTAATTGTCAGTTTTAGTCACTGTAAAATATGAAAATTTGATTTTGGTCCCTGTTGACAGTGGGAAAGTGACGGTGCTGACGTGTCATGTGACGTCACTGACGGGGTGTCACATGTGGACCCTCCACGTGGCGGAGCCCATTTTTTTGGGTCCAACCCAAACCCAGAACCCGACTCGTTTAAAAAAAAATTAAAACCCAAAATCCCCAAATCAATCTGCAGCAATTTGAAGGCCACGACCACGCCCTCCCTTTCCCCCCACCGCATCGTCTCGCACACGCCGCCGTCGCCGCAGGGGGCTGCTCTCTTCTCTCTGCTCGTGGGCTCACGTGCGCGCTCGCCGTCGTCTTCTGGCGTGGTTGTCGTGCTGTCGTGCTCACGTGGCTCCGTCGTCTCCGTCGTCTGCCAGCCACCACGCTCCACCGAGACCCAGAAATGTGTCACCAGAAATCTTTAACTTCCCAGCAAAAATCAACAAAAATCAATAAAGTCACAGAAACATAAAGCAAAGTGAGAGAGAGAAGAGGGATTCCCTTACCTTTACAGGGTCGCGGTGGGTGGCGGCGGCTGGGCTGTTGGAACGAGGGATGGACCACGGGAGAGGGACGAGAGATGGAGCACGCCGGACGAAGGAGAAGAGAGGAAAGGGAAGACCCGCAACGACGACGGCGACAGCGGTCTGTTGGGCGACGGAGACGGAGAGGAGGAGGGAGAGTGGCCGGTTGTGTTTGGGGTGGAGAGGAGGAGGGTGGGATGTAGGATTTGAGGATTTAGGAATTCAAATTATTATTTTTAATAAAAACTGGGTCGGGTCATGGTTTAACCGGGTTGATGGGTCGTTGGAAGTGAACGGGGTTATGCCACGTGGCGAGTCCACGTGGCACGCCACGTCCGCGGAGCTAACTTACACGTCATCACTGTCAATTCCCAAAGACCAAATTCAAGCTACCAAAATTTACAGGGACTAAAATCTCCATGGAGGGACTAAAACCAAACTTTTCCAAATTATAAGGACAAAAAACTTAATTAACCCTTAATTATATATTGACACTTTGACTTGTATAATTGAGTATCACATTTAGTACTTAAAAAATCATACAAATAAAATAAATTGATTGAACGAATGTGTAAATTTTTTTTATACCATTAATACATTAAAATTAAACTGAAAAAATCATTCCCAAAAGAAAATTCATTTCTTTCTATCAATTAAAATTGTTAGCATTATCCAATTTTACGTGTAATCCAATTATATATTGTGATATCAACAAATAAGTTTCACTTTCTCATCTACGGCCTAAAGAGCCTTGCTCAAATTGAATGGACGACGGTGCAAAGAGCATAAATATTAATTCTTTAATTTGATTAAGATCTTGAATTTGCGGGCATGAACCTCTTAGACTATACTAGACAACGTTTATTGTAAGGCGAAATGAAGCATTTATATATTGGTGGTGTTGCGGTTTGGTCTCAGATATAGTTGCCATATGCCACTTAACATCGTCTCTTCCTTCCTTCAACAGCTTTTTTCCTCCGATTGGTGATCGTGATTCCCAATTTCGCGACCGAAACCCTAGATCTCTGTTCCCGACACCTCAATCGCTGTATCCGACAGGCACAATCCCGCGTATCGGTAAAAACCCTAACTGTTCTGTCGTTTCCGTTGTTGTTTTGTGTTTTCCCCCATCTGATGAAAGATGAAAAACTTCATTGATTTTATATTTGATATGGTGGCTTGTTTAGTTACCGTCATTTGAATATGTTCTTGATCGATGTTTGTTAAATTTCAATTGTTGATTGAAATTAGTTATTGAGCTGATGGATTTTTTTGTTGTGTCGTATGTAAAGTGAGGATTTGGAAGTGTTTGAGGATTGATTCCAATCGAGTAATGAAAAAAGGAGATGAGGCCAAACAAGGTCATGGGAGTTATTGGTTGTTGGTTCAATGTGTGGATAACTCTATCTGTTTGTGCATTATATTACAGGGGAGAGGTTTTGAGACCATTTTGCCTTCTCAATTCGATATCTTGAGAGAGTATTCGCCTAAAGAGCTACCCGGGGGGCTATTGGCTCGCTCAAGAAATGGATCCTGGTCGCTATGGTCTTCATCAAGGCTGGGATAATAACAGCGTAATTGTGGTTTCCTCCTTAAATAATTCACCTATAGTGGGGATGATTATTCAAAGAAACTACTACTATTAGGGTTTCTATGTGATTTTTTTGCCGGGGGAATGTCATCCTTAGAGAAATTATGAAAGAAAGCTAGCTGTTGGGGGCAGTGAGGATAAGGACTGGATTTGCCTAACCTCCTATCATCATTGATTTTTTGTTGCTGACATAGCTTATTCTCTTGAATCCACAGGCCCTTGATGGTTATGGTGCGGTCCATGAGCCAAATTTTCGGTGAGTCCAACTGCTTGTTGCTTTTCATCATCACTACGGTAATATAACACTCGGGGGTAAATTTGTGATTTTAAAGGATTTTGTTTTCCTAGTTAGAAATCCTTAATAATTTGGTGTAGTAGTATTGTATGTATCTCAAGATATGCTATTTATTTTTATGTTTTACATAATGGTTGCATAGTGCATTCATTTGGATGCATAGTATCAAGTTTTATCTTTTATTTCCTCCCATTTTACCATTTCTTTGGCAGGGTTGGTGGTGCTTTTGATGAAAGACGCTTTGTAGATGAGAGATATCCTAGGGATGCTATATACCAGAGAAATACTTTCCACCGTGACATTTTGGATAGGGAGGGCTATCTACCTCTGGGACCTGCTGTTGGCCACTGGAATCAATCCAAAAGGAGAGGTTACGATGAAGATTATCCACTTGACAGGGAATCTAGACGTTTTCAGAGGCCTTATAATGAGTCGTATAATCAGATTGATGCCTTTAGGGAACGCGATATTGGCACTTACCCAGAGTATGATAAGTTTCGGGATGACTATGGCAGCATTGAAAACTATGGTGATCGAGGATATGATAAACCTGCTAGGTACGGAGGACATGATCGTGATGATTATGCATATGATGATTATGGTCACAAGTCCCGTGTTTCGCATCATCGTAGGGAGGATAGCCATGAGAGGGATTATGATCATGGTCGGCATAGTTATGATTCTGATTATGAAAGAGGTAGTAGAAGAGATAGTGATTGGAGGCGGCGTGAATCCCGTGAGCGGGAACGTGATAAAAGCTGTGTTAGTCGGGAAAGAGATCTGAGTCCGCATAGGAGGCATGAGCGTTCTCATTCCAGGTCTAGGTCCCGCTCCAGGTCTCAGTCCAAATCCCATTCCCATTCTCGCTCGCGGTCCCAATCGCGTGGATATGATGATCATCCAAGATCAAGGTCCCCTCGAGGTCGAAGCCATAGTCGAAATTATCGAGAAGACAGCTATGGTGACAGCCGATATGATAGAAGTGAAAGACGTAGGGATCGTGAAGATAAACGTCAGCGTGAGCATTATTCTGTGGTATGTGTTTGATGTAACTTATATTGTTAAGGTGATTATCTTACATTTGCTGGAGGATTTGATGTAAAAGCTATTCTACCAGGCTCCATCTGCAACTATTGTTGTGAAAGGTCTTTCGCAGAAGACAACTGAGGAAGATCTATACCAAATCCTTGTATGTGCTACTGTTTTTCATTTGTAGAGCATTATTATTTACTTATCTTGATTTTTCATATTGTCTTATTTTACTGACATCGTTGTTTACAATTTCTGTAGGCAGAATGGGGTCCTCTTCGTCATGTTCGTGTTATAAAGGAGAGGAGTTCCGGCATCTCTCGGGGATTTGCATTTATTGATTTTCCTTCTGTGGTATTAATCATTTCAATTTTGCATTACCATTTATTTCAGTTTCAAGAATGTTATAATGAGAATAATATTGTGGTTTAGGGAGCTGCACAAGGAATGATGGACAAACTAGGAGATGATGGTCTTGTTGTGGATGGCAGAAAGCTTTTCTTTGAATACAGGTAATTTTTCATTGTTTAGGGCTTTGTTAACTGTCTGTTTTTTTATGCTATATTCTCATGCGGTAAAATGCTGCTCTTACTGGCATATGTAATACAACTCTGAGCTAATTTTTTGTTGCAGTAGTAAGCCAACTGGTGGTCCAGGTCCAGATGGAGCTATGAAATCAGGCCATAATCATAAGAGCATGACAGTACCATCTGATTGGATGTGCACTATATGTGGTTACATCAATTTTGCTCGCCGAACTTCCTGCTATCAGGCCTGTACTTTACCTTGTTTCAATCTTCTATTGATATTGTTATAGTTGACTTATAGTGTTTATTCATGCCTACTGCTTTGAACTTTGAATGGTCATGCCTAAATTAGTCTAGCAGTCGGCCATTTACATTTTGCAGAAATTGAATTACTTCATTTTTTAATTTTTTTAATTCTCATAATTGCAGTGTAATGAGCCACGGACTGAGGATGCCCCTGCCGCAGATATTTCATTATCAAATTCAACAGCCTTAGGAAAGAAAGGTTTGGAGGCAGGTTAGTATAACTCCTTTATTTTTTCTGGTTGAAGTATAACTCCTTTATATGACATCAATATAATATGCAATCCACTAAGTTTATATGTAATCAGGTCCCACCCATGTTTTGGTTGTGCGTGGATTGGATGAAAATGCTGATGAGGAAATGCTTCGCTATGAGTTTTCCAAACATGCGCCAATTAAGGTTCTATTACTAAATACTTGATCATAATATTTCATTCTTTTACTAGGGTGGGGGGATTAGGGTTCTTGTTTACTGTTACATGTTATGTGCTAAGAATTCTGTTATCATCAATTACAGGATCTGCGTCTTGTCAGAGACAAATTTACTCATGTCTCCAGGGGATTTGCATTCGTACACTTCTATTCGGTAGGTGCATTTTATGATGAATCATTAAGCAATTCTTCTTGCATAGTTTTGTCTTTCTTCTCAGTTTTTTAATCCTGGTGGTGAAATGTCACAATCTATGTTATTCATTGGTCAATAAGAACTTAAAAAATAAACAAACTGTTTGCATTTGGACTGCTTTTTGTCATAGTTGAAGTCTTAAATGGCACGTCCTTGTTGTATGCTCTGATATTTTTTGTCAGAATACTTTGTGAACATAGCTTTCTTTTTTGTGAGGTGAAAATTGTTGGTTTCTCCCACATCCAAAGGATTTATTGGAATTTTGTTAAGTAATACTTTTTAAAGTTAACCATATATACAAATTGTATTCATTAATATTTAGTAGCTGCTATCTGTTTGTGTATGCTGTTGGGGCCCTTTGCCAATGGTCCCAGTGATTTTCACATTTTTTGTTGTTTGTTCTCTTGAGCAAATGGGGAGTAAGTAGCCTAGCAAGTATTAGTTACTTGTTAAAAAGTGTTTTGAAGGGTAATGATACGTCTAGATATTTACTTTTAGGTGGAGGATGCTACCAAAGCTCTCGAGGCAACAAATGGAACAACCCTTGAGAAGAATGGGCAGATTCTAAGAGTAGCATATGCAAAAAGCATCCTTGGCCCTGGATCGGGAACATCGGGAACATCCCAATCGAGCAGTCTTGCAGCGGCTGCTATTGAGGCTGCAACATTTGCCCAACAGGTGTTCTTTATATATATATATATATATATATGATGAAATTTGTCTTGAAGTATCTTTATGGTTAAAAGACATTTTGTATTCTTGAAGGTAAATATTGTCAATGTCCAAATCGTTTTTATCCATGATTTCATTGGTGTTAACTGTAATCCGTAGATGGTTAATTTAGTTCAAACTTCCATATCTGACAGTTGAAGTAAAATAAGTTAATTAGTAAATGGGATGCACCAGTCTGTAAAAAACCATGGTTCTGTCTCATGTTTTATCAGGAATATTGCAATGATTTTGAAGAAATAGGTAAGGACCCTGGTACCAGCTAGAAGAATAAGATGATATACCCCTCATAATATTGATTTAGAAGTAGAAAAATCAGCTACGTATGCTGTATGTGTAATGGGAACTATGAAAAATAATGGGAAAAACAGTAAAGATGTATGGGTAATAAGGGACTTTCCTCTCTTTCTACTTTGTTTGAAACTTCACTGAAAAAATATATGCTTAAAAATGTACTAAACTAGTTTATAGTTTGAAATCAGATTTTATGCAATCTGAGCAAAATCAAAACCTGTTCAAATCAATATCGGTTTATGAAAGTATATTTAATGTAAATGGTTTTGAGCTGGTTTTTGTATTTGACAAACAGCTACTAGACCTCCCCTCCCTCCAATGTTGGAGTTTTGCTGTGTATTTTTTCATTCATTCTATTTGATTGTAGAGGGGAATTCCAGCAGATGCTTCTGATCTCATTGATATTTCCACAACATTTTTATGTACTTAATGAAGTGCAGTGCCCTTAATTATTGGTCCAATATACTGTCAAGTTATCCTAAATATGATTGTTATCTTGCACGTTCTTCCATTCTTAGTATGATTCTGTGGGATGGGCTCCAAAAGAATACAATCCAGATGACAAACAATCTACTGCTCCAGAGCAAACCGGCGCAGAAGTTGGTGCTCCCCAATCAGGCTTTGTGTGGGATGAAGCATCGGGTTATTACTATGATGCTGCTTCTGGGTTTTACTATGATGGGAATACTGGTATGTATCTTGCTTTGAAAGTAGTTCTTGAGTTACTTTTATACTATTAAGATTATTCTTTTTTATTTTTTGTACCCGTTATAGGTTGAGCCTATTTTTAGCAGTATTAAGACTCTCAAACACTAATGTAGTTGTCAAAAGTTGTTTTCTTCTCTGTTCTCATTTTGTTTTCATTTTTTACATTGTTGTGGCATGTAGGTCTTTATTATGATGGTAATAATGGAACTTGGTATTCATATGACCACCAAACTCAGCAATACATCCCTTGCACTGATCAAAATCAGAATAGCACAGCTAATAACCAGTCTGATCCTTCAAAGGCATCTGATGGTTCCAGCAGTAAAAAGGTTATAATTTCTGCACCAGCAACTACTGTTACACCAGTTGAGAAGCCTGCGTCACTGGCAGATGCTGTCCAGGCTGCTGCCGCAGCTGCTTTGGCTGCAGAGAAGAAAGAAAAGGAAAAACTAAAGGAGATAAAACTTGCCTCAAAAAGCAGTATTCTAGCAAACAAGAAAAAAATGAACAATGTGTTGACAATGTGGAAACAGAGGAGCCATGAAGGGCAGGCAACTCGAGTGGCCCTGGAGGATAATCAACCCTCCGTTTCAGCTGATGATAGGTCATACTCTTCTGCAAAGAATAAGTTGAAGAATGAAGCTACGGCAAGGGAAAGCAATGTGTCTAGTCTGGGAACTCACACAGCTGTTACCCAGGTTGCTGCTTCTGCTGCTTTGGATTCCCAGGCACAGCCGCGGCCTGTTAGTAATAGCTTTGGTGGAACTGTGATGGGAGTTATAAGGGGCTCGGGAAGAGGGGTTGTTAAATCAGATACTTCTTACTCTGGTTCTACAGCTGCTGCATCATCTCTGTCAAGTTCCTTGTCAGCAAATGTTGATGCACAGGCCGTTTCTACTCCCTTTAGAACAGATGTCTCTGCACTGGGTTCATATGCACCAGCTGCTGCTGCTGGAAGTGGTCGAAGAAGGTTTTCAGAAATGCCCCAGTCTGCTTCAACTCACAAGGAACAAGCTCAAACAACCTACAGGGATCGTGCTGCTGAGAGGAGGAATTTGTATGGCTCATCATCCTCAGTTGGGAATGATTTAGCCGACCTTGAAATTGGGGATTCAAGTAAGACTGCTTAATTTTTCATTGCTTTTGAGTTCAACTACTTTTGAAAAATTGCTGAGGTGAAGGGAAAGTATTTGCTTGACGGTACTTATTACCTCATTTCAAAACATTGTTTTGCGCCTTTTGAAAGGCTCTGGTAGTTGAGGAAGCTTTAGTTTTACATTTGGTGTTAAGGCATAGGTGTGCTATTTACGTTAAAAGTGTCTATTTGTTGATTGGTGGTCTGTAGGTACGAAGGGTTGTCTTTTCTTTTTTTACTAGTTCTTAAGGGGAATTAAAGAAATAGTTTAGGGTGTGTGTATATATATGTTTATTTAGATTTTCGGTATATACTTGTACAATAGAAATTAAACTATGATTTCCATAACTCTGTAAATACTGTTGCTTTGTTACATCTAGCAGAAAGGGACTTTAACTCGTGTTAATATTTTGTCTACAGCTCAAAAGTTACATCAAAAAGTTTTCTTATTGGCTTATAGCAAGTTGTCAATGCTTAGTATGAAATATTACTATTTAGTATTGCAAAAATTTGAATAACCAAATTGTAAGATTTCAAGCCAATAGGTTCACTGGTAACTGCATATCCCGGACATGTGGATTGACTTTTAAGAAAAAAAAATTGTTTTAACCATATGTGACCTTTTGAAGATCGAGATTTTGCATCAAGGAAGGGCGATCCAATGCCTTTCCCACCTGGGGTTGGTGGAGGACGCGTGGTTGGAGAAGTCAACGTCGATACTTTTGAGGTGATTACAGCAGACAAAGCAATTGATGAAAGCAATGTTGGCAATCGGATGCTTCGCAACATGGGATGGCAGGAAGGCTTGGTATCATTTCGTTCTCTCTTCACTACATAGTTTTTGCTTTTTTCAATATTAAAGGTGTTTGCTAGAAATACTGGCATTTGCAATGTTTTCTGGTTCTCTGCTAGAAGTAGGGGGAGAAAGTCCTTATAGATGTCTTCTTTTTTTAATCGAATTGCACCGCAAGACTTGGATGGGATGCCTCTGGACATTTGATGTTCGCTCACGACATATCTGTTGAAGGATTCTAAGATTTTCATGTTGTGGTTGTTTCTTGTGTTCTATGTATAATTTTGATGCACAGGGACTGGGAAAGGATGGGAGTGGAATGGTAGAGCCTGTGCAGGCACAGGCCATGGAAACTAGAGCAGGGCTTGGGAGTCAGCAGAAGAAGTTAGATCGTAGCCTCGAGGTTCAGGCAGGGGATAGTTACAAGACGCTTATTCATAAAAAAATAGTTGCCAGGTTTCAGGAAATATCTGAGAATTAAAAGGTTTGTACCTCAAACTTTAAGATATAGGCTTTGAGAAATATAATAATATCTAAGGTGTCTTTTGAAGTACTCCTACTGTAAAAACAGGCTTGACAAGGACATCAAAATTCGAACGCTTCAGTTTTGAAATTTAGTCATTTATTCAGCTTCTGCTCAAATTTGGCCTTGCTTTGGTTGAATGCTGACGTGTGTATTGGAATTGCCATTTAATATGTTTTGCCTTATGGATTTAGAATTCATGGTCTTATGTGGATTTGTTTCTCTTTCCTTCCATTGAAAATTTTCTTTTTTATGCATGTCGTCAAAATTCTGAAAACAGTACTCTCGCCAACAACTTTACTAAGTGGAATTTTCGTGCACTAGGTCACCCTATGCTTCACTGTCAAAATGATCACATTACATAATTTTGTTTTGTCCCATTATATATATCAAACTACGTTCAGTGTTTTATCAAAAACTATGGTTATGGTCAAACCATCAAAGTAATCAAAACCATTCATCAACATATCATCCACCTATCCACAAATCGTGTTTTCTTGCTTACTAGATGATGATGAAAGTATTTTGTTACATGAGACAACGTTCTCGGGATGGTTTCCACCACCATTATGTTGTTCGTTTTACTTGCTAATCTTGATGATGATTCGTCTTGCAATGAAAACATGCCAAAGCACTTTGATGGTTTCCACTCCAATGTTATTATTTTCCCTTAATGTGGAGAAATCTTGCAGAAGGACCCGAGTGGGAATCGACAGGGTAAAAGGAAAAACAGGAAAAAGAGATGAAGGCAACAAAATGAAAATGAAACAGAGCGATATGAATAGGGAGAAAACAGGAGCTATATTGACATGGGTTTAGAAAGATAAACACCACACATCCTTTATTTCAGAACTAAAACAAAGTTTATTATTATAGATGAGCATTGGAATTTTTTTTTCTTTCCAAAAGCTGTTAAATTAGATCTAAACAGACGCAAAATTGATTATTCATGTTTTTCATCTAAAAGAGGAATCTTTCTCGCTAAGGAAAAATTACCAGAATCTCACAATTGAATGGAGATATTTATCACATCCAAGTACAATCATCGGATCATATGCTCGTGATTTGTTGGTGCAGAAATGAATTTTTAATATTCTAAAGACTTTTATGAAGGCCTATTTACAGAATTTTATTAAAGCACGGTATTTTTTATTTTATTTTTTGGTCGGAGGTATTTTTTCTATTAATATTTATTTTCCACGTTTATTTTTGTCACGTGGAAAATAAGATCCATTTCACCCCAAGAATAGCTAAGATTTTGCCAGCTATTTACTATGAAACTGAGGTTTTAAAAAGAAGAAATTACAAAAGAACAGACAGGACAATGTCATATATCTCATGTCTCTATGTATATTCTACATCAACTCATTAAACTATCTATCCTGTTTGTTGCCGACTTTGAATGTTCAACAGAAAAACCTTCTTCGCTGCAAAACAATAGTCATTGTTAATCAACCAAAAAAAAAAAAAAACTTTTCAGATTTTCTTTTTGGATATAAATCAGTACTTGTAAGGGTTTTTTTCCCATTGAAATTCTCAACAATTTGTAATATAGTTAACGTATGTACTCAGTTATTTCAATTGGGACAAGCTTAGTTAAGATGAAGAAGGAAGTAATTTATTCTTGCTTATACTGCTGTAGTCATACGTGTCAAATTTTCAGATGAGAAAAAGCAAGTGATTAGGTGTAAGTTAGTGGCTAGGGTTGAGTAGTTTGTAGGAGATGCAAATTTCCAACCTGATTGATGTCATGTGTTCCAAGCAAGCATATCACAAGGTTTATTTTGTCAAATAACGACTTAACATCAGGGCAATCAAATCATTCAAGTTAAGTTTCATTGAGCTATTGCTTGCCTAACAAGTAACAACCCTCTCCAAGGGTAGGACCAGACCAGCTATGTAAAGATTACCAACATGAGAGGATAAAGCACGGCATAGGAAGAGTTAATAGCTTGAAGATATTCAAATACATAACAAGCAACTTACACGACATTTTGACACCCGCAAGTTCTCCAGCATCTCAGCGATCTCCAGTTGCTTCATCACCGTAGCGTGTAGTACCTGTGTCAATGGCACAGATCATATAAAACATAATGTTTTCAGACAAATCAAAAGATGTAGATGACTGAAGTAAGTATAAGAGGAATACCCTCTTAGTCTTGTCAAGGTCAAACTCAACAGATTTAATCCTATCCAGGGAATTCATCAGCATTTGCTCCTTTTCCAGAGGTATACTAGCAGGTTTATCACTAAGTTCCTCAACTGCTTTCCCTAGTCTCTGAAGGCGTTGTTGTATAGATGGAACGATATGATCCCTTTCAGAAACAGCTTCGCCAGCTGCCGAAACATTATCAGTATCATGTTCCATGGCGATAGATGGGTGAACATTATTCTGAGTTGTATGAAATTCAAATCTTAAACTGCAGAAGAATGTAACCAGTCTTTCCAAGAAATATGTTAACACTCTTGACACATTTAAGAAATTTGTTTTATCCACTTTTTCTTTGGCAGGGCCTAACCGATTGTTGACTAAAGTGCCTGAAAATAATGTGCAGTTTGTAAGGCCCGGAAGAATACTGAAATACTTGCTAGTGATACCAGTTGGACCCAACATGAATAATAATAGCCATGGTGTGAGTTCCCAGCTTCCACATTCAAATGTTACAAAATAAGGCATATGTGCAACTTGGGTTCCACATCGAAATGCCATAAATCAAGGCATGTGTATTTTGTTTACAGATAGTATAGCATGTATAAAATGAACACTTTAAATTAAGAGTACCTTCACGAGTACCTTCACAGTTTTCCCTACAAACAGTTTTCCCCGTATCATCATTGTGCAATGCCTGTTCCTGAGTAAGGTGAAGTTTATCACTTTTGAGCAGCTCCTCAACTGTAGGAGTGCTATCATCACAACTGTAGAAGCTATTTGATACTCTGACCTGCAGAAGAGACGGCCTTTGTATGATCAAAAAAAGGTATCTAAAATGAATCAGATTCAAAGGTTTCGAAACTCACTTCTTCATGAACTGGGGCTAACAGAGGATAAGTAAAGCTCCTTTGTCTGATGGGCGAGAAAGAATCATCAATATCTGACCCTGATTCTGCTGTTGAGGTATCACCACATCGCCCCTGGAAGATGAAAAAAGTTAAGTTAAAAGCATGAGTGTAACAAATTTCTGCTAAGAACTATAGGTTAAGAGTAAAGAAGGAAAAGAGAACAAAATGGCTATCAATAACAAGCTAAAATATCATTGATAGGATGTAAAATGTTACAATATCCTAACCTAGTACTTTCTATATATACTAGTAAGTTAAACTAATAATTAGGTTAAGTCCTAGTAATAACTGTTTATACTAATAATCAGGTCATCCACTGGAAATACTAGCACAAGTCTAACCCCATTACCAATATGTTAGGAACCAAGGGTAATAACCAATGTAACACAATGTATTGGAAAGGGAGGGACTTTTGGGTAGTTAGGTAGGGGAGTTGGGTGAATATAAATAGGGAGAGTAGGAGATTAGGTAAGGGTGTTTAATCATTTGTGATAAATCTTTGGAGTGTTGAGGAGCTCTCAATCTTCCTCAAGAGTTGCATACAGTTCCTATTCATGCTCTAGGGTTCTTGAGCACTTTGTTCAGGAATTCCTTCAATAAGTTCTTTCTTTTAATATTTCCCTCTGATTACCAGTTCGAACACAATAAGACTGATAATCCAATTCAGCAAGGAAACAAATATGAACATATAATCAAATTAGAATTCTGAGATTGCTTCTTCAATTAAATGACTAATTGATTCCACAACAACCCGCCGAGAAGATTTGAGACTTGCCTTCTGTTTCTGGAAAGAGTCAAATTTTTGTTGTTCATTGGACACTCGTGTGATTTGTCTCACAAATGTTGCCTCCACCTTATGTACCACCTAAAATCAATATATCTACATCAGTGTCCCAAATGCCTAGTTCAACAAGATAAGTCTAAGCCACAGATTTTTCCAACAGCAGACAGTAAGAACAAAGAAACAAGAGATGGGAAAAACCAATACCTTAATGATATCAGGATCATTCCACGGACCCTTGCTAGACCTAAGACATCCACCTTCTCCAGGACATGTGCACGAGCCACCCAAAAAGTCTGGCAACTCACTGTGTAGATGCATTTACATACTACAAATTAATCCATACAACGAATAGAAATTATAAGGCAGTATGAAGGCACGGATGCATACCTAGGGTCAATGACATCCAGTAATTTACACAGAGACTTGGAGTCATAAACCTGGAGATTTGATAAACTAATCTAGTATCAGAGGGACTTAAAAAAAAAAAAAAGCCATAAAATACTACCAGATAAACGTTATATGCTTCACCTGTATCTTTGCAATAGTTTTGGGATCGAGAAACTTCTGTGCAGCAGGCCAAAGCATCCTCTTGAAGCCAGTACCAGCATTGACAATATACATTCGGTTCAATGTCTGCAAATATATGTGGAGAATGTTTTTATAGAAAGAGGAAGAGAACTAGGAAACAAGTTACTTTGAGAAGGTACAGGGGGGAAAAAACCTCAGGATAGTAACTGCTATCGATTTTTGTTAGAGTGGCTAAGAGACTTGCAGCAGTAGGCAAGAAATTTTTAATTCCCTGAATCACACACATAGTCAAGAGCCAGTTAAAATTTCAGCAAAAAGAGTACTAAAAGCAAGGGAACTCCTAAATTTGAGAAATAGGTGACTGAAGCACCCCTAATAAATTGATACAATGCTTAAAGTAAAGGTAAATAAATAATCAGCTGTGTCAAACCAGAATAATCTGTAAAGTATACAAAAAGTTAAAGACCGCAGAATACACCATATTTCAGCGAAGAGGCACACAACTTCAGAGAAACTTCCGGAGTGTAATGTAACATACCAGGCCCTGTACATCCAATATTGTTGTGGTTGAAGAAATCCGCCTCTTTGCTGCAATTGAACATGCTGGAAATTTCTCCTGCAGAGCCCTCTCAAACTCCTGGACATGGTACTTCACATATCGATCCATTGTGGTGATGCGCATCAAGCGGCTTGGATGAGCTTTCCCAGGCCTCTCAATGTAAACTGGCCTACCTTCCTTGTCAACTCCATGATACCCTTGAGGGTAATTCTGCAATACTTCTTCCAGCTCTTCGAATTCAAAATCCTTCAAAAACACCATGGCATTAGACCTAGCCAACTAAAAAATGTATCAAGTGTATCCTACACTTGCACAATCATTTAATCATTAGAGTTCAAACTTTTCTAACTGCCACCAATATAGGATTCAGTGATAGTGTAAGTTCATAGGTCAAACTCTTCTACAACATAGGATTCAGAGACAGTGTAAGTTCATCAACATTAAACTCATGAGTATTTATCTTCCCACTTTTGCATTAGGGAGTTGCTATGGTGCCTAGGGAAAATGATGAATGCTGCCACACTTCACTTGATTTACAAGTCAAATATCCATTAATTGTTGATTCTAGCAATAAATGCTGTTAGGATTCAGTTTAACTGACAGTTTAAAAATATTGAATTTTGCGAACAAATGTTTTTTAAAGACACTGTTCAGGACTAAAAAATGGAAAACAAGTTTATTTTTTAAAATAATTTTATATGTAATCACTTAAAAGACTTACTTTTGAATAAAATATTTTAGAAGGTGTCCTAATAGGCCTTAACAAAAACCCAAAAAATATTTAACCCATACCTCGGGAAAAGGAAAAAAAATGAAATTGTGGTACAGAAGTAATTAATCCTCCACACATTGAAGCATCCCTCGAAACTTTACAAGGTCTTGTACATTCTTCATAAATTGTGAGCATTACCTGGAGGATGGTATCAGTTCCAAATTCTTTTCTCCAAACGAGCATCTCTTCCCACATCTGAATTGTTTTGTCGATGTCAAAGTCCCTAGCTTTCAGAAACCTACCGCACCACCACCCATATGAAAAACCGCAACAGGGAGTGAATCAGAGACTGACTGAGAGAGCAAAACAAATTAACTAACAACATTAAAATCAAACAACATAAATAAATGAGGTATACAATTTTTTATATCAGATTCTAATAATATCACGATTTAACATTAAGTACAATAGTATTTTTTGCATAAATAAATAATATAAATCTATCTCGATTTGTTTAGACAAACCAATATCTAAAGTTTATTAGACTGCAACTTCATCGAGGTTGCCTCAAGTTGAGTCCACCTACTTCAATTGTCAACTCGAACCTACAAGACTCAAGAATATTTCATTTAGAAGAAACCAATATCAAACCACATGACCAATGTATCAAGTTCAAGTCTTGTGGGCCAACTCTGATTGGGCGAGAGATTAGGTGGAGTCAAAAAATATCGAACCTTGAACCTACAGAGATAGCTGATTCTACTACCTTATTTTTTACATGCATGTAACTCATATAACTAAATGATTATTATTAAATAAAGTAATTGTTGTAAAAGTCCATTTTTTTTTCTTGCATAACAAATCATAACCAAATGTCGTTGTAGAAGCAAAAAAAGTAACCCTAACAATAAATCAAAATTAAAAATAAAAAAAATAAAAATTGGATACCTTAACAATGCATGATAATCATCAAGTTTTGGAGGCAAGGAGCACCGCTCCTCCGCCAGCCTCCGCCTCAATTCCAGCACGGCCGATTCCTCCTGTTCATCTCTGACGTCCTCGATGGGAAGAACCCTGTCGTAGTCGATTATCCTCCCTTTCCCTCTCCTCTTCTTCAGCGAGTGCGTGAATCTGCAAGAAGCGCTTATCGCCTTCTTCTTCAGGTTCCCGATTCTCGACCTCCTCCTCTCTTCTTCGCACTCCTCAACATCAACAACAATCCCTTCTTCAAACCCTTCCACACACACACACACACACATTTTGATGACATTGAATCAAAATTAAAATTAAAATAATTGAAAAAGAAAAAAAAAAACTAGCATACCTGACATTTTGATCTGAGGCCAAAAGATTTGCTAAATGAGGAAAAACAAAAAATTAGAGAAAAGAAACGCATTTAATAGCAGACAGAAACAGTTAAAATAGTGTTAATGCGAAGCATTTATGAAATAATTAAATTTGTGGCATGGTCGGTAGGAGGAGGAGGAGTACCAACAGTGTTAATCCAAGGAAACAATGTTAGTGGGAAGGGTTGTGGAATGCAGGGCTATTGTAACAGAATGGCCATAGCTGAGAGAGAGAGAGAGAGAGAGAGAGAGAGAATAGGAAGGAGACAATGAATGAACAAAGCAGTAGAGTAGAGGAGAGAGAAGAGTAATAAAGGTGATACCTTTGTTTGGGGCTTGAGGGAGCTAAGAAAATGGAGAATGAAGACAGAGAGAGAGAGAGAGAGAGAGAGTACCGTAATGTAATGGAATGCAATCAAAATGCTTCTTCTTCTTCTCTCTGCTCTGGACTCTGCTTTAGTGTTTATTACTCTGTTTTTTTATATATTTTTATCCTTACAGTCGTGTATGAATTTCATTATTACTGATATCGACTACTATAATTCTTCTTCTTCACATAGAATAAATTCTTTTTTCTTTTTTCAAATCTCAAACTTGAGGGATCTTACTTACTATTTTATTAACATTATCATCATTTCAAATAATTATTTTAGGGTTTATATTTTGTTTTTTTAGTTTAATTTCTATGAACCTTCATTTGAGTGAATTTTCTCATATATGAGATTTTTGCATGCGCTTAGTTTCGCATTTTTATTTATTACAAAAGCCTTGCTTCTTACATTTTTTTCTAATTGGAAGTAGTTTATTATAGAATACTAGTGTCATTATAGACGGAGTGTCTATTAAATATTAAACAAAGATAACTTCAAAAAAATAGACAGTGAAATTAAGAAAAAAAAATTAACATAAAAGTGTAGATGATAGAATTTTAATGGAATGTGAGTTTTTTTTAAAATAATTTTTCAAAAGCAATTACAAATACAAAAAAAAAACTAATTATAAAGTAGGTTAAATAACAACTAGTAATGTGAGATAGTAGATAAGAATAACATGTCAAAAAAAATTGGAGACTAAAAAAAATCCTTTTTTATTTTCTTTTTAATGATGGGAATCTCCATTATTTAATTGTATAGATAATAACAATTATAAAAAAAATAATACGGAGTGACATATAAAAAAGAAATAATAATCTTCTCATGTTAATTTTTTCTTTCATATTATTTCAAGTTTTTACTAACAATTGTATCATTAATTTTTTAATTCTTTATGTTATTATATATAAGGAACACCCTCTTAAGTAAGAGTATGATAGGATATGAATATGAAATATAAATCTACAAAAAAGAATCCATATGATACTAAAAATACAAGAATATGGAATGATATTAATAAAAACATGAGAAATAAAATATAATTACCGCAATGGCAGTATGGCTATGGCGATGGAGGTGTTGTTTCTGAAACAGTGATTGTGATGTCAGGTGAAAAATCACATGTAGTTCCCTCTGCCGCCCTATCTTGTCGCCACGTGTCCACTTCACCCCACACCATTATGCCCTTTTCCTATTTTCTTGTTCCCTCTCATTTCTTACCAACTTCCTTAGCCATAATTAGGTAATTATCATGTTCACGGCTCCTTCATCCAAATCTTTTTCTTTCTTTTCGTAAAATCATTTACAAATCTTACTCGTTTCGTTGCATTATTTTGGATTTTTCAAGATTACAGAATCAAATATGCCGTATTTCAAGCAAGTCCTGGGTTGTGGATGTAACTCTTTTGGAGAGGTACGCTTAAGGTAATTTTGAGACTCAAGATAATATGTGTATTAGAGGAATAAATAATAATGATTACAAATTTATTTTATTTTAAGATGTGCGGGTCTTAAATATCTCTTTAAAATTTGATTTTTGGTCCACCATTAAAATGTTTCATGCCCTCATCATGTGTTATGTTAGAACAGTTACGCTACCTATTATTATGATGAGCCTTTATGCATGATAACTTGTCAATTATCATCCATGAAATATGGGGTTATTAGTCTTACATGTAAACTGAGATATGCATCATATCCTTTGATCAAGATCCATGATATTAAATCCTTAAATTGAGTCTAGATGGCTTAAATCAATAACTTTAATTTGGATTTTCATATTTAGTACGTAACCCTTACCAAAATATTTGTCTTTTTTTTTTTGGAGATCATGATATTTTCCTATTTTAAATGCTATAGAACTAAAGAAAATATAAAACATAAGTTTAATTATTTATTATTATATTTAACCTAATATTAATATACATTATACACTCAAATATGTAATATTACATGCCAACTATACTTATTAATTATATTTGGATTAACTTAAAATAAGGAATGAGACTTGAGTCTTAAACCCTTTTCTGACAAAACATAGGAGCAGTTACTAGACCTTAAAAATGGTTTTACAGCTTCTCAATTACTCTCTCGTCTAATATATTACGAAATCAATTAGATTTCACATGCTCAAAAATAATATCAAGTATTTAGACTAAATTATTTTTTAATAAGTATTATAAAAAGTTATAATACACTTAATATAATAATAAAGAGTTAATAATAAATAAGAATATAACTTAATTTAATCAATAATAACTAATTTTAGATAAAAAATGATATATAAGATATGATGAAAGTAATAAAATCTAAGCATGTTATAAGTTATTTTATACTGTTATATATATATATATTATAAATTTAAAGGGATGAAGAATCCGTCGTTGACCCGATGGTCTGATACATAGAATTATCATCTTTCAATGTAAAAACATGAACATGATGAGACATTTATGAAAAGTTGAAAACGGAAATTTGACCTCTATATGTTTACGTTATTGACATAGCAGTCATTACCCATTAATTTCTTCGTCAGTGAGGTCAGGTAAAGGTATATAGCCCAGTAGTATTTTTCATTCCCTGATTCCAGAATGTGACAGGTCCAAGAAGGAAAAAAAATATTTTTAAAGATAGTTATATTTTTGGATTAACATAATATATGTCTTAATAAAATTAAGAGATATATCATTTCAACTGTTAGTTCTTAGTGTCCAAGAGAAATCTTTACATACACATAAAACACGAATATACTTACTCAATTAGTAATAAAATATCATTTTAAAGTAAGAGAGGGAAGAGAGAAGAAAAGTAGAACCTTAGATTCTTATTTATGAGAGGGAGGAGTAGTTGTTATGATATGTATTAGGGGTGCACATGAGTCTTAGTAAATTTGACTATTTAAAAAACTTGACTTGATTATATATTTTTGAGTTGAGTTAACTAATCAAGTTAGTTAGGATAAAATTTGATTAAACTAACATCTAATTAGATTGGGTTGCAAATTTTAAAAATGAACCTAACTACCTAACCTGATTAGTTATTTTTTAATTTTATTTTATAAATGAAAAAATACACACACTTTAAAAGATTCAACCCGATTTTATCTTTTCATTTCACAAGATTTCACTAACCGCACCTCATTAAACACATTTAAACACACAATTGTTTTTTAGGCTTTTTTTTCATTCTATTTGTGAATTTTTATTTTATTTTTAAAAATAAAAAAAAACAAGTAATCTGACTAATTGACTCAGCCCTTCATAGTTGGGTTGAGTTTGACAAAAAAATTGACAACACCGACTCAACTAAATCTACAGAGATTTGATTAGGTTCTGTGTTTTTTTGTCATCAACCTGACCCTATCCATGTACTCCCTTTATGCACCACTTTTTCTTTATTAAGATAATAGAAAAATCTTTTATCCATCTTATGACTAAAACATGAGTCCTTTTGTTTTATAAAGTGCAAAAACAACTATTAAATCATGGACTTGGACAAAATTTACTACTTACACTTTTATGTAAAATAACATTTCATTGTTGACTGCAAGTACAAAAATATAACTAACTATATACACGCAAGAATTTTTCCTTATCCAAAAGAGAATGTCACGAATGTGAATTCTTTTTTTGGACACAAAATTATTTTACACATTTAATAATATGTGCTAATTATCAAAAAGAAAAATACTATATAATATGATATGAATTTTCTTTTATTACTATATGATATGATCATTATAGAACATATACACAGAATGAATTAGACAGCTAAGTGTTACTTTTACCTAAGGCAATAAAATACAAAAAGAGACAGCTAAATATTACCAATTAATTAACCAATAAAGGTTTTCTATATATAAAGACACAGAGAAAGGGAAACAATAGAATTTTGTCATCATCGATCCATTATTCCTGATTTTGATTCAGATACTATAACAGTGTAAAAGGGTGAATTGCAGAATAAACACTACGAGAGTTTGAAAGTGAAACTTCAATGTCCCCAAACATATGATAGCGCCATGTCAATTACCATCCTTAATGCCTCAAGAATAATGTTACATAAAACTGACGTAAATGCATATATACATGTCACACATATAAACCAAAAAACATGGCCAAATTGGAATTTCATTACCCCAAAAGAGAAAAAGCCTTCAATCTAACAAAACAAAACCAAAGGATTAGGTTTTTCTCAAAAAATAATAAAGCATTTTTAGTACGACATTTTGTACAAAATACTACTTGATAACCTCCTTAGCATCTCATGCTTTGTGGACTTAAATTCATAATTGAAATAAAAAAAATGCAACATTAATTGAAAGAAAAAAAAAAGTAGAAAACTTTATTTTAATTTTAGAGTAAATAATTAATTTGGTCCTAACACTTTTTTACTTTGACATCAATTTAATATTTAGAAGAAAAAAAACTTCAACAAAAAAATATTTGGAAAAAAAATCGATATCACTTGTTATAACATTTTTATTTTGATATCTATTCGGTCAATAAAAATGACTTTAACATTAATTTAGCCTTAAAATTTTAAAATTTTAGATTAATTTAATTTAAAAATTATATGAGCCAAGTAGAATTCTCATTTAGTATTTGATGGTCAGGTTGAATTGATATCAAAATTTGATATGCTAAAACTAAAATAATGTTAAATATATTCTATGATTAGATTGATGTGAAAAGAAATATTAAGAATTTACTCCTATATTTGAAGCATGGAAATGGAGGGAAAATTATATATATGACAAATTTATATGTGATAATAAAATATCGCGTTACATATATTTTTAATTATACATAAAATGATATTTCAACTTAAATAATAAATCCTCTCAAAATTAAAATATTACAATGTATATAGTCAAAAATATATTTGACATGACTTTTCAATCACTACAAAATAATTTCTCTTAAAAGATGCATAGTGGATTCGTTGCCATAGATAAGTCACTTTCTGCATAAGAGCGGAAAGAGGTCCATTGTTTGTTGTCAAATATCAATGGTTCAAATGAGCCACCCCACAACCCCAAAGCCCGAGAGAGTAGCAGTTAGTAGTCACTTTCAATTTGGCTCTAACTGTGTTCATTTATTGATAGGGCTGAGGACATAGCTGAGTGCTACATTATAATAGATGTCCCAATTATGCTAAGGGCTAAAGGCACCACACATAGAACTTGGTGATCGTGAAGAAAGGGTAAATGTTTTTTAACATAAAAGGTGAATATCAAAACAAGCACTTTTTTATTTTATTATATTAAATTGAGTTTTATAGCATTATTAAATCTCACTTTGTTTTTTTAGAATAAATATTTTTCTAATATTTCAAAATATGAATTTAAATAACTTGACTGAGGGAAATGACATGGGGTAAATTTTTTGATACCAGAAGACACTGCAGGCTAAATGTCTAAAGGGTATGTTTGCAAGGTTTTAAGAGAGTGAGAATGAGTAATTAATAATCGAATGAAATGAAAAATAAAGAATATAACAAAAAAATAAATGTTTGTGATACTATATTGTTTTAATTTAAGTCTACTTAGCCTACTTATGTGGTTTTCAAGAATTGAACTTGAGTTCTTTTTTGGGATTGTAGTGCATTTTTACTACTACATCAACCCTCTTACTAGTATTTAACTTATAACTTTTTTTGGTACAACAAAAAATGTAGAACGTAGTAAGTTCTCAAGAACCAAGTTCCTCTATAATTCTCAGAAAGGATAACCTACAAAACCAGCATAGGAGCCTCCACAATGTAGAAATGGTTATCTGACACCGACCCTTCCTAACAAGAAAATTAACACAAGAGTTCTCTTAACAAAGCACATAAATGATGCAAACTTCACATTCTCATGACAATCACTCCTTAATACCATTGAGAATTGCACAAAAGCTATACTCCAAAAATTGTATCCTATAACTTTATATATATATATATATATATATATATATATATATATATATATAATGGTGGAGTTTTTTTTAAGAGGTAAAACAATAAATGTAGATAGTTTTTTTTTTATTGTCCTCTTAAACCCCAATTTGGCAGGACAACTAGTATCACAAGAATAATGGCAAGAACACATTTTTTAAAAAATTGTCCCTAAATCATAAAGTAGTTTATCATGGTCACTTTCATGTGGTGACCATGCTAGGTCAAGAAAACTCCCTTCTATCACATATAAAGTTGTAGTTTGTTTAGTTTACTGTGTGACAAATTCAAAATGTATTTTGATAGAAGTAAGGGTTTATTTGGATGTCAAAATTGGAATTATAATATAGAATTTTAAATTCAATTCTAATTTTTAAAGAATTGAAATCGGCACTAAATCTTAAATTTTATATTTGGGTATGTTAAAGAATTTGATTTTGAACTGTAATTCTAAACTTAATTTAATTTTTTTAATTTGAATTTATGATTCAAAATATTAAATTGATGAAAGTATTAATAAAACAATTTTTATATACTATAATAATACTTGTATTATTTTTTTTAAATCATTATTTATTTATAAAATGAATATTTTGGTATTATAGTAACATTTTTATTATTGTTTTTGTTGTTGTTTTTTAAATGATTCATTTATAAAATAATTATTTTTATACTAAACAATTTTCAAAAAAATTAAAATATATATTATAATATTTTATAAAGATATCAAATTTCAATAAATATGATTTACAAACAAATAAATGAGAAAGAGAAATAATCATATATAATGAAATGAGGAGAGCGAAATTTAATGAGTTTGAAATTGATAATTCTTAGGGTATGGGCTAAGAATTAGAGGATCCCATCTTATTTGTTTTTTAATTCCATGGAATTGGTTTATGAAATTATGATTCAAATTCCATATGTTACGCCAAACACAAAAATTGAAATTGAGAGGTCCAATTCCAATTCAAAACTCCAATTTCATGCTCAATTTCGGACTTCAAATGTTCACTAAGAGAAATCATATATACTTCCTATAAAATGAAAGTGTTATATTTTTTATAGATTAATTTATCTTCACTGATTTTGTATCGTTTTTGGGTAAATTCAAGGTATCTGCTGCCAACGTAATGATTAATCATCTTGCATTAACTTAATTCACCCGAAATGATAGACTATTTGGTCGCGAAATATTTTTCCATTCCCAAGAGTGATGATCAGATTCACACTACATGATTATGAGATAAGGTAAGCTACTACTATATTATATCTCGCGGTTATTTTATACTATCATTAATCTTGTGCTATTATTATATACGCAAATAAGGGTGTACGTCAACCAATTTAAGTGATATTTTTCGAATGAACTCACCCATTTGACAAACCCAACGACGAGTCAAGTGAGTCGAGTTGTGCAATTTTGAATGAAGTGACCCGCCTCGAGTCGATTCGTTAGATTGTTGGACGAGTTAAGCGGGATCAATGCGTGATCATGGGATTTTTTTTATGAATTATTTGCCATTATTTTGGAGTTATGGGGACATTTATTTTTATCTGAGAGTTTCTTTCCTTTATTTTCTTGGTGAGAGGCTTTGGCTAATTCAGTAGTTTTTTTTTTTTTTTGGTTTGGGATGGGGCATTAGGTTGAGTTGGGTAGTATTAGGTTATCGGGTAGTTGAGAAATTCGATTTCAGAATTCAGTAAATTGTCACCCAACCGACGAAGTATCGAGTCAAACGAGTTCCGACTTAAGTCTTGATTGACTTCGAGTCGAACGGAGCCGACGAGGCCCAAGGTTGTTAAAATCGAGATATTGCATAAAAAAAAAGAACAAAATTAAAACGTAAAACGCAAACTCGTAACATAATTTAAATTATAGGATCATTTAATATAGCTGATCGTAATAAAATTGATCGACCTCTTCAAAATCGTAATATTTTAAGATTTTAATATTTAAATTAAGATTTTAACAACCTTGCAACCAGATTCAAGTTGAGCGAGTTTGATTGATTTGGCTAGTTGAGTTACATAATGCACGCCCCTGTAGCAAAAACGATTATGTGGAAAAGTGATTGAGTTTTACTTATACTACTTTAGTGATGTACATATATACACACACTCTTAAGAGTGTATAATTTTTTTTATTTGTTAAAGGTTAAAACAAACAAGTTTATAGTTTGTTTATTACATATCTTGACAAACAAAATGTCAAAAAATAAATAAAAATAATTTGTGATCCTTTTATATATAAAAAATAATATTTCTTAATCAAAAATACTTTGGCACCTCTCCGGTGTTAAACGGTAGACATTGAATATGGTTATTTACCATGAAAATATTTTAATCTTTTAAAGATGAGTGACAGGATAATGATGGGCACACGAGTAACATATGTGGAAACATTCAGAAAGTTTGACAAATCACTTTTCACCTTTTGTAGATAACATGCGGAAGCTAATGACTAGATGATGGCTTGTTTAAATTTAAAGGAGTAGTCACTTCTGTATATCAAAATGAAGAAAACAAGATTTAGAGCTGTCTAACTCTTTTAGAAAGAGGATAACATTTAAAATATTTAATGATTGATTCAGAATTTTTCGGTGATAAATCACTGTAGATAACAATAAAAAGTTTTTAGACTAATTAAAACATTTTTCTTTTATTTTTTATTAACCACTCATGTATGCTCTATCAAGGAAGAAAATAAGATTTAGTAACATGCCATTTGGATTTGTCAAATTTGCTAATAGAAGTGAATGTATTGAGGGCAATGGCAAAAGAGGAAACATAATTGTTGTAGAGGAGGCATAATATTAAAGAGAATAATCAAAGAAAAGCTACCCAAAAGTGAGGGAGGAAAATTTTATAGGTGGACACAAGTTTATCACCTTCTCTTTGAGTACATTCATACTAAATCAATGAAGTGTTTCTTGAATAAAGTTGTGAATTATTATTATTATACGTGTGCTTAAACATGAAATAGTAAACTTATGTTCATACAATAATTTCTTATGAGAAAAGCCAATCTTAGCCACATATATGACATCTATACCATTATATAAAGAGAGTAGTAAAAATAACCGTTATTTTGGTCTCTACTCATTATATTTAATCAATATGCCTGGTCACATTTTCTTTCCCAATTTGGCCTTTCTTAATGATTTAATTTACTAACCTTTGATCACTCACGTGTAAAAACTGAAACGGAAAGTTATATAACCTATCACTACAACTTCCACGATTTCAGTTACTTCACATTCAAAACCTAAAAAATACATTCAAATATAATTATGTTTTTGGTATTCAAAAACTGCTGCTACCCACATTTTTTTATGTTAAGTAATATAACTGCATTTAAGGCTTCGAAGGAAGCAAATCGATCACAGTACAACACGCAAAAAGTGAAGCACCCACCTCAAGTGTCAGCAGACATCAAAGCTTACATTACACCACTTAATTACATTACACTTAATAGATCACCGCAACAGTTCTCTTGAGCTTGATTCGCCTTCAAAAATTACTTTGTTCTAATAATGAAAACTTCACAAATTGTAAAGATTTGCATCTCCACTAGTAACCTATAAAGAAGATTGACCGATAATAATCAACTGAAAAATAAAATGTAAATTAGTCGAGAATTCTAAAGAGAGAACAGAAGTAATGCAAGGTATGGTTGTCTAAAAGCATCATTGGAGAATTTATCTTTCAAGTAGAGATTGATTCTCTAGCAAAAAAGTTGACAAATGAATGGATAGCGATCTCAAATGTGAGAGACACATGAAACCGTGTATATACATTCGGGGAAGAATTTGGGGGAAGCCTGTTAGTGAGTGATCTACTGTTATGACCCATCAGAGATTAGCCAGGCCCATTGGGAATGGTTAAGAAAAAGGAAAATGATTTTGGGTTTGACAATGTCTTGCGCAGGCAATTGTGTCTTGTTCGACACAATCAGCACCGTTTGATTACTTATATTCTTTTTTGGATTTGAATGTTTTAAAGTAAAGCGAAAGATATCATAATTGGATTGTGAAAAGAGAAATTCATCTCACTTTATTAATTTAATGGTAAACTTCATTATCTAAAATGAGGAATCTCACTTTAAGACAATACTTATTATTTTTTTTCTTCAACCCTACATATTGTTATATGGAAATATAGCAAATCCTTTTGAATGTTTGTTCACTTGCCTAGTGGGTAAACGAGCGGACCAGAACTCGTTGTGGGCAGTGTGGGTTCAATCCCCAAAACCACATTTTTTGATGAATGAAAAATATGTTACATTTGTTTTCAAAATAAAAAGGTAAGCATATATTATCATATTTGAACTCCGACTTAAATGATTTGTATTGCAAGTCCATCTCTATAAACTTAATATAGAATGCTTTAGCTTGGAATTATTCCAAACACAAGTTAATATATTTTAGGATTTATTAAGGAACTTATAATAAAATATTTTGAGGATTTCAACGTTTTTAATGCTTAAAAAATTTCAAGAGTTCACTACCTCAATAAAATCAAGCACAAATCAAATGGCTCTATTGATAGATTCAAAGCTCGATTGGTGGCTACAGGTTACACTCAACAAGCAGGAATTGATTTTCAAGATACTTTTTCTCCTGTTGCAAAGCTTACTGTAGTCCGGATTCTATTGTCCATTGCAGCAATAAAAGGTTGGCATTTCTTGCAATTAGACATTAATAATGCTTTCCTAAATGGTGATCTTGTGGAAGAAGCGTACATGGAAAAACCTTTGGGGTATCTTAGAGAAGGGGAGAACTTAGTATCCAGGCTCAAGAAATCCATTTATGGCTTTAGGCAAGCCTCTAGACAATGGTCTCATAAGTTCTCAACTTCATTGCTGGCAAATGGTTTTACACAGTCCTGAAATGATTATTACCTCTTCACTCAAGGATCAGGGGATTCTTTGGTGATTTTGTTGGTATATGTCGATGACATCATTATCCCAAGTGCTTCCAACTACAAAATCCAACAAATTCAAGAGCAACCAAAAGGCTTTTTCAAGCTAAAAGTCCTAGGTGACCTCAAATATTTCTTAGGATTGGAGATTGCCAAATCCTCTGCTGGGATTCTGCTTTCTCAGCACAAGTATACCCTGAATTTGCTTGAAGATATTGGTTTCTCAGATGCAAAGCCTAAAAATTTGCCCATGGAGCCTAAGCTTACTCTTTCCATTGATGAAGGTGACCCTTCGGAAAATCCCTCTCAATATAGAAGGATGATTGGAAGGCTTATGTATCTCACAATCTCTAGACCAGACATATGTTATGCCGTCAATAAATTGAGCCAATACATGTTTAGTCCTAAGTCCACTCATCTTCAAGCACTTCACTACTTACTAAGGTACCTGAACAGGACTCCAGGCCTAGGAGTTCTGTTTTCTGCATCATCAGCCCTCAGATTGCAAGCATATGTTGATACTGATTGGGGAGGCTACAAGGACAGCAGGCGCAGCACAACCGGTTTTGCTATTTTCATTGGTGATTCTTTATTCTCTTGGAAGTCTAAGAAGCAGGCAACTGTATCAAGATCATCTGCAGAAGCCGAGTATAGAGCATTAGCAAGTGTGACAAGTGAGCTGGTTTGGTTACAAAGCTTCCTCAAAGATTTTGAAATTGAAATCGGCAAAGCTTGTGTTTTTTGTGACAGTCAAGCTGCTATAGCTATTGTCCCAAATCCAGCCTTTCATGAGAGATCAAAACACATTGAGATAGATTGCCATTTTACAAGGGACAAGGTCAATGTAAGGGCAATCACTCTCATTCATGTCAATTCCAAGGACCAAGTTGCTGACTTGCTTACCAAGGCCATCCGAAGACCTTTGTCTGAGCATTTGGTCTCCAAGTTGGGAGTTTTAAACATATATTCTCCAACTTGAAGGGGAGTATTAGAATAATGAATGTATTTCATTAGGATAGTTATTTAACTTGAGCCACAAGTATGTTGGTTATGTTTGCATAACTGAATTAGTTATGCAAGTTGGTTTGTTATTGCTGTTTTCTATTTTCTGTTATTGCTGGTACAGCAAAATAGATTTGTATGTATAGCTAGCTTGTGTATCAAGCAATCTAACTTTCATTCATTCAATCAACATCTCTTATACTTCATGTAATTCTTTGGATTCAATAACTCTTAGTTTTTTTTATGCTAATTTAGTTAATTTTAGTTGAGTAAATTATTTGAAATATGTTTACATGCCCCCTAATTTTGGAGTCATCTTTCGCCATTGGTTAGGGGTTTTTAATGTTTTAGTCAAGGAAATGAAAAGTGAATATGTCAATATACAAAAGAGAGTTGTGCTACACGAACTCATTTAAAATAAAAAATTATATTGACTTATATCTTATTTATTATTGAATAATATTTTAATAACGTTTACAATAAAATTTTATTTAATAGTGCATAAAATGCAAATTAATGGGATAGTTCACACCATATAAATACAAATACTAACATTTTTTTAAGCAAAATTGCCATGAAATTCTAATACACATAGGGTTTGTCAACTTAAGTTGAAAATAACATTTCGAGAAATTTTTATGTGAACATAAGTTAAACACATCATTTTAGACATCCATATAATAAAAGTAAATTTTACCATTTTTATTGTGCGTTCTATGAAGTAAATTTAAATTAAGTGAAACCTAAATTCAATATGTACAGCTAAAAATAATATGGTAAACTTGTGTTAAAATAAAATAAAATTTCCATAACATTTTTTCTATTTCACACGAGCTTATCTTTAGAAAAAGAGAAAAAAAATTCTAGTCCTTCGCAAAAAAAACAAAAAAAATGTGTCGGTTCACACAGATTTTTTTTCAAAATAAAGCATATTCAGTATTCACACTCCAAAGTTAAATCGAACGGACCCGTGCACCACGTGTCAAACTCTATAACCATAGATTAAAAAAATAGCCACAAAATGATTTGCCTTATCAATTACCTTCCATTTGTCAACTGCATCTTCATCATCATCATCATCAGAGAGAGAGAGAGAGAGAGAGAGAGAGAGAGAAGCATGGGTGTGGTGATAATCGACGGCACGACGGTGAGGGATTTCGTGAGCGACGAGTCGCAATTCACGAAGAGCGTCGACGAGCAGTTCGCCGCGCTCGACACCAACAACGACGGCGTGCTGTCGCGCGCCGAGCTCCGGACCGCCTTCGAGTCCATGCGGCTCTTGGAGGCGCACTTCGGCATCGACGTGGCAACGACGCCGGAGCAGCTGACGAAGCTCTACGACTCCGTCTTCGAGAGTTTCGACGGCGACGGGAGCGGCGCCGTCGACAAGGAGGAGTTCCGGTCGGAGATGAAGAAGATCATGCTGGCGATCGCGGAAGGACTCGGATCGTTCCCGATCCAGATGGTTCTGGAAGACGATAGCCAGAGCCTCCTCCAGAAAGCTGCGGATCTTGAAGCTTCCAAAACCGCCGCCGCTTGACCCGGTTTTTGTGGATCTGACTTTTTTTTCCCCTGGCGTGTCTTAGCTTTTTTTTAAAAAAAAAAATAATAATAATTGGGAGTTATGTCATTTTCTTGATCTATGTATATGGAGAATATATACCAAAAAAATCTATGTATATGGAGAAGAATAAATGGTCCAGATGTAAGGCGAGAATATTTATTCGTGCAGGAGTGGATAATGTAATGTTCTTTTTATAAAGTAGATTGTGTAATTTTTATTGCTTAGTCTATAATAATAAGGTTTTCAAGAATTATATAACTGAATTAGTCCACACTTAAAGAAAAAATTGTTTCCAAGTTCTATAGTCAGATTAGCTATATGAGTTTGTCCGTGTCCGAAAGAGTTAACTCAAGAATTTATAACACTATAAAGTGAAAGTGAATTGATTTAATATGTGAAATTTGGCTGATCGAAGTAAATTAATCTATTTGATTTGATTCGAGTCATTAGATAAAGAAATTAACAAAATTTAATTATTTATGGATCAAATTTTGAATTCATAATTTGATCTTATTTTTTTATATATAAATTATTTAATTTTATTTTTTTATATTGTTAAATGTTAAAAGTAAGAAAATATTAATTTTAAATTAGAAAAGATTTAATGGGGTTAAATAGAGTAAATTTAGATCATCTTTCCTTATCTAAATGTAAATGTTTTTATTAGAGATGTCTCAAAGTCAATGAAAATTTAATCATTGGATGGCACCCTAATTGTGAACCAAAAATAGAGTAAATTTAGTGAAAATTTAAATTTAAATTAAAAAATATTTAGTAAAAATAGTCTAAGTGAAAAAAATTTCTCCAAAACCAATGGTGATTTTTAAATTTTTTTTTTATAGTTTTTTAATTAATATAGATTATATATTATTTTTTGATTTTATCATTTTACTATGCATTTTTATATTTTAAAATTATTATGTATTTATGGATGAATCGAGAACCAGACTAAACCAATATGTTCATGTTTAGTTTAGTTCCATAAAAAAAATCATCAAAAATTAAATTAAATCAATCAAATGAATAATGATTGATTTGGATACAAATTTTTTTCTAAACCAACCGACATGATTTCACCCCTAAATAAAGATTGTAATAATGAGATAAGAGGGAACCACCTCAGATAAATAACAATAGGAAGGAAGGACTAATTAACCACAAGAAAATGAAATTGAAGAACTCAGAAGAAACTATTTGAGATAATGAATAATTTTTATTCCCTTAGAAATGAGGACGTAAATACGAATTCCAGGAAAAAATAACTCGTCGCACAAAAGAGACAACATAACTTGTTTTTGTGTAATCAAAAGTATACACAAATACCACCCCGCCTAGTTTGGGTTTTGCTTTTCTCTTGGGCCGAGTTCAAATTGTTTGGCTTTTTAAGGCAAAAACATAATATTGACAAAAATATTGTATTCAACAATAATTGGTAAACATAACGCTTCCAAGATAAATTAGTATACGATATATTAGCCAAATAGCCAATAGCAAAATTACAAATATATCTAAAAGTAGGTAACGTTTCTGTATTCACCTAAAAGAAGTGAACTTTCAATGTGCATCCATTGTTCCCATTATAAGCTACATTTTGGACCGTTGAATACAATGTTAATTTGATCTAACGACTACCAAATAAGTAGTATTGTTAAGGTGAAAAAACTTGAAGTAGAACATCTGTGTGTCAACAAGTTATCAAGTTAAAGGTATTTTTAAATTATAAAAATAGAAAATTTGAAACCTTCTACAATTACCATTAAGGACATGTGCTTTCTCTCTCTCCTTCCTATCTCTCTCCTTTGTCTCTCACCTCTGCTACCTCCTTCCTCGGCCACCCCTCCGCTACCCAACCACTGGGAGCAACAACAGCAACTTAGGTTGTTGCATTGGTTCCATGCTTTTTTGGATCTGTTGTTATTTTCTCCATCTCTTCTCATCTCATTATTCCCATTTTTTTCCCTTCTAGATCTGTTTTTATTTTTATTTTTTTTATTTTGATATGGTTCTCTTGACGTGGTTGTTGTTGTAGAGGTTGAGGACGCGAAGGTTGTTCGCCACCACTCCTTTCTCCATCTCACTCCCAATGCCGGTGCCACTCGCAGTCGCTAGAGACACCAGCGAAGCCACCCCCACCTCAACCCACGTCGTACCCGCCACCAATCCCATACCATCTCCTTTAACAAATCCTCACCTAAAATAACAAAGATAATGAAAAGGGGCAATAGACAGCATCCCCAGATCTAGAAAAGAGGGGGGGGGGAATAGAAACAGGGAGAAAAGAGGGAGAAAAGTAAGACTCTTTGTCGCCGCATCCTCCAATTTTAGATCTGGTTCTCCCCCTTCGACTCCTGCTCGGTTGCCGCATCGAGACGTTATGGTGGTGGCTACAATTTAAGGTTGGTGAGGGAGGTGGTGGAGGGTGGAGTCATTGATGGGGTTACGAGATTAACTTGGTTGGGGAGCTGGTTAGGGATGATAAAGTGAGAGAGAGGGGGATAAAATGGGTATTTTATAATCATAAAATAAAAAATATTAAAAAATAAAACCTTTTAAAACAGATATATTTTAGGACACATTAAAATTCACTTATTTTGAGTGAACCCTAACCCTAAAAGTATAACAAAAGCAACAATTAATTAAAACAGAGCGGATACTATTCTTTTGCTTCCTTTAAGGAAAAAAATTATAGTTAAAAAAGACTGCAAGATCGAAAGTACATGGAAACATAATTACTTTTTGCTCTGATTGTTTGAGTATATGTGCGAAGGGTCTTAATTCATGCACTGAAGCTAGCTTGGGTTATAACTAATTTTTATTCCTGTAACAAAGTCTGTCTACTAATGTAGTCGTCAATGCACTTTTTATACGAGTGATAAATTTTGCTGATACGTACTACCATAGATGTTGGTTTGCACTTTCTTTCTTCTACTTTGTCTCATTTTATTTTTGTACGATTTTAAGAATTTGATATTGTCACGCTTTATCTTCTCAATTTTTTATCCTTAATTTTCATTTCATTTATTACAAATCATAAATGTTAATCATGAGGTGTGACGTGGTAGAAACTCACCTCGTCCCTTAATCATGTTGGCGTAAGTTAAATCATCACCTATGAGAATGAAAAAACATTTAATAACTCACATTTTATCATTTTGTGTGAACTCAATTATTACAATGAGATACACCCAAAAATCATAAATGCTCATTTATTTATTATTGTTTTTGCTTTGGTTATTTGAGTACATGTATTTACATATAATAGGTTTTTGAGGGATTTAAACATTAATCCATGCCCTGAAGGTAGCTTGATACATATAGCTGATAAAATACTAGTAACAAAGTCTGGGGGCTAATATATATGGGGTTTTAACATGTTTGTGGTTTTGGGAGTGAAAAATTCCCAAAATATGGGTTAGAATGAAAAATTACGAAAATATGGGGTAAATTTCTGAAATCGCCACAGGGGGTGGCGATTTCAGAAAATCCGAAAATTAAAAAAATAAAAATTTCAGATGTCTGAAATCGCCACAGGGGGTGGCGATTTCAGAGTCTGAAATCGCCACTCCCTGTGGCGGTTTCAGACTAAAAAAAAATAAAAATTCAAACAGTCTGAAATCGCCATAGGGGGTGGTGATTTCAGACTCTGAAATCGCCACCCCCTGCGGCGATTTTAGACTTTAAAAAAATAAAAAAAAATTACAATCTCTGAAATCGACACAGTAAGTGGCGATTTCAGAGAATAAAACCATACATCCGTAATTTTTTCCTAACACCATACTTTGGGAATATAAAAGTTTTGAAACCATAAAAATGTAAAAAATCCAATATATATGTCCATGCACTTTTTTTTATGTGTGATTTAATTAAGTTGCTACTACATTCCAGAGACATTGTTTTGCACTTTGTGCGTATAATGGAAGGGGAGAGAAGAGCCCTCCCTCCGTGTGAGTGACGATCCCATTTGCTGCGCTGAAGATTTCCCCTTACTTGTTCGTTAGTCCAACTGAGTAACCAAAACGGAAAAACACTCCCATGCGCTCAAACGCGCCTCTTTCTGCTTCCCAAATAAACACTCCCACGCGCCACTCTGTGCTTCTTTCCTACATAGGCGCGTGAAAATGAATATCTCGCTTTCTCTCTCTCTCTCTCTCTCTCTGAAGCGACACGAGAGAGCATTTTGGCAGTTTGAAATTGAGTGAGGGCGTAACGAACTCTGCACCAGAATGCGCACACACTCTTACACTCACGTATAGCAGGAGCACCAGAAAAGAATCACAATGGGAATCGTAATGATTACTCTTATTCACACGCACGCACGCACGCTCACACGTACCGTTCTCTCCGATTTACATTTACTCATATATACTCCTTCTCATTTTTCCAAAACTAGAGCGACATGAATATTGCTGCAGCAGCTTCTGATTCGGAGCAGCAGCTGCAGCTGCAAGTGGGAGCGTTTCACGAAATCCATCACTCCAACCTTCCTCCCAATTCCCCCCTTCAACTCCACTCTGTCCGCGTCGCTATGGTATACACAAAAGCTCACTCACTGATCACCTGATCCCTTTTTTATTTAAATTCTCCATCTAATTTAATTTAATTATGGAATTTTGATTAGGTGAGTGAGATTAACGAAGCCGAGAACCTGGTCTCGCTGAGGTACCCGAGCATTCACTCTCTTCGGAATCACTTCTCGGAGCTTCCCGCGCTCGACCAGAAGTGCGTCTTGCCCTTCCACTCCGCCGTCAGTGCCCTTCACAGGAGACTCCCCACACACCAGGTCGCCGCGCCCCAAGAGCAACTTAAGCAGGGACGATGCTGGTCTGAGCTAAAGTACGCCGGGATGGTGCAGTGGGGGAAACGACGCCAGGTCCGCTTCTTGGGCTGCCACCAGGCCCAATTGATGCTTCCACCTATTTTATCAGAGCCAAATGGGCCCAGCGTTGTTGCCGTTGAAGAAGAAGAAGGAGGTGCTGCTCACGCTCTTGTTAATGAGAGCAACAAGAGAAAGAAGAGAGGTGAGGAAGATCAAGTGGTGGCTACGAGGAAGAAGAAGAACAAGACTCGTCCATGTAACAGAAATGGTGGCGCCAGCAGCGCCAAGAAGAAGCAAAACGCCGTCGTTAATAGCAACAAGAAGAACAAAACCAGGCAGCGAAAACCTGTAATTGACAGATGGTCTGCTGAAAGGTGTATATATATCATAATTTCAATCATAATGTGTAAATTGCTTGCATTAATTACTATTAATTACAGTATACACTTTAGATTCCTTCAATAGCTAAGTGGTATTTAATTGTTTGTTTCTTAATCAAGAGCCATTTTCGGTTCTTAATATGTTAAGCTAGCTGGCATTAATGTTGTTCATGAGTACAAGGCAGAGATTGACACTGGTTAAATCCTTCAAAAATAGGACATGGCATCAGTTTCAGACCTTACATTACCACATTTTAATTAATTATGCACGTGAACTGGTACTGTTAATTAATTAATTTGTTGTAGGTATAAGTTGGCTGAGGAGAACATGTTGAAGGTGATGAAGGAGAAAGGAGCTGTGTATGGGAACCCAATAATGAGGGCAGCGCTGAGATCAGAAGCTCGGAATTATATTGGCGATACGGGTCTACTGGACCATTTGCTGAAGCACATGGCTGGCAAGGTGGCGCCGGGTGGATCCGAGAGGTTCCGGCGGCGGCACAACGCGGAGGGGGCGATGGAGTACTGGTTGGAGAGCGCTGATCTTGTCGATATCAGGCGCGAAGCAGGGGTCCAAGACCCTTACTGGACTCCTCCCCCTGGATGGACCCTTGGTGATAGCATCACTATTAGTCCACATGATACTGTTCTTACGATGCAACTCAAAGAGATCAAGCAAGACATTCTTCAGTTGAAACAGTAACTAACTAATTAATTAATTAAAGGCTTCAATTAATTATCTGTCATCAATTTATTATTAGTTACTTAATTGGTATTGGTTGATTGCAAATGAACAGAGAAATGCAGGAGCTTGCATCGAAGAAGAGAGAAGAAGCACTGGCCACTGTGTCCGTGGCAACCCCTACTTCCTGTTTGTCCAGTTTGAATTTGGAGGACCACGATTCCTTGCTTCCAATTCAGGTGAACCATGCATTGCATGCATACAATTAGGTCTAGCTAGTGCTAATTGTTAATCTGAATTCTGAGTATTTCAATTTGGAAGGTTGCATGATTGTTATTAAGTGTGGTGTTTTAACTGCTTGCATCTTTGTTATATTGCAGGAGATGTATGCAGAGCTGGTGAAAAAGAAGGCCAAAATTGAGGAACAACTGAAGGAGATTTCCATCACCTTGAGCGCCATGGCGGTAACACAATCACTGCTACTACTCATTTTATTAAGTGTTCTTGGACTATATGATTTTGATTGCTTGCAGTGAGGTACAAAGAAAATCTATCATTATCAAATTCTTCGGCTTCTAGCTTAAAGGAATAAATGAAATTTGCTTGACCAATTGATGCAGGAGCAATTGGGGATGTCAGAATCAGCAACTCCAGCAGAGTTATTGCCTTCATCAAGGGAGACACTGATGCGCCAAAACAGCACAACAAAGGACAAAGAGGCAAGGATGGAGAAGTTGAGAAGTGGTTTCCAACTTTGCAAGCCAAAAGGGACATTTGTGTGGCCAAATATGGATGTGTCTCCCCAAGTTGCTGATCACAATGTGCTCCCAATTACACCATCCTCAGATTCATCTTCTACAGCCTCAGCTCCCTTACCCCACTTTCATCAGCAATTGCCATTGCCAACGCCTAACCCTTTTTCCCATGTTAGGCCACTAGCAGAGAAACGCCCTCTCAGTGCTGCTACTTTGACACATGTCATTGGACCCTTTTCCCTTCATCTTTCTCAGCCATTAGAGACACCATGATCCGTAAACTATATATAACCTTAACAAAGCCCTTTCTGACCATACAATAGTTTTGGCAAAAGTCCCAATACATACAATTATATTTGAAAGAAATCTCACACCTTTTTGAGTCTCATGTTAGATAAAGTGGATTGAGGAACTCCACACAATGTATAGATACTAAATTGGAAGTGGTAACTTGGTGTTATTACACAATTGGAGTTGGGATATTGATAGTATATACGATCGAGATCAATGGTGAAACTTTAAAAGTTTATATACAAGTCAAATGAAGATTGTTTTTGTAGTAGACAAATCAGAGTTTAGCTATTGTGTTGAGGTAAATCAAAGAATTTTGCAATATAAACAGTCTGGTTACTTGAAAAGTTAGTGATTATTCTTTTAACTCTAGTTGTTTTTTTCCGTGCATTGCTCTAGTGATTATTCTTTTAACTCTAGTTAAATATCAATTCATATTAAAACTGTAATTGGATTTTTCTTTAAGCAGTTTTAATGGGACATGATTTATATGTGCTGAGTATTATGAAGTAGAGGTGTTCATGGGCTGGGTTGGCTTATACCCGAACCCGACCTTAATTATATTTAGATTGGGTCAATTTTGAGGACTCGGACCTGACTCTAAACCCGATAGGCCTAATCATCTTCGAGCCGAATTAAAACTCGGATTTGGACCGGGCCAAAATGGGCTAAAATGTTTGATTATATATTTCCTGAGGGCCTTTTTTTATTGTAAAATAAAACCCCTTGCAATCAGAAACCAATTCAATAATAAAATGTGCAAAACACGAGCACCTGTGGCTGCTATATATCACTATGAACAAACAAAAGACACATCACAAAATTGAAAGCATGCAAAAGAACAAAAATCAACTCCAAACTACAATAGATTTGCAATAAAGTTAACTAAAATAGATTTGCAATCATGGGATGGGATGAGAAGGAAAAAAAAATAATAAATGCATAATAGTATAGCATACGGGCCGTTGGGGCGGGCCGGGTGGCCCGAGACTAAACCCGAATCCAGTATGAATTAAAATCAGGTTTTTTAAAGTTTTTTTAAATCGGGCCCGATTCGGTCCGAATGCTTCAGGTCAGTCCAGGTTGGCAGGCCGGATCGGGTTATGAACACCCCTAAAATATGAAGTGACAGATAAGTTCTAAGTGACATATCCTCCTGAAGTAGACATGCTCTAAACTACATGTATAATGACATTTCAACTTTAAATGGTGATGGTCATGCCATTTTGAGTGCGGTGTATGGACGTTTTACGGGTACACATAAATTTCTCTAAAATATTTAATAGTAAAAGGAGAAGGAACTCAATTTTTGAGGTGTACCATAGTTCCAAGAATATCAATTTTGATGAAGTGTTTTTCCATCACTGTTTACCCGGAAGGGTCCCAATTCTTGCATTGCTCTAAAGCCAAGAGCTGAACATCTAGAAGCTACGAAGTTTAAATAAAAAATACATTAGTTAAACATGTGAAATAATTAATTAAGGTCGAGTATATACATAGTTACTATAGCTAGGGTTGATTAATTTATTTTCACCTTAAACATTCTAGTTGCATTCGTACACATTTGTAGATTTAAGTATTATCACTTACGGTCATAGTTCCCTTGATTCTTGGGTCATTTATATGAATTTATCACTTATATGTGACTCTTCAATATTGATCGTCACTCTAAAATTGTATTGAATAATCGCTAAAAATTGATTTTCATCGAGACTTTTTTTTTATTATGCAATTCTTCTAACAAATTCTTCTGAAAACATTTATTGGCGAAATTATGTGTCGGAAATCTTTGTTTGTACTCACAAATGTGCAATGATTTAAATTAGAATGCAAACTTAGATCTTATGTTGTAGTAGAAGTCCAACCAATTTATGCATTTCTTTCTATTGAGAAATGAAATAGTTATATAATAAGTGGTGGTATACATATATCTACCTCCATTGAGCCAAAGAAGAAGGGGCAATGTTTCTTGAGAGTGTTGAGCTTCCACAAAGTAATAATAAAATGCAATTCCTGCTTATTTATCCACTGTGACATCCTCCAAATTGAGAGAAATTCACCTTTGGCTGCCCTGGCAAACTCTCAATCCTGTCTTTCTCTTTAAGACCCAATTGAGAATGTTGAACAATGGTATCATGATCAAGCTCTTGGTACCTCAAATTGAACCATGTTTGTTTTGTGCATAGACTTGTGAAGATTTCCCATAGCTTTTGCTAATTGTTTGCTTCTATTGATTCCGACAACAATGATAGAATGAGAAACGGTAGCATAACCCAACAACCAGCTTTTCCCATTGTGTTATTTGTATAGAACCAAGTGTGTGTGATGAACAAATTAACAAAGGTATATAGTTATAGCTAGGAAGAGATCAAGCAATAATTTGCTTTCATAACTTTCTTGTAATTAAAATCACTAGTACAATGATATTTCATATTGAGATGTGCTAGATACTTCATGTGTGTGGTTATTTGGGAAATGCTATCTAACACTAAACACGTACTGAAAGGATTCAAGTTTAATTCATTACTCCATTTAAGATGATAAAATCTATTATGATATGCAAACATTATTATTTAGAATGAAATGATTCAGTTTTTTTTTAATCAATAAAGTGATTATAATGTTTACTCTCACTTTTTTTTTCTATGGTGAAATTCTAGTTTGGACATCCCATTTAAAATCCGTATAAAAATAATAAAAGAAGAATAATTATGATAATTAATAGCGTCCCCAATTTAAGAGTGCAAAATATAGGGGTAGCATCTTGATTTATGCAGGCATAACAACTTGGTTAATTAATATTTATCATCGCCTCCCTTAATCAGATTTGTAAAATAATCACTCCAAACTTTTTTTTTCTTCAACTTATAAAATGACTCAATCTTCAATAATTTTGTAAGAGTGATGCTTAAGATTTCTAATTTTAGACATATTAACCTTCCTGATCATCTTTAATCATACACTTGTCAAAATTTCAAACAAAATTTAATGATATTTTGACAAATGTATAGTTGAAAATGATTAGAAAGATTAGTAAGTCTAAAATTAAGATTCTCAAACATGTCTCATTTTGTAAAGTGCGTACAAAATAAACTGAACAAATAGTTTCAAATTATCTTAATTATAATTAGAGAGCAGGGGAATGAGAATGAAAATACATGGTTGAATGATCCTTTTCTAGTGAGAGATGGCAGTAGACAAGAGTGTACCTATAAGAACTTCAATGTTCAAGTTAGAGTTAAGTCAAGACGTAGACAATTAGGGTAAAATGAGATACTTGGGGGGATAAAGATGAGAATTTATATGTGGAGGGGGGGTGATTAACCACCTTTCATATTTACCAGTATATAATTCCCTCTAATCTTAGATTGACTTGGGGCGCATTCAACAAATACCAGGTTTTGGGTTGGATACATTTTAATGCTTTGGGCCTTCTTAGAACATTTTTAGTCTGTAACAGTGTCCATGCTCAAATTAGATATCAAGGCCTTAAATTTCAATCAAATTTTGATTTAATTGTTAACAAATCCTCTATTCCAATTGAATTTTGAGTTAATTGTCCACCTTCTGACATGTTTTTTCTCTCTCGTACATCCATATTTAAATTAATATATGAAATATTGTAAATAATTTTTTGTGTCAGCATTTATTAATTTTCTAAGGGTTCATACTTCTCGAAACAAGATTATTAACTTAAAAAAAAAATCATGTCCTCTTGTGTTTGAATGTTTTGGGTTGTGTCTAAACAAAAAAAATATTTTTTTTATCAAGACACTTTGAGACATGTGTGTCAAACAAGTGTCTTCATTTGTTAATGTCAAACATGACAATCTCACTAAATATCCATATTTCTTAAATGCAAGCTACAAAATGTGTTTGTTTCAACTTATTTGTCAAAATAATCAGTTTCATATATTTACAGAAATTTTCAAATATAATCGAAATAATGTCTTCAATCCTTGATTTTTGATATAGTGTCTTCAATCCTAATTATAATGTCTTATCAAACATCCGGCCCAAATCTGTACCCAAAAAACAAAAGAACACCCGGCCACAATAGATTGGGCCCATTTATAAGAAAACCGGTCACCAGACCCGCTTCAAATAAACCGGGTCGGGTCATGTATTTACAGAATAAAAAGTAAAGCAAAGAAGGGGACACGGAAACGAAAACCCTGAAGAACTCTAGCAGTCTCTGTTCGCCGCACATCCATTTTTCTTCCTCCGTCAGCCGCCGCTACTCTCCGATCGTCGTCGTCGTCACGCTCCGTCTGCGCGCGTGTCTCTCAAAAAGAAGAAAGAAAAATGGCGGGAGGCAAGGTGAGGAAGGAGAAGAAGGGAAAACCGCAGCAGCAGCAGCACACGCCATACCAAGGTGGAATCTCGTTCCACAAATCGAAGGGCCAGCACATCCTCAAGAACCCTATGCTCGTCGACACCATCGTGCAGAAATCCGGGATCAAGAGCACAGACGTCATCCTCGAGATCGGTCCCGGTACCGGAAACCTGACGAAGAAGCTTCTAGAAGCAGGGAAGAAGGTTATCGCCGTTGAGATTGATCCCCGCATGGTTCTCGAGCTGCAGAGACGGTTCCAGGGGACTCCTTACTCTAACCGCCTAACGGTACGTTTCACCGACGGTTAAGAGTTAGTTAGGGTTTGTTGAATTAGTTAGGGGTTAGTTGGAAATTAGTTACACTCAATCGTCTATATATATACACACACACACACACACATATATATAGCTTGTTTATTGTGTTTGGACTTTGGAATTTACTTCTTTTTCACTTTCTGTGTTAAACTGCGTTTAACTGTTCTTTTTGATTGATGAAAAATGTGGTGAGAAAGTTGAAGGTGATGCATTGTTATTGTATGAGGAGGAGGAATTTTGTTCACCTTTTGTAGCTTCTGTAGAGTTGTGCTTGTGATTTGTGTTTGTTTTTCATTATGTTATGTATATAGAGGTTAATTAAGTAGTTGAAAATAGTGATGAAAATGTCACGATTGGTTTATTGGGCCTTACTTTTTAAATAATTAATGTATGCACACCGTTGTAAAAACAAGTTTCTAACGTCAAGGTAAGTCACAAACTAAATTTCAAATGTGCGGGAAGTTCTTTGGCTTGGTTCATTGATATAGTTGAATTGTTGGATTTTAGAACTATGATTGAATTTTGAGTCTAAGCTACTTAAAAATAGAGTGCTTTCAGTGTGGAGAAGCTATCTGGAGACTTCATTGATGACTATGTATGGATATAGAGAACCTTTTTTGTCATTATTTGTTACTTTAGCTAGAAATCCAGATTTTGGGATTGCATGCTACAGGGTTATGCACTAACACTAGGAAGTAATAGTGCTTAGTATAGGAGTTATATGGCTTCCATGTTTTAGGAGCTAGAGGCTTCAACAAACATCAATATTTACTTGTTACTGGGTGTGAAATATTAACTTTATTGTTTATTTTTAGCTGCTGAAGTTGTGTCGTAAAAGTCATTGGTATGGGTATGAGCTCATGGCTAGGATGGCTAAATGCCTAAAGTTTGTATTTAAATCTCTGCTTCAGTGCGTTTTTCACTTTTATCCAACTAAGAGAAATTTATAGCCAGAAGTTCTTTTCTATTGTATTTGATATCTTTTGAGTTTTGAATGAATTTGAAATTTCTTAGTGCAATGCATTCATGCATGATAGTTTCGTATAATGATGTAAACATTCAATGTTGCTTTGTGCCAACTGGATTTGACCTTTTCCTTGATTGTTTCAAAATAGCACCTAAATTTTGTGTATTAATGATTTCAGGTTATCCAAGGTGATGTGCTGAGGACTGAACTTCCTTATTTTGACATATGTGTGGCAAATATTCCTTATCAAATATCTTCTCCTCTCACATTCAAATTACTCAGCCACCAGCCTGCATTTAGGTGCGCAATCATAATGTTCCAGAGAGAATTTGCCATGAGACTGGTTGCTCAGCCTGGTGACAAACTCTATTGTCGCCTTACGGTGAATACCCAACTCCATGCTCGAATCTTCCACCTCCTGAAAGTTGGAAAGAACAACTTCCGACCTCCACCCAAGGTTGATTCTTCTGTAGTACGAATAGAGCCCAGGAAGCCCCGGATTGAAGTTAATGTGAAGGAGTGGGATGGCTTCTTGCGGATATGTTTCAACAGGAAGAACAAAACCCTCGGCTCAACTTTTAGGCAAAAGAACGTCATATCTATGCTTGAGAAGAACTACAAGACTGTGCAGGCGCTAAAACTTTCGCAAGATGGTCCATCGAAGGAAACCGATGGTAAGATGGACTTCTCTAATTTTGGCGATTTTATTGAAGATCAAGGCATGGAAATGGATGGTGGAAGTGATGACGATGAAATGGAAGTTGAGGACGGCGAAGCAGAAGATGTGCAATCCGAATTCAAGGACAAGGTTTTGGGTGTTCTAAAGGAGGGAGATTTCGAAGAGAAGAGGTCTTCCAAGCTGACACTGCAGGAATTCCTATACCTGCTTTCGTTATTTAACAAAGCTGGTATTCACTTCTCCTGATGCTAAATTCATGGGAGAATGAGATCTCTGATAAGATAAAATTGTGTGGACTATTATTCAATTTTGTTTTGGTAAGTTGCTTTATAGAGATATATGCCAGTCTATAGCAGGTTAGATTGATTTTTGTTCTACATGATGAGGATTTTTGTATTCCGTAAGTTTTGTGTATCATGTTCCTTTTTCTAACCCTAAGTTTTGTGTATCATGTTCCTTTTTCTAAAATTTCCAAATAGTTTTTATAGCTTCTTACTGTCACGAGACAGGTTATGAATATGGATGGTCTAACATATCGTTGGATACTCTCTCTCCTATTCGTTTTAATTGTTAATTTTCTATTTTTTAGGGTTTTAAAATTTTTGGCCAATATTTTTTCATTCATACTGAGTAATTGTAGTTAAGCATTTATTAGTATATTGAATGTAAGGAGAATAATAAATGTATTTGAAATAAAAATTTGTTTTATATGTAAGGATAATTTTGTTAATTTATATTATTTTATGCATTTATTAAAAAAAAAAAAATTTCTTAGTATGTATAGTATTTAGTTTTGAACAGTTAACGGAGGGAGTAATTTACTTGGATCCTTATAGCCTATTTGAAATCATTTAGTAACATAGAATTGAATTCTTGTGTATGAAATGAACAATAAACCAAAGAATTGAATTTAATTGTTTTTATTATTTTGTCTTTTCTTTTTTCCATCTCTCGCAAGCTCTCTACTTCGTTCTCTTTGGCATCAACAAGTAACATTGGAAAAAATGGATCAAATTAAAGTTTGGGTACAAACATTTATTACTCTCAATGATTAAAAAGTTAAAACACCTAACCTAAGAAATACAATACAATATTAGATAAGAGATGTTAACAAAGAAAGAAAGAAGAAGCACAACCTTCTAAAAAGAATTAAAAGTTCTCATCCATCTTAAACACGTGGGCACTATTGTTGCTATTCAAGTTAGTCATTACAGAAGCTTTTTGATACTCCCTAACGTGATGAAAGCAAAGCATAGAGGGCAGAGGGTGGGAGGGGGAGTGTTGAGATGGAGGAGAGAGAATGGAGGATAAGGGTAATTTTGGTTTTTACTTGTTGTGATAGGAATGAATAAAAAAACGTTATAAATCAAACCTATTTAGGTCTAATTTATTTTAGGTTAAAATATGATAATTCAATTCATGACTATTATTATGTACCAAAGAAAGAAATTGAATTCTAGAGCATTCCAAATAGGTTGTTTATGTTTGACGTGGGTTCCTCAATCTTTAATTTGTTTCTTAAGTTAGATTAGTTTATAATTTGTCAAAATTAATCATTTTTGGAAATTTTAAGGCATATGAAATCCTAGGGAGAATTTTGAGGTGCTCAATTATAGTTTGTTGTCTCTAACATATAAAGTGTTAACTACATCAACTAATATTCAGGGACCGCATAATGCACATAGTTTTGTAAAGATGATTAGTTAACTAGGTTGAAGATTACTTAATTAGTAAAACAAATGATTGATTCAAGTTTTGTAAGAAAAGGAATAATAACGATTATGATCGGAAACTTTGCTTGACCATTATCTTGCAATAATAACATGTTTTGGTTAACAACAGCATATACTACTGTCTACCGGGGTCAGTTTGTTCAAATATATGAAAACTGAATTTTAAAGTTCAAAATAATTTTCCTTTTATTACATAAATGTACTCTAAACATTGATCGATCAATGAAAAGAGACTACCCACATGGATGGGATTCTACTAGCTTTGAGACTCCAAGTGAATTTTGAGCAGACAGTCAATGATGTTAATCATGTAAAGTAGTTCTACTTAATATTTTCTAACGACTTTTTCTTTGCTTTCAATCTTTAAGAAGAATAGCAGAAAAAAAGGAGTAAAAATAAAACTTATGGAACACTCTAACATAATGAGGTTTAAGAATAAGAAATAAAGCTTGTACTGTAATACAACCACTTATAAAACAGTGAAAGTCCAAGAGAATCCCATTTTATGGTAACATCTACTAAATTTTTAGTAGTTTCTTTGTAATCCCTCTACTTCAATGGTCTAAAGAGTGTATTTATACATTTCCTTCAATGTAGTTCACGGGGTAGTTTTTTTGTTTTTTTTTTTTCCTTCTTAATTTGCCCCAAAAAAAGGGAAGAAATGAGAACTATTTTTGGATTTATGAATTGGTCAGTAATTTCGAGTTAGCACTGTTAGATAAGTACCCCTCTTCTAATAATCACTTCACAATTTAAACATGTAATATTAGAGAAAAAGTTTGTCTAAAGTTATAAAAAATCTCATTTACATCGATAAATTGAAAACTTATGTCAAATAGCTGTAACAAATTTTATATTAAGAAGTTTAACTTGAGAGAGAAATTGTCAAATAGTTACAATAAATTTTACGTTGGAAAGATTTTCTTAAAGAGAAAGAAGTTCTCTTACCGTAATAATTAACTTTTAAAATATGATTCTCTTTAAAATTTATGCTCATTAACATTTGAAGGTTCCCCGATGATCTTATGCTCGTTACAATATCAAAAGATCCAGTTTAATGTCTCTACCCATGCTTACGTAGAAGGGAATGGCACAAAGCTATTAATATTATATATACATATAGAGGGTAAAAGTGGGAAGCACATAATTGCTTCATTTTCCCCACTGGCCCCTTATCCCCCGCATGCCCCCAACTAGTATGGAGAAATTTAAGGTTGATTGGTCTTTGGCCAAGTTGCCAATCACATTTATAAAAGCATATATGGATTTGACTAAAGTTCCAATTTTTATAACTGCTAGTGGTCTTTAAAGGGATCAATAATCTCAAAACCACTTTTTTTTTTTTCTTTAAGAATAAAATCTTAGGCGAAAACTAAACTCATTTTTTAAAAAAAAAAAATACAAAATTGTTCTTTATCAACTGCCTAATCATCTTTGGGACTAAAATGTATAACCTCTTTAAATTATAACAAATTCTTGTGTGATTATAAAACATCATGTTAAATATGCTCATGATCACACATAAAATGACATTTTAATTTCTATTCTAAGAGAATTCATAACGTAAAATTGAAAAGTCATTCCAAATATAATTAAGAGTGTATCCGATGCGACGCTTCATGATCATAAAAAAAATCTTTCTTAATTTGTTCTTAAGCAGATGATAGTGATGTGGCAGCAATGAATATGGAGACCCTCTCATACCCACCAGCCAACCACCACCTCCAAACCAGCTAGAAGTTATCAATGAGAAATTAAAAATTTGCAACGGTATCTGATTATCTAATTCTCCATCTGATAAATGCATACTATTATATTCACTAGAATTGGATGACAATAAAAGTTCACTTAGATTATAAGGCCGTATTTGGTATTAGGGTATTAGGGGACAAGACATCAGGACAAAGATATAAGGACAAAAAATTCTTGTATTTTCTATACTTTGTTGAAGTTGGGATAGAGAGGACAGAAAATTTTTATCTGACAAAGACAGAGAGAATTACTGTCTCTTCAGGCACCAATTTTGTATCCAGGCAAAAGAATTTTGTTCCATCTATACTAACTTTAGTGAGATATAGAAAATACAAAAATTTTGTCTCCATGTTTTAAGGAAAAGTTTTCTGTTCACAAAATTTTGAAAAACAAAAGAAAACATGATGAAAACAAGGTGACAATTTTGTAATTAACATTTAAAACATGAAATAAAAACAGAAAAGCTTTTCTTAAACCAAAGAAACCCTAATATTTTATCAAATGAAGATCTCAATACTACCACCTGAAAACTAAGGTCTGGTGTATATAAAAGAGCAGCAAAATTATCTCAAGTAAATAAATGGCATACTATTGACAAAAAAATAATATAGTAATGAAGGACATACTCAAATGGAATTGATGTGAGATCTAACCAAGACAAAAACAATAGATGAGATTATGAAATCTATCATAGCTCCAGAGACTCTTTGTTGTGCACAGGAGAGGTGGTTAAAAAGACCAAATTACCCCCTTCCTGGCTCACATAATCATTCAGATTCCTTTGCACTTTTTGCAGTCTCAAATTCTGAGGTACCAACATGATATTGGATGGGGTCACTGCTGATAAAGAGCATTTTTCATCACAGCTTCTCTGCCTTTCCACAACAACCAGACTGAGAACTAGCTACAAATTCTTTGGCTGCACATTCTTGAATAGTAAAAGAATCTTCACAATCTCCCTGTCAAAACGTCTATGGTTACCCATGTTACCGGGGGAGAGATTAGTACCAGGATAGGTAAACATCGCATGAATTCCGTGTGTCGCTGTCCATGTCACATCCTCAATTGTTTTTAACAAAACATAATCTCAAAAATCCCAAAAAAGAAGTCAGTAATTTCTGAGCCAAACTTTATGTCTTGAAATAGGAAGCTTCAGCTTGAAGCTACACAATCATTCTCATTTGACTTTAACCCTTGATATCAACATCAGCTGTACTAAAGTCCTTGTTTGGTAGCCAATTCCACATTCTATAAGCAGAACATCCTTTTTTTGAATCTCTCATATATAAATGTTACTGTCTTCAACCACATCATTGTTTATTATGAACATGGAGAACTTTAGGGTCTATTTAGTTTCTGTTTTCATTTCATGTTTTCATCTTTTTTCTTCAGAATTTTGTGAAAGAAATAGTGAAAAACCAAAAAAAAAAAAAATCAATTTCCTGTTTTTACTATTTCTTTCATAAAATCCTGAAAAACATGAAACATAAAATGAAAACGAGAAATAAAATCAGAAACCAAACAGACCCTTAGGCGTAAGTAGTATCACTGCTGCCAAAGGCCAATGCTTACCACCACCCAAATAAATTCCTCAAAAGCCCCCCAAGTGGCTTCTAGTGTATAATTTCTTCAAGCTTCCGAAGGACTAGCTTTATGCTAGGTCTAACTGAAGGTGAAGGGGAGCAACAAGCCATTGCAAGTTGGAAAAATTTGAGGATGCATTCTTCCGTAGCTGGTTTCTTGTCATCCCGGCTGTTTCCAAGGAGAATGGCAGGATGGTACAAATCAGCGGTTCTGTGTCCAAGGACGGCATTCCGCATGAAATCTGGCAAATAGAAATCCTCATCGGGAGTCGGGTGCTCGTTGATAGGTTCCTTTCCCGAAAGCAATTCAAGCAAGATCACACCAAGGCTATATATATCAGTCTCTTCATTAGCATCCCTCATTTTGATAAGCTCAGGTGCCTTATAACCCTGAGCAGCCGAACTTTCGAGCATTTCTTGACCGGCAGTAGGATTCAACAGAAGGTGGAGACCGGAATCTGAGATATACGGTTGGAAGGAACGATCCAAAAGGATGTTTTTGGACTTGAGGTTTCCATGGATAATGGGCTTATCCTGTCCAGTGTGAAGATGCTCTAATCCTTTGGCTATACCATAGGATATTCTGCATATGTTAGACCATTTGTAGCACTCTCCATTTCCATCTGCTAAGTGAACATGTTGATCAATAAAATATAACATAAAATTTCAAAATAAAATGCAAGCTATTTGATCACTAGCCCTTCTTAATGGAGAATTCAATTATTGCTAGTCCAATTATGGGAACATCACTACATTGACAGAAGAATGCTTCCCAATGGGATCATAGTGACCAAAATGTAAAATGAAAAAGAAGAATGGAAGAAAGAAAGAGTAGCGTTTAGCCTTTAGCCAAAAAAACACAAATCTATCTATTTAGTTGAAGTTCAAACAATTACCAAGCATTTGGAAATAGGGAAGCACTTAAGTACTAAGATTAACAGTTACCACAAAAAATTATGTTTCTTCAGCATTGTTTTATTCCCAAATCCCCACAATTCAACATCCACCCATCTCATCATAAACAAATACCAAACACAGATTAAGTGAATTGTATTTCAAATTTATTAGAGATAAAGTATCAACATGCCTTCTAAATCCTTAAAACAACAACAAACCGTATCCGCTAGGTACCATCGACAACATGGATTCTAAATCCTATTTTTGAGAAAATCAGGACACAACATCAAAATGAACTTCCACAAAAGAAAGAGACCACACAAGTTCCCTCGGTAGCAACAAACAAAAACAACAAGAACATAGAAAGAGTTCAGGAGAATCATTATTATTACCTCTAATGAACTGAGTCAGATTCCCATGCCTATAGAAAGGGTGAACAAGGAGCTTCTCACCCCTTGGCCCAGTGTAAAATCCAAGGAGAGGCACCAAGTTGGGGTGCCTCAGCCTCCCAAGAAACTGAACCATCTCATCCAATTCCTCAGCTCTTGTGGTGCAAACTGGCCTCAGGAACCTCAAAAGCCTCACCTTGTTGCTCCTTTGCAACAAGGCCTTATACAAAGTGCCATAATTTGACTTCCCAATCACCTCGCCAGGTGCATCCAATATGTCACATATTGTCAGGTCCTCCCCACCTTGGAAGATCACCAAGTCCTCCTTCTGAACCACCTCTTCCTCCTCCTCTTTGTTTTCTGAGCTCTCTATGTCCTTCTTTCCCCCCTCATGCCTTGAAGACCTTTTCACAAACACATAAACTGCAACAATAACAAAGAACAGAGCTGAAGCAAGTCCTAGGAATAATACAAGCATGAGGGTCATTCTCATTCTCATAAAAATCCTATCTCTGTTGTGTGTGAAGAACAACAAGAGCAAGTGGACTCAATATCACATATTAAAAAGGTTCAGAATTTGAGATAATGGGATGGTAGAAAATGCAAAATTAAGATCTGGGTCTCATGAAAAAGATTGAAAAGGAGCTAAAAAAAATTATTTAATTTTTTATGGGAAAATAACAATATTCCCATGTGGGTACAGGACAAGGGGAAGCATGTGTAAGGGAACTTTGTGGTGTGGAAGAATGGTTTTGAGATTTTGATGGAACAAAAGTGGACATTGGAGTGATGCAAGAGAAAGAGAACTTCTTGGCATTGAAGGGACTCTTTTTCTTTTTGGGTGGGAAAGAGTTATTAAAAGAACATAACAAGCTGGAAAATGCTGAATTTTGTGGATCAATGTTTGAGAGACAGATCTAATGGCATGTGATGGTTTCCTATCTTAATTTGACTGCAGTGTCTGCTGTTTGTTGTGAAAGTACTATTTTGCCACTCTGCTTTTTTCCCAAAAACAAATTTATTTAGTTATTGTTTTTGAGTGATTGTGATTTCGAGTTTATTCCATGGTGTGAAATGAAAGTTAACTCCTGGGTTTAAACGGCTTGAGTTAGAAATGTGAACTCTGTAGCCATTTCTTTTCTTTTCTTTTTCAAACCACAAAATCTTAACACATAATAATACATGCATGAATTTAATTATTATGCATCGTGAAATGTTTAAAAATTTTATATTGTTATTCAATCATAAACTTTTGTGTGTGTATTGATGAGAAAAGTGTTTAGGTGAATTTAACATTAGTCATCTTATCAGGATCAAGCTGTTTTTAAACTCTTTAAATGTTTACATGTGTATTTATACATCACTCACTAAAGTGATTCTCATAACTAAAGATGTGTTATAACCATCTTTGGCTATTCTATTGTGTGTGTGAAAAAGAGACTTTTTTACTGAGTAATAAATGATTGAACGATAGTGGTAAATGCAATGCTTGTGCAGAGGTTTGACAAAGGTTGTGCAAGAATTGGTAAGGGTGAGCGCTGGTGTCTTGTGGTGTAGTTTTTCATAGCGGCCTTAGTGACCTAACCGATGATATTCTCCTCCTTCTTCTCCACGTTGGTTTACTTGACAAATATACAATCTCGCATTTGCTTTTTTCGCTAATTTGGTTTGGTTGGCGGCGTGATTTGAGATTGGATCTTTTTCTTTTGCTATGAATCCTATGATGGAGTTACGTTTTGGTTGCAATTCAGTTGTATCTGGATGTATTTTGGATTATGTTTTTGGTTTGCGTTTGAGGTTCTATTTGTAGTTTTGTTTTCTTTGATTTGAGTTAGTTGTGTACTTTTTTTTCTTTTTTTATGTTTTGTCATGAGTTTTCTCTTAAAATGTTTCAATAATGTATAACGTACATGAGTCGAGCATTCTATTATTGAATGACAGTTTATAAATCAATCACCGATGTAAGAACGTGTGAATCAAACACAAGTCACAATGATACATGAACAACATGCCGATAATTATGTGAGCCAACTAAGTTAGCTAACTAATCACTTTTTCGTAGGAATCCACTTTTTTCCATATTCAAGGACACACTACATTATGTAGGGACCAAACTTTGATATCCACAACTCAATGCTCAAAAGACAAAGAAGAAGGTTCCCTTGTGACTACGTGTGTGTGTGTGATAGAAATGAGATTTGGAGAGAAAAGCGTAATCTACGGGTGCTCTATGAGGATATGGTCCTCTAAAATAAAAAAAACAAAGTACTTGATTGTTACATAAGAAAGAGCTAGACATTGTTGTGACCAAGGAGGTTAAATTTCAATCTTTACGAAGAAAGGGTGGCATGGGATGGCGACAAAATACTCTTTTTATTAAAAGACTTAAAAGTAAAAGAGAAAACAAAAAAAGAAGGAAAGAAAAAGTAGGAGATTGTAAAAAGGCAAGGAAGGAGGGTGACCAAACCTTTTGGATGAATTGAGCTAGCAGTATTGTTACGTTGATAGGAGTATTCATGACTCAAGATCGAATCAATCACTCATCTAGTCCAAAGTTTCTTTAATTAAATTTGAGTTATAAAATTTGATCTTTGTATTTTTTAGATTAGATTTAAGCCATGCTTCGAATTGACTTAATTTGACCTAAAGTAATATAGTTATTTAAAAGTTATATTTTTTAAAAAATAATTAGTAATAAGTTATAATCTATGCTTTAACTACTATATTTTACATACTATAATGTTATTTATTCTTTAAAATAATTTATTTTAAAATACCATTTAATTTTGCCTCTTGTTTATAAAATTTTATAATTTTATTAATATTATATAATGTAAAAATCTTTAAAGTAATTTTAAAGTTGAGTCAACCCAGTTGGGCCTAGTCAAATGTCAAGTCTTTATCGAGTCAGATTAGGACTTAAATAATCAGTATGATAAAAAAGTCAGGTTGAATTTGGTTTCAATCTAATAATAATAGAGCTAGTATTTTACACATAAATCTTTATATATATATATATGTATATATTCAAGTTGTTAACTAATCACATCTCATTATATGCATTATATGCAAGCATGACTTTTGGATAATTTTGGTGAAACTCAAATAACTTTAATGATGTCAGATATTATCTAACTATGCTGTAAAATGCATTTATTCTGAAATTATATCAAAATTAATTTTAGTAAAAAGAAAACATGTTCAAATTATAGATTCAAAAGACATTTCTCTTCCACTCGCCCTCATTTATTTCATTATATTGACTCTGAGCTAACACGCAGCTTGGGCAATTTAGTAATGAATGAAAAGGGTTATTCTTCATCACCAACCAATTTAACACCCATTAGTTATTTAGTTGCAACCCATTTAAATCATAGCACAATCCCCTAAACCCTAACGGAATATTTTGGGCCCGGCCCAATGGGGTTGCAGGGAACGATTTTATATGGACTGATTTAATTAATTTCTCTCGAGGAAAGAAGACATTGTATTTGGAATCCCTTTATTAATCAGCAGTTGATGGCATAATTAAGAACGTTCTTTTCAGTGATTGTTGCCTGTACTCAGACGTGAACCCAATGACCAATGGAAGAGGCTCCGTTGGAGGGAGACTGACAATAATTCTATTATTATATGATATGATTGATATGTCTCCAAAAATATGATCTTGATCTTAGGGTGTGGATATAGATTATGATCTTATTTTTAAATGATAAAGTGATGATTTTATTTTATGTAATAAAGTTAGTAGATTTCATTCTTAAATTAATAAAATAAAAAGTAAGATTTATTTTAATTTTATTGATCTAATTATAATTTTTTTTATTTTACTCTCTAAAATAAAACTCTTATTTTAGATGGTCATTGTAGGTTGAAAAGATATTTTATTAAGAATTTAAACAAATTCTTTTAGTAAAACAGTTTACAAATTTTAATGTATTAACTTTTTTTTATATTACTTTTCTGAATGATAGTTTATTTCTTGAGCACTATGTTTTAATGTTTTCTTAATTAATAAAACAAAATGAAATTAGTGGAAATGAGGTGGAAAGAAAAGGAACAAAATCAACCTCTTTACATTAATAAGAGAATAAAATAAAAAATCATTAATTTTGTTTGGAAAATATATCATTGTCAAAAGGATCAAAATGATACCCACCCGTCAAGGTTTGTTCCAGCCACAAGAGGCTAGTCCAAGTGTCCCACGGGTGAGAGGAGAGCTGGGACCAACCATAAAATATATTATTATTTATATCCATTCCCAATGTTTATCTTTTGCTTTTTAAATTTTTTTTTAATTGATAATTAAATAGATCTAGACACAAGGAGGGAGTAATCAATTAGAATATACTCGATGAAAGTGGTTTTTTTTTTGTGTTTCATGAGATTTGTAATGTATGATTTGATGTAATAGATTTACAATTTTTAATATAATATTTATAGAAAAATTTACTTTAAATTTAAATAATTTGTAAATTTCCAAACTGATTACATGTTAGTTATTTTAGTGGTTTTGACCAATAAAAATTTTGTGAAAATTATATAGAATATGAAAAAATAATAAGAGAATGTATTTATCTTATGAACACATGAGAAACCACAATATATTATATCTATAACAACATTGATTTGACACTTATTCCCTTTCTTAAAAAAAATTATCATTGTGATTTCTATAAAAAAAAAGATGTTAAATAAGATTTTGTCCATAATAAATTGCATTTTGTATCTTATTAAAAAAATAGTTTGAGTCATCAATAGGTTTTTTTTGGACCATTAAAAGATGATGTGATATAACGAAAATTAGATACACTTGTAATTTAACCAAATATGTTTTGATAGTTATCAAACATGGTCAACTTGTTTGAACCACAAATCTATTTAACCACGATTTAACTCGAGTTGGACCATGTTTTTATTGTTTTGACCACAATTTAAAATTTGGTTTAATTAAATTATAATGAAACTTACATAACTTTTTGTTGATATATTATTCTTTAATGGTCTAATTTAAAATCAAAGGCTAAAACCAAAATAAAAAAAATATCAAAGACTAAAAAAAAATAAATTAATAAGGTGAAAATTTTCACGTTATTACTAAACAAAATCTTATTTTAAAAAAATAATAATAATAAAATGTGCGACAAAGTAATGGGCTTAGTTTGATGGGGGGGGCAAGCATTGCAAAATGGCAGCATAAGATGCGGTTAGATCCGAGAGTGATGACAATACGTGGTGGGAGTAGCACAAACATAGCCTTCACTTCAGACTCACATGAATGAAAAGGAAAAAAGGTCCACTCTCAGCTAATAAACTTTAGTTTTTTCTCTATCTAATATTTATCTTCATTCAAAGCCAAAACCATCACCTTCTTCAATATCTGCATACTTTTGCTGTTATTGTTCTTTCTTTTTCTCATTTCAGGTTCACAGGTTTTTTAATCTTCTTTTGACTTGTTGGATCTCCATTGAATCTCTCTTATACATATCACTCAAGAGTTTTTCCAATCAATCCAAAGGGAGCTTGTGAACTCTTGCTCCTTCTTCTTTATCCTTTATCACAAGGTAAATAATAATAATAATAATATAGAGTTTGTACTCTATTATTGTCTTTTCAATCCTTTTTTGTTTGTTCATCTTATTTTTATGTTAAGTCACTTTCTTCATTTTTATTTTTTTTTCCTTGTAATTAATTTTTCATTTTCAATAGTTGTTGACTTTTTTATGTTGTAATTTATATTGGTTTTGGTCAAAGGGAACCCTAGATTAGATTATATATATAAGATTATTTAGTTGAATTAGATTGAATCTATTCATCATCAGAATCTTCAGCTGAGTTTCCATCATGCATGTGGCATCTATTCTTGAAAGAATCAACTTAAGTTACATGTGCAATTTATGTTCTGCATATACATAATAAACACTTTTTTTTTTACTTTGGAGAGAGCTTAACAGATTATAAGGGGTCTAAGATTTATGAAATTACAGCTTAAGGCATTTCAAATTGACACTCAATTTGGATCCTCAATAGTCACTGAACATGGAAATGCTTAAAGGGGTTTGGACTTTAAGACAAATGTTGTTGTCAGGTCAAAGGATCTAGGGAAGAGCCTCACCACCCATTATCTTTGTTTAGTAGCTAAATAGTTTGAAGGCTTTTTTACATTTGCTTGCAAGGTTCCAGAGGAAATCCTACTTCAGTCTGTTGATTTGTAATGGGAAGTGCAATGGGAAAGGTTGAGTCGCCCAGAAAAAATTATCTACCGAAAACCAAGCTCGAGGCTAAAATGGTTGAAGCAATATGGAGGAGGGAATCGCATGGAAGTTCGGTGAAATCTTTCAACACTATAATCTTGAAGTTCCCAAAAATCGATGAGAGCTTTAGAAAGTGCAAAGCCACATTTGAGCAGTTTGGTAGGGTTTTCTACTTCAAATTTTATGCTTCTGTTAAATTGGTGTTTTGATTAGGCACCTTCTTACAATTATGCCTATCTCATGTTAAGATTGCAGCCAATCATATGTTAGAAATTTTGTATATTTATCGGTGTTTCAATTAGACCTAGTATATTCTGAAACTTCTGACTTATCCTTATTTTTGAGATTGCAGTACAATTGTTTTCACCTGCACATTGACATAGTTATTTATAAATTTGTAATTGCTAATATGGGTGTGTTTATGTCTTTTTCTTGTAGACGAGGATTCTAACGGGGCAATAGATCACAGAGAGTTGAAAAAGTGTTTCAGTAAGCTGGACATTTCTTTTACTGACGAGGAGATCAATGATCTCTTCAAAGCATGCGACATTAATGAGGATATGGGGGTGAAGTTCAATGAGTTTATTGTGCTTCTTTGCCTTGTCTACCTTCTCAAGGATGATCCGGCAGCGCTTCATGAAGTATCCTACCACATTGTTTGTCCTGTGTTAATTTCTTTGCCATATGATGCTATTTACATGACATTATAAACAAACGTTCTTAAAAATCAAAAATCAAAAATCAAATTTGGAAGGTTGACCTGTAATATGCCTGCTTTTTGAAGAACATGTCATGTCTTGTGTGCTCTGGCCTCTGGTTGATGTTTAAATTGTCTGGACTTTGGAGTTGTTATACATTTGACTCGAGGAAAATTGTATTTTGGTTGACTTATGTAGCTAAGTTTGTTGCCTCGTGACCTGAAGGTCACGTGCACAAATCTCAGAAACAGTCTCTCCACTTGCAAGGGTAAGATTGCGTACATCAGGTGAGAGCCTCGTGCACTGGGGCTAGCTAGTTATTTATCTGATGATTCAGGAGATGTTTGGACTTTATGAACAATTTATGCATTTCTTTAGGACAGGCTAGATTTTTATCATATTGGCATTCACCAATGGTAGAAATGAGAAATTTCAATTTTGTCATATAGCAGATATGATCAAATAATCCTTGGAAATTGAATAACGTGTGAAAATTCTGATGTTTAAAGCAATGCAATGTCGGAGACACACAAACAGATCTTGTGTTTGCCTTTCTGTTTGCTTTTATAAGCCATGAATTCCCCCTTTTGCAAGCTTTTCAAGTTGTTCTCCATGACATCACTAGAAATCGAGAATTGGGATGCCGAATATGGAGGTGACTTTCGAAACTTTGGTTGATGCGTTCACATTCTTGGACAAGAATAAGGATGGTTATGTCAGCAAAACTGAGATGATCCAAGCTATAAATGAAACCACATCAGGGGAGCGCTCTTCTGGAAGAATAGCCATGAAACGATTCGGTCAGTTATCGATTTGCTCCCAGTGTGTGTTCGTCATTCATGCATTTAGGCTATACTCATGTTTGCATCATGCATTAGCAATTTAGCATCATAAAACGCTAACAAAACACTTTTTTTACCATTAGTCGTCACTCATCAAACTGGACCACAAGACATCTCTTGGCAAACATTATCAAATGCCACACTTGGGCTATGTTTGGATATTTCGTGGTGTGTGGAATGGAATAGAATGTGATGGAGTGGTATGAAATGGATTAAATGTTCCGTTTGATTGTTTGGATATAAATGGAATGGGGGAATGATAAAGTTTTGAAGTTGTATGCTCGAGTCTCAATCCATTCCATCCCATACCATACCGCCCAAATTGGCGGGGAAGAAAAACATCCAAACATAGCCTAAGTGTCCAGACAATGAAACTTTATAACATTTCATTCCACTCCGTTCCATCACTTTTCATCAATCCAAACATAGTTTTATCGAACTAAGGTTAATGTTAGTGTCTTGCGTTCCTTTATATCGCTATGTTGTAGTCTGTTTGTGTGTTATATTCCTATGTTATAAAGTAGAAAATCATGCTAATATTTGCCATGGTCATCCATAAAATCTAGAACTACCCTTTATAAGTTTTAATAATGTATTGATATTGGACTATTCATTTTTTTCATTTACATACTCACTGTAGGAAGGGAAGAACTAACCATCACTGCACCAAATTCATCCCATAACTTCATTTCAGTGACTTCTAATCTATGCATTAAAAACTTAAAAGTGATCTTGTTTTCTGTTTTGTATTTTCTACCTAGTACTTTCTTTCCTTAATCAGTTACATTATTTAAGATAGTGATTTAGAAACCAAAATCAACATGTGATGATCGCAATTCAAGTAAGTGTAGGTTTCATCTTCGGAATTGACGTATTGTCTTTAGTCACAATGTACATTTATTATTGGTTAACATCAAATTTAACACACATATAACTGAAATCCACACTTCGTTTATACACATTGATCACTGACCTAAGTACAAAAGTCTATATAACTGAAATCCACACTTTGTTTATACACATTGATCACCAACCTAAGTACAAAAGCCATTTCTTTGTATTGATAACTATTTTTGTATTATTTTCTATAAAATGCTGCAGAAGAAATGGATTGGGATAAAAATGGAATGGTGAACTTCACGGAATTCCTTTTCGCGTTCACCCGTTGGGTCGGAATCGACGACATCGAGGATGAGGAAAATGAAGAGGCCTGAGTGAAACTTGCCATCTAAAATGTCTTTGATTGCTTCTGTTGAAAATAGCTTGTAACAAATTGTTTTTTCAGCCACAAGCAACAATCCTTCAGCAAAAAAACTGAAAAAAAGGGGGGCTTTTCTTGTTTTAGCTTACAATAAAGGCCAGGTTGCTACACATTGTGTGTGTGTGTGTTTTTTGTGTTAATGAAACTTCCACTCCAACAAAAGTTCACTGTGTAAATAGTTCTAAAGTGTAGAACTAAGTGCCGTCTTGAAGATATGTTTAAGTTTACCTTTTAAATGCTACCATATGAATTGTATTGGCTATTTCAGTATTTTCCCTTTCTCTTTTAATGCTTCTTTAGTTATTTCTTTTGTGCATTGAATTATGAGGAGCTTCTGCTAGTATATTAGTGAGTATTAACATATATTAAATTGTTGCTACTCCTCAAGATGGTCTTTTGGTCAGTAGCAACTAGTAAGGATCTCACTTTCTAAACAAAAAGTAAGAGATTTCACTTATAGATCAATAAAGTGAGAATGTATACATAGATCACAATTTATTGATCTAATGGTAAAATTTTTTAATTTTTTCTTTCAAAGTGAGATCTTTTAGAAAGTGCAAATCTGATTAATGAAGTTTAAATGTCAGTGGTTTATGAAAACATTGGTTTATTTAAGAAAAGGAAACATATCTGAAATTCAATAATATGAAAACAATCTATAATAGAACGAAACATATTTGAAACTCAATAATATGAAAGCAGTCTATTATAGAACATTGGAACATTGAAAAAAACCTCAATTTCCTTCCTTTAAATTCTCACTTTGGTCAACTTTGTTTTTAACAAAAATAGTCAGCCAAAATTGTTCTTGCAAAATACAATAGTTAAGTTAGTCATTCCACTAATTTTTTAATGGTAATTGCTGACATAATACATAATTGTGTAAAGTTTTCCGTCAAAATTATTTCTGTAAAATACAAAAATTGGTCACTTTAGTCTCTTTGTAAGATACATTCGAATTTCTCATGTTCTCCGCAAGGCTAAAGCATGTGCTGACTACCTAGTTAAGGAGGGTTCCAACATTACAAAGCAACTCATTCACATTGAGTTTCTGCCTCAAGCATTGTTGGATTTGTTGCGTGTGGAATTTATGCACACAATCTTTGTTATGTAGTTTTTTGTTTACTTTTTTGATGTATTAAAAGCAACAGTCATATGTAATTGATTATAATTTATTTAAACTAATAATTTATGAAAATTAAATTATTATAAGATTAAAATTTTTTTTGGGATAAACATAACCTAATTACTTAATGTATTAAATTTTAATGTAGTGTGTGTAAAATTTTATTTACTTAATTGTAATTAGTTATGTATTATCACATTAATAAAAAAAGTTTGACCATCGCACTTGATATCTCAAATTTAAGATATAATAGAGTTTGATTAGGTGATTGAGTGAATTTTTTAGTTGATTACAAGCATAACACTTCATTTTAAGGCATATATGCAATAGAAGGGGCAAGAATATTTTAAAGTGAGATTTAAAGGGTAAAGTCAAACTATTAAATCAATAAAATGAAAGTAAAATCCATTTTTATTTTATTAATTTAATTGCAAAATTTCTTACTTGGAGTCTCATCTTAAAAGATCCAAATTCCAATTAAGGTGGATTATAGTACTTCTATTGCATATGACACGCAGTATTTTTTGTACCACCAAATGTGATTTTGGTAATCTAGGTCCTAGGTATGGCGAAAAGGAACTTTAACAAAGGGTTCGACAAAGATGCATTTTTTTATTGAGATCATGGCAACGTTATTATTATGATGTATATAATCTATGAGTTTAATTTTGTTATGTGTCAGCGTATAATTAAATGATATTTGTAAAATTTATTTACATTATTAGTATATTATAATTAAATTCATAATTTATTATGATATTATCTGTCGATTATATATATATAAATATAAAAGAGATTGGTGTTGACAACCACCTCTTTAGTATATAACTTTTTTATTTTTTAATTATTCTTATAATTTTAGTTATTACTTATCTTCCATCCTAACTTATAAGAAATTATTTAAAAATAAATATTATTTTAAATTATAAAATATTTTTTTCTTATATATTTTTAATTTAAAAATAACTTTTTTCAAAAATTATTTTTTAAAATTCATATTAAAAAAAAAATTATGGCTTGACGGCATAACTATAATTCAATGCTAATAATTAATATAGCAACCCGGATAGTTTAGAACAAAGAAACAACGGAATGTATTAAAGGTAAAAAAATAATTCAACACTTGACCGATATAAAGACCTACTAGCTAATATAATTAAGTCTCCTGTTATACGTACACAAAAATAATATACATCATACATATACTCTATACTTATATACATAAAATTTATGTTTTAATGTCTGTAATGTTTATGTACTTAATTAAGTATAATTGAAAATATCATTTATAAGTTTGTAATATTTATGCATTTATAAGAATAAAATTTATGTATTATTAATATTATATATATGAATGTATAAAATTAGGTCTACATATAACATTTTTTAATAATTAATATACCGACAAAAATAGTTTAGAACAAAATGAATATATAGTTATACCCAATATTACTACTACCCTATGCCCTTCATTAGTGTTTACTGCGCATCTCTCTCTCTTTCCCCCACTGAAACACGAAGAAGAACCCAACCCAACCCATCTCATCAGGTGAGCTTCGATTTTCTCCATTTTCTTTCCAATGATAGGGTTTCGAATTCGATTACCCCTCAAAAAACCCTCTCTTTTTCTATTCTTCTTTTTACAATAATGAATGATTAATTAATTAATAATAATAATAATAATAATAATAGGTTATTATTTATGAGATTGTGTGTTTTTGTGTTCAGTCGATTGAAGTGTTCGTCACATTCTGCTCTCAATTTGGGGGGGTGGGGCACAACGCATTCTTCGTTCGTTCGATTTTTGGGATTCAACTTGTTAGCTGATTTCACTGCTCCTTCACTCTCTTTCTCCGTAACTTCTCGGCCAGGTTCAGATTTTTTCTCCTATGTGTGTTTGGATTAAATTTATTTTTAGGTTTAAAATAGCTTATGAATTATGATAGACTTTATTATTATTATTATTATTATTGTTATTTTGAATTAGAAGCGATTATGCCAATGTTGTTGTTGTGGTTCTTTATCAATAGCATTAGATGAATGGTGAAGTTGATAATTTTTTTTTTTTGGGTTGCTGGAACTGGTGCGGATTTTATTGTTAGAGATGGAGTTTTGTAGATTGTTGCCAGATATAAGCGTTTATTTGGATACTGTTGGTTTTGGTGGCTGAGTTGGGAAAGTGGGCACTGCAGTTTTATGAAATTTATATGGTTTTCTGGGTGTTCTCTATTTGGTGTCCTTTGTTTGGAGGATTGCCTGAATGAGATGTAGTAGTGCAAAAGTTGTTGGAAACTCGAATGGGTTGTTTGTTTTTCTTCTTATTCATGTGATTCGTGCTGTAGTTTTTGAGGATCAAATGATATTTGTAAATGATGAAAAATTGGAAATAGAGTTTTTTTTGTTTTCTGTTCTTGAGAATTGGAAATGGTGAAGTGAAAAAGTTAGGAGCTATTTCAAAATTTCTCATTTCTTAGGGTGGGTGCGGTATTGGTGTAAAAATGGAGACGAAAAATTCAGGGTTAGTTTTTCATACAATGTTACACATAAATCTAATCCATGAATTTTTCTCTCCCATTTTTCCCTGTACCAAACTGACTCTTCAAAGAAAGTTTCTAACTTGAGGTCGTGGAATATTTTGGGCAGGCTTCTTCTTTTGCTAATGAGAAGATGAGTTCCTTCTCCATCACACGGAAAAAGACACCATTCCAGAAGCATAGAGAAGAAGAGGAGGCAAAGAAGAAGGTAGGTTTGATCTGTCCAAATTCAGTTAGTTCATGTTAGATTTATTATTATTATTATTATTATTATTATTATTATTATTATTATTATTTTTAAAATACATTTATTGAGCATCATAATGGATAATGGGTTTTGTCTCCTGCAGAGAGCCGAAGATGAGACTGCTCGCTTGTATGCCGAATTTGTAGAGTCATTTCAAGGTGACACCACTCCTGGGTCGAAAGCCTTTGTTCGAGGAGGAACGATTAATCCCAATGATAAATTGAAGGATGATTCTGAGGGTTAGTATGACTGATGAATTCTTTACTTCCTGCCCTTCTTATTTATATTCTTTATGCTTCTTCTCTTGGAAGTCTTGATTATATAGTGTTTTTCACGTTGTGGATAAATACATCGTTTTTGCTATTATTTTGTATAACAAATTTAATAAAAGTATGGACCTTTCTTTATTCATTCGCGGATGGCAGGTGAAAAGTCCAAAGATGGGGTATCTGGTCCAAAGAAGGGAAGTAGGTAAATGAATGCTTTTGATTAACCATGTTTCTGTGCTCTTTTAATCAGGCATCATAAGTAGAAAAATTGCATGTCATTGTCTTTCAGGTATAGCTTTATTTTCATTAGGGTTGTGCTTGTTGAATAATGAATGCTGTAATTTAGTTTTGACGAATAATGATACATTTAAAGATGTGGATGTTTTTTGGTGGTTTTATAATTTGGGTGTGTAGTTGTAATTGTCGGAGGTAGACTAATTAAATTTATCCTTATCAACGGCTCAATGCACAACAAATTAGTTTTCTTGCATTGCATCCCTTTGTGGACACCTGATAAAAAATTGGCCCCTGACAGATGAATCATTATGCTTGAAAACTAGTTTAGTGATTTCTTGTAGCTTGTTAAGTTACTCTGGGTTATGATTGTGAAGTTACTTGGTGAAATGGCCGACGACTACCTTGATATTATCAATTAAAAGGGAAAAAGAAAACAAAAAAACGTCTGATAAACCTTGAGGTATTTGCATGTATCAACATGGAAAGAAGAAAAAATGACATTTGTTTCTGAAAGCATCATATGAGCTGTAGAAACATCTAACTTTGATTTGTTTTTCCTGTTTTAAGTTTACAGGTTGGGGTGCTTTATCATAATTATTAGTCATATTGTCTCATTATAAACACTTTTTTTTTTCATAAATAAAAGAAGCTCATTATAAACACTTGTTAGTTGTTTGATAATCTAATCTTCTATCACATGTGTATCATACTACTGCATTCATTCTTCTACCACACATGTAAATCATTGTTAGGCATGCTACTTCCTGAGACATTTGACACTTCTGGCCATTTTAGTCCTTTCACTAATTTTCCTTTGTCAAGGTTCATTGCAAATATGTGGAAAAAAAAGCTACTGTATTACTATGTAGAGTTGGAGAAGAATATTTTCCTTGTCAGCTATAATTGTATTTTAAAGATCATGCTTTAAATAAGACTGTAGACTGACAAGAAGAATAGGTTTGACCAATACCCTTAGGGTGTGTTTGTTAAGGGGGTAAAAATGGGGTTGAAAATTTCACCCCCCATTTTTACCCCATACCAAACACACCGTTATTATGAATTTTTAGTTTTCATTTGTACTTCATGATTCACAGACTTGTTCTTCTAATAATACCAAATATGATGACTTCATTGAAGTTTTGTTCAATTGATAAAGATGGATGTTTCCGAACTTACACTGCATTTTAAGATATTCTAGGACTGGAGTCATTATGTGTGTGTATGGACATATTTTAAGGTGTTGGTGTTAAGGCTTACTTCCTATGTGTGTGGAGGTTAGAATATCCACCTTTTTAGTGGACAAAAAGCTACTCTTTCTAAAAGTGAATAAATCTAGTGAAGTTTGGATCTTTTCTTCTAAGAGGAAATAGAAGCTCAGAAAAGAGGAATAATTCCTCATGGTCATAATCCTGTAGTTCTCTACTGTAACAATATTCCCTTATCTCTACCAAATGCAAGATTGTCTGCTCTTCTTATTAGAATTACAGTCACATTCACAGACATTATGAACATTAGAATACGGTTGGTCAAATCATGTTGGTGAAGGAATTGTCTGATTTGGTGTCAGAATCGCACAATTTGGTCAGAATTGTCAATTGTACCTTCGCGGGTGATTTGGAATGGGCGCTGGAGGCGCAGGTTGAAGAGACGAGCTCACGGGTTGCGAAGCCGGGTCTAGACACCCAACGCGACCCAAACCTAAATTTTGCGTTTTTTGCTTTGTTTTTTAATTATTTTTTTGAAGGGCAGAAAAGGTGCGTTTTATACCTCTGACCCTTTGTTTACCATTTTAACCTAAGTATATGTAATTGCATTTGACTCGTACTGCATATGAAGTTTAAAAAACAACACACAATAACAAATTTGTAGTGCCTGTTTCCGACTTTCTTCGTGCCTTCTTTTTCTCTGTTTCTTCACATCTCTTCTTCTCTTCACCCTCAAGTCATCTCCATCTATTCTCCATCTGTTTTATTTATTTCTTATTACTCCCTTCTTCCTCTATCATCCTTATTAACCCTCATCAATGGCTCCAAAAAGAAAGGTGAAAAAAGATGTTACTTGGGAGCATTGCAAGCCTGTTGAGAAAAGGTTACATGTTATATGTAACTATTGCCCAAAAACCATCTGGGCTCCTTCTTACAAGAGCATGCAAATGGCACCAAGAATGGTAAAAGATAAATGCATTATGATACAAGAGAATACCAATGCCAAATTAGAAAGATAAAGGGTAGGACATTCTGATATAGGAAAATCAAGAAAAGAATTGGGTGATAGTGGTGGTTACTGGTGAGAATGAAAAGGAAGATGATGAGGGAATTGTCATGCTACAGGACAAAGATGATAGTGAAGAAGCCGATAGTGATGACTTTGGCCTTGAGGATTTGAGGAAGATGCTCTTTATTAGTTTATACTTTATAGTTTATAGTTGTTACTTGCTAGTTGCTAGTACTTGAGACTTTATGCTGCGTGAGTTTATTGGTGATCATAGTAGTCAATCGCGGATAGTGGCATGGAGCAGCTGACCCCCCAAAAAAAACACTATAGCAGGATAGCAGGAGCAGGATGACCGCAATTTCAATATATATGTGTGTGTGTGTGTGTGTGTGTGTGCGCGCGCGCGCGTGTATAAAACTATGTGCAATTTATATAGCATACATGTAAGTGTTCAACAATAAGAAACTATCCACAATTACACACATTCATCATTAATAATCAAAATTAATGATCATAATCCTTAGTGAAAAGTGAACAAAGAACACCAAACCAAAAGGAATAGACGACAAGAGTTGGGGGCAGCAGGCCAAAAGGGAAAAACAAATGAAAATAGAGAGGAAAAAAAGAAGAAAAAAAGAAACAGGCTACAGTGGGTGGAGGAGAAAAATGAAAATATAGAGAAAGAGGAGAGAGGAGCATAGGATAAAAAGAAGTTAGGTTGTTCACGTATGCTCTTTTTGTTCATGTAAAATAACATAGTTGCATTGAGGAAGGTTGAAGAAGGTGAGGTGTGGTGAGGGCAAACAAGAGATTGCCTTAGTTTAAGTAGGGGCAAACTAGAGATTCCAATAGTTTAAGAGAGGCCAAAATAGTAACTTTCTGGTTTATTTGAGGGAAAAATAGAAATTTGACCTGCTTAAGTGAGGGCAAAATAAAGACGTCACTGATGTAAGTGAGGATAGAAAATTAATTTTGCTTGAAATGTTAAAATTTAGAGATCTGAAAACCAGCAGCCGCCATTGTAGGGGGCAGAAACAAGCTTCAAACTTCGATTTTCAGAGCAATATGGCAGAAAACAACCGTTGAAGATAGATAGCGGCCGTGATAACGTGATTCGCGCTGCAATTTGGCTGCTATTGCGGCTGCAACTCCCGCTATTTCCAAAACACGAAGCGGGTGTGCAGTGCCGCAATTCCGCTATTGTGCCGCTATCGATATTTATGTTGGTGATGACTTTTATGTATTTTGAGCTTAAATATGACTATGGTGATGACTTAATGTTGTTGGTTTTGTCAATTCTTAGTCTAGAATGTCATTCTTTTTTATTATGTCATATATAAAAAGTATATTTTTGTTACGTCTCTGAATCTTACGCTTTGATATGATTTACGTTTCATAATTTGCCTCAGTGATTCACGTTGTGAATTGCAGTTTGATAACCATGGGATGCAATTTATTTGACCCAAAGACAAATGATTCTTTCATAGAAATAGTGTTTTTTATTATGAATTTCAAGTGCTGTCCCTTCAATTATATTATACATCCAATCAGTTTAGAAAGAATAAGTATAACTATTAAGTTCTCATTGCTTTGTACTGGGAGTGTTTCCATTGTCTGTTTGGTGTTCTCTTTGTTTTTTGTTGTTGTTGTTGTTGTTGTTGTTGTTATTGTGGTGTGTGTGTGTGTATTTTGGGGGTGGGTAGGAGGTGAGTGTGTGCTCTGGCGAGTGTGGTGGCCGGAGGAGTTACACATTGTGGACTGTGATTAGTAGTTGAGACGGGAACTTAGTGTCTTCTGGAGGTGTTTGGTGGATTATCCCAGTCGCAATTCCTGAGGCTATACATTAGCTGTGTTTTTAAAGAACAAAGTTCGAGGGAGTATTTTGAAAATGCTGAATGTAATAAGTCTGGTCCTTTTTTATATCATAGCATTTTTGGTGAACTAGTTCAGAACTTTATCAATTGTTTTTCTTTGCAGGTATGTACCATCTTTTATACCCCCTCCATTGGCAACCAAGGGGAAAGAATCTGACAGGAAAGTCTGTATCACAGTTGAAGCTTTGACCTCTGATTTTGTTGTTTTCAAGTTGTCATCTATCCAGATCTAATGCTTTTGTGTTGTTCTTTGCAGAAAGAGGAGGAAAAGCCAAAGGAGAAAGAGAAAGGCAAGGCAAGGAACATTGATTTTTTTATGGAGGAGCTAAAGCATGAGCAAGAGATGAGGGAGAAGCGGAATCAAGAACGTGAACATTATGGGCGTGGAGAACATTCGATTGTAAGTGATACTTACTTTTACAAGTTAGCATGCTGCATGTTGGTGCTTGTTGTTGGATTTTGGTCCCTCTATCTTTAAATGCATGGGCTTGCTTATCCTTGTAGATTCCTCGTCATAGTGATTGTGAATTGCTATGGGCAAGACTAAATATGACAAATGTATCATATAGATTCTGATTTTTAGTTGTTTTTTTGTGCCTTTGTTTCTTTTGCCTGTTTTGATTTTGCCATTACAAATATGTCCTAATCTGCTTTACAATCTACTTCATGAAATTCGTTTTATTTCTTTTGTGCTCTCATTTCATTTCTATTGTGTTTAATGAATTAAATTTATCAGTGTGTGCATATTCTTGCATCTCATTTTATTTCTTGTGCTCGATGAATTTATGAAGCATTTCTATTGAAAGTTTTCCCTTTTCTAACAGTCCAGTCGTTTTGACGAACTGCCTGATGACTTTGATCCAAGTGGAAGACTACCCGGATCATTTGATGATGGTGATCCCCAAACTACAAATCTCTATGTCGGAAATCTCTCACCCAAGGTTAAGTCTCCTCAGTAAAATGGGCTTTGTTGTTCTTTTGAGAATCAAGTACATATTAATCTCATCTTGGCTTTTGTAATTCTAGGTTGATGAAAATTTTCTTCTCCGTACTTTTGGAAGATTCGGACCTATTGCAAGTGTGAAGATAATGTGGCCTAGGACAGAGGAGGAGCGAAGACGGCAAAGAAACTGTGGCTTTGTAGCTTTCATGAACAGAGCTGATGGACAGGCTGCTAAAGATGAAATGCAAGGTCTGGTTCTTTTGTCTGAAATTGGAAGATTGGCTGGGGCATAATTTTTGTTTATTTTTCTGTTCTTGAGTATATTGTTACAGGGTCTGCCTCCACGATTCTTAGTAATCTTATCTGAATTGCTTCAGACTTTAATTTCTATTCAATATTATTTTTGATAGAAGAAAAACTTTATTAAGATGAATAGATTTACTTGTATGATCATAGTGTTTATGCTTGGAAAAATAAGTTAATACAAGACTGAGGATAAATTTTTGTGCAGGAGTTGTGGTTTATGAGTACGAATTGAAAATTGGGTGGGGAAAGTCTGTAGCTCTCCCATCACAAGCGCTACCTGCACCCCCGCCAGGGCATATGGCCATCAGGAGTAAGGAGGTATTACTGTTGTCTTCTTTCCCATCTTCCTGCTAGATCCCCCCACCCAAACTATGATGATAAAACAGATGGCTATCTCTATATTTTTCACCCAACATAGTAAAGAACACACTTTCATTTGCAGGGTAGTACTGTGATCCTGTCTGGTCCTTCAGGTCCGCCAGTGACTTCTGTGCCTAATCAAAACTCTGAACTGGTAAATTCTCAGTTTTGCTTTCTCATCATTTCTTTAAGTCATTACGTTCTTCTACTGTCATGCAGTGATGGGACCAGAACCATTATTAAAAAATGTGATGATGTATGAAACAAGAATTCAATGTGTATTTTATCGCATTAAAAAAAGTTAGTGTATTTTGTTTAATTATAAAACAGATGGTACAAATACTCTGGTGCTTCTGCCATTTATTATCCTACGAGTTTTTATATATTTCTGGTATCATCTTGTTATGGTTATCTCTAATGTTCCTTGTACAATGGGTTCTTACTCTTATGTTCCTGCTGTAATTTGGTGCTAGGTTCTTACTCCTAATATTCCTGATATAATGGTTACACCTCCTGAGGATGACCATCTAAGGCATGTTATTGATACAATGGCTTTATATGTTCTGGATGGAGGGTGTGCTTTTGAACAAGCTATTATGGAGAGGGGTCGTGGAAATCCTCTTTTTAATTTCTTGTTTGTTCTTGGCTCAAAGGAACATACATACTATGTTTGGAGACTCTACTCATTTGCTCAGGTACATTAATAATTTTATGGGGATGCAATTTGCTTTCTATGAATGTATTGATTAAAACTTAGCAATAATGAATGCATGAAAAGACATGTTTATAGAACAGGCATATTGATGCCTTTGAATTGTTGATTGAAGCCGTGTTTATATTTCCTATAATGTAGGGTGATACTCTTCAAAGATGGCGGACTGAACCTTTTATCATGATAACGGGTAGTGGAAGGTATTCTAGTTTTTCTTTTCTTTTTGAGTGAGTACAAGGTGTATTGTTGGTTATTGCAAAAAGTTAAAAAGGAAAAAAGACGGAAAAGAGTATTTGTGGATTGTTATGCTTTTTCATGTTGTCTCTGATTGGTATGATACACATCAGCTTGACAAATATATTTTCCTTTTTTCAGATGGATTCCTCCCCAATTGCCAGTGGCAAGAAGTCCAGAACATGAAAAAGAGTCTGGTCCCACACACGCTGGAGGAAGAAGCAGGGTACTCCTTATGATTATTTTTACAATCAGGATGAATACAATTTCTCAACACTGTCTCCTGATCTATTCAATTATTTCTACATTTCTTCTCGTTTGAACTTTGCAGCGTGTAGAGCCTGAAAGAACACTGACCGATGCACAGCGGGATGAGTTTGAGGATATGCTGCGAGCTTTAACATTAGAGAGGAGCCAGATAAAGGAGGCTATGGGGTTTTCTTTGGATAATGCTGATGCGGCTGGTGAGGTAATACTGTTACGGTCTATAGTAAAATAAACACACTTACAGTTATGATAACATTAGAATTCCATGTATACATTATTTACCATAAAAGTTGAGCAAAGCTCTTGTGAACAGAACAGAATATCTGAATTCAAAACAAACAATGAGAACAGAGTTGTCCAGTGGTGATGGTGTTAGCATGATATCATTTAACATTTACATCTTGCTGTATTATCTTGTTTTGTTTCTCGGTGGTGACTTCCCTACTTATATCCAATCCTATTTTTTTTTTTTTTATTTACTGCAGATAGTTGAAGTTTTAACCGAATCATTGACACTTAAGGAAACCCCTATTCCAACTAAAATTGCAAGGCTCATGCTTGTCTCTGATATTCTTCATAATAGTAGTGCTCCTGTAAGAAATGCATCAGCGTATCGTACCAAGTTTGAAGCAACGTTACCTGACATAATGGAGAGTTTTAATGACTTGTACCGTAGCATAATGGGGCGTATTACTGCTGAAGCCCTGAAGGTAGGCTGATCAATCATAGACTTCCTTTATATAATTTGTTATTGTAGTTTCTGATTTTGTTTTTGATCTTTGGCTGAAATATTTCCAGGAGCGAGTACTTAAAGTTTTGCAAGTGTGGGCCGACTGGTTTCTCTTTTCAGATGCTTATGTGAATGGCTTGCGAGCCACTTTCCTTCGACCTGGGAATTCTGGCGTGGTACCATTCCATTCCATATGTGGTGATGCACCTGAGATTGAGCAGAAGATCACTTCTGAAGATACAGTTATTGGTGGCAAGACCAACCCAGATGCTGCGTTGGCAATGGGTCGAGGAGCTGCAATGCAGGAGCTAATGAGTCTTCCTCTTGCTGAGCTGGAAAGACGGTGCCGACACAATGGATTGTCGCTTGTTGGTGGTAGAGAAATGATGGTTGCACGGTTGCTTAGTCTTGAAGAGGCAGAAAAGCAAAGGGGTTATGAACTAGATGATGAATTGAAATATGCCCACAGCCAAGCAAATGCTGGGAAGTATTCAAGTAGTCGGCGAGAAACAAGCGCTGAGCCTGAACCAATAGGATTGTCTGGATGGAACCACTATGAGGATGAAGAGTTGCAGTCACAAGGTAAGGGGTCTGCACCTTTGGCACCAACCCTTCCTATTCCACAGCCTGAACTAAAAGCATTCACAAAAAAGGAGAAGGATGATCCGGTATTGCCACCCTCTAAATGGGCTCGGGAGGATGATTTGAGCGATGATGAGCAAAGGGATGGTGGGAAGAACCTTGGGTTAAGCTACTCGTCTTCTGGTAGTGAGAATGTGGGTGATGGTCTTACTAAAACTGATGAATTGCAGTCTGCTGCTGACACTAGTTTTCCAGCTCGTGCTGACAGTGGAATGAATGAAGAGCAGAGGTTTGTACATTTTCTTAATTAATTTCCCTTCTTGTTCTTCCATTACTCAATGTCGTAATTGTCCGTGGAACTCATCATGTCTTTTGTTCTATGCTGACTTTTTAATCGCTCTTTCTATGTTTATTTCATTGTGTCTTTTATGAGAGAAAAGACTTCATTTGTTTATGGGCTTTGGGGAATAGGGTGGAGGAAAGCAGATACTTCTGCTGCGTGTTTAGACTTTAGAGTAGTAGGTTCGTATGCGATATCATAACATTGTTTTATTCTGTCCTTAAAAGCTTCGATTCTTCGCTTTAAGAATAGGTGATGCTGTTTTCTAGAAAGCTATTCAAAATGGCAATAAATTTTTATCTTTGCTTTATCTATTGTCTGATGCTTATGGAGATTACTACGGACTGTTATACAGGCAAAAGTTAAGACGGTTGGAGGTTGCTTTAATTGAATATCGTGAGTCTCTTGAAGAGAGGGGAATTAAAAATTTGGAGGAAATTGAGAAGAAAGTTGCGGCACACCGGAAACGGCTGCAATCAGAGTACGGGTTATCAGATGCTGGTGAAGATGGTCAAGGCAATAGTAAGCTCTTTCTATTTGACTTTCTTTCTCTTAAGAGTTATGCATTAGTAATTGACCTTTGGACGCTTTAATTAACATGTAAGTGATAATTGCTGAACTACAAATGCTGCTGTTATAAGTTGTTTTATGTGATATTGCTTTTTAAACGTTCAGACAAATGTTAGCAAACTAAATAACTTTTAACGGTCTTCCATTTCAAATCTAATATCATATTCTGAAATCCTGTTAAAGTTCAAGTAGGGTTTATTCTTATAGTGCCTGTTTGGCTTGTTTGATTCTAGTTTTATTTGTTTTTTAACGAGTAAACTTTTAAATTCGTTATTAGAGTTGTCAGGATCAGTCAAGTTCGTGTCTAGGTCATGGAAATGGTCATTTTAGTCCTCAAGGTTGCCAAAAACAGGTTAAGTGAGTCTTTCGACCACAGTCAATTTAATTCCTTTCAGGGATTAACTTGACTGCTTTTGACAATCTCAAGAACTAATATGACCGTTTGCATAACTTGGAGATGAACTTGATCAATGCTGACAATCCTGAGGATGAATATGAAGGTTTACTCACTTTTTAATTGAGGGTGGCCAACCTGCTCTACTTGTGTTGTACCAAATGGCTTTCGTGTTCAACGGCATCATTCCCACACTCTAGCATGATAACTGATAATAGAATGGCCGTGCAAAACAGTGTGTGACCCACCAAGATTATGTAATCTACCCTAAACCGATATTCGTGATAAGTAATCTAAACTCTAGATACACAATAACCATCAATCTAAAGGGATAGTTAACTAGTCAACAACAACAACGGTAAAGGTGCATAAACTAGTTTTTCCTCAATCAGAATCATCTTCAACATCTTCAAAGTTCTCTTCCTCTTCTGTATTTCTTCTTCCTCTTAATCATGCATTGGGTCCTTTGCCATAGAGCTTGAAGGCCTTGGAATCGATTTCTTCTTCAACGTTGCTGCTGATTAGTGTATTTTATAGGCTCACCAGCTCCAACTACATCAGCGGCATCCCCACAAGTCATAGTATTGATATGATGAACTAACTCTTCTTTGGCACCTTCTCCATCTTCCCCACTTTATCTGATCAACCGCTCATTACTGTCATCAATGCTATATAGGAGAATGGGATTTTGGAGTATAAAAATGTTCTTTTAGAGCTTTTGGTTATGCTCAAGGAAAAAACAACCTAGTCTTTTTATGCTCAAGCATGATTCTCTTAGCATCAGTGTTATTAAAAAGCGGCTATAGCTTCGTGGAAATGGAGCACGCCGCTATGTTCTTAATAGTGATTATAGTGGCGTTATAGTGGCACTATAGCGGGATTCATAGTGGGGTTTTTGGCTGTCTGCAATTTCCACTATTGATAACACTGCTTTGCATGAAGTGTGAATCATGCCATATGATTCATGTGTCGCATGTTACCATTTTCATTCCTTCCTCCACTCCATTCTATTTTCGCCTGTGCCAAGCACACCATTAATTTCTTGCCAAAATGCCTTTACAATGTGGAGTTTATATCTTAGTTATGCAAATTATTATCCAGTATCAAGCTTTCAAAATGAAATGAAAATTTTACAAGGTGAATAATGATTTGACTTTTTTGTAATTGCAGGAAGAACATCTTCAGAGAGGAGGGATAGACATGATGTATCAAGGAAGCGGCACCGAAGCGGTAGTCCAAGCCATAGTCCACAACAAAAATTACCCGGTAAAGACAGAGATAGAGAACACGATTTAGAACGGGACAGAGACAGGCAACGAGATAGAGGTTATGATTTTGATAGTGATAGAGGAAGGGACCGGCACCGGGAAAAGAGTGGAAGCAGAGAGAGGGACGATCACGATAAGGACAGGAGCAGGGATCGGGATCGGGACAGGAGACGACGGATCAAATAACAACCCTTCACATGCTTTAAAGAGCAGTGATATGTTTCATGAATGATTTGCAGATTGGTTTGTCATCATAAGGTTTTTTTTTTTTTTTTAAATTTTTGGCAAATGTGATACCTGGTGGAAGATAGGAACGAAGCATCTGCCTGGAAAATTGTGTTACTATAGACCATCTTTGAAAATGTGGAATAGAATCTGGCTCTTGACACACCCATAATTTAAACTAGATGTAATTTCAAGATTTGAAATGTCGTTAATTTTTGCCCTTAATGAAGCATTGCCGCATATTGCATATACTTCAAATCAAGAGGTCATGCTCACGAATTATTGGGTTATGGAGCTGAGTAAGACTGTGCTATAAAGCGACATTTCAACCTGTCATGGTGGAAGAATTTGCTACTAATTTATACATTTATTTGAAGTGTTCTCAGGCATAGCTGACTGACATTTTTCAAGAGATTGTTTATTTGTTTATTTGTTTCTGGCTGTTGAATTCAATTATACAGTTCAAATTAGTCAGTCAAATTAAAAAAAGATGAGTTCTTACCATAGTTGTGTGGCTCAAGACTAACTTTGTCTGTTAAATTAGAAAACCTATTGAATTAGGCTTAAACTCTAAAGTTGTCACTTTGAGTGAGTTTATCAAAATCACCACTCCTGACTCAACTGCATATGCGAAATTTTGAAGAAAAAAAATGGTTTGCATAAGATGTGTTTTACATATTATTTTATGAACATTTAGAAAAAATATTATATACATAATGTAATGCTGTGAGATGATCTATTATTAACTACCACCCAAAGCTAAAATATCCCAAAACAATAGTGTATAATTCTACTTAGCGCTCCATAGGCGATTAATAATTTCTCCACCTCAAAATCATTTAGAGAAATTTTCAGTTGATCACAAGACTAACATCTCACTTTTAAGCATACATAGTGATGGTAAATTCTACCATATTTACTGTGTGTCCCACTAAGTAAGACCCACATTATTGCGTCCAAAAGTAATGCATTATTCTTGTAAGAATTTCTCAACCATTCAAGGTAGCATCATACTGTCTCCAAATTGAGACATAATTTTGAAAGGCTGCATACCAACAAACCAAATATTTTCAATATCAACTATTTTTCTCACAACGTATGTTACATTTTTACAATATTTTATTGACAGTTCTAATTGCTTTACCTGTATGGATCAACATGACTGGCATTATTCAAAATCAAGAGTCAATAAAAGATGAAAGCAATGCTTTTATGCCAACTTAAATTTTTCTGTACATTTCTACAAAGCATCTTTGTAGATGCATGAGCGGATGAACTTGTGACCTACGGCCTCAGGGCTTTAGGCCCTGCATTGGAGGCTATCCAAGAAGAAATCACATCCACAAGCAGATCCATATCCTTCGACGCTTCGGCACGAAGGACTTTCGAATCCAAGCCTAACGAGTTCCCTACTACTTCTTTAGCAACTGTCTCCCATGGTGTTCCTGCAGTTAGATTTGACAAAAGCTCACTTCCACTGTTATACAAAAGTTCACTTCCACGGTTTATCGCATCAGCCATTGCTGGTGGAACATCTGGTAAGGCCTGCAAGGCGAATAAAACATTAAGAAATACTACTCAATCAGAAAATTTTTGTTAGAATTCTTCCCCGAAATCATGGGGTTATTGGATGAAATAAAGTGATAGGATAGGATCAACTTAATCACTCAAGAGTTGATAACATGTCACATCATTTTGATAACAGTATAGATCAAGTTATTATACTTGCTAGAAGAAATACCTGCTGCAGTGGGAGACCATGATCTCCAGGCAGCTTGCGTATTGACATATCTAGCCCTGAGCTAATGGCTGACTCTGAACTAAGCACCTGTGCTAGGGTTGAAGTCTCATCGATTAAATCATCCTTGAATTTTATAAGAAGATTCCTGGATATGCCATAGTACGATTTTATCTGAAGAATTAAAAAACAAGAAATGAATACATAAATTAAATCTAGGGAAGAGACTTATATAGACTGAGTTGAGTTAGCGACCAAAATGGTCCCTAAATCTCAGCCATAAAAAAATAAATGAATGGTTTAGATTTTATCTAAAAAATAATTACATAATAATTTATATTTATATTTTAATAATACTTTTACTTGATTAACCAATTTTAACCTTATGTTTGTACAATTTTTCTACCTTGCCACTCTTCTAAATTTTCCCTTATTGTCCCCTTTTATGTGCTCCTCTTCCCATGCCGGCACCGACTCCGGCAACGACACCACGACCACCCGCCACTGCCCCGCCCCTTGGCAGTCTCACCGTCCTTGATAATAGGATAGTGCTCAACCAAGTTGTCATACATTTCTCTCCAACACTTGTCATTCCAGATCCAGATACCTCTCTGTTTCATATACATAACTCTCTTCTCTGTTTCATATACACAACACATCACTCTCTGTGTTTCATATACCCTACTTCCATTTTCATTGCCATTTCATTTCTAACCTTCTGCAAACTCACGTTCCCCTAAGAGAAGAAGGACCCTTCTTCACTAAAGAAAAGGCATAGCTTGACACAATTGAGGGAAAGTATACTAAGATTTCAGCACCACAAAAGGGGATCTATGATCGTTAGTTCATTTACATAACAAACCAAAATACCAAGAGAAGTAGTAGATTGTGAAAATTAAAAGCTGCAGATTCTCAAGTGACCTCTAATACACACATCAAGAGGACAATTGTAAAAACCTTAACTTTCCATGTCAAATAAACTAGAAGCAATTGAACAAATCAACTGGGTTCCTGTTATTTTCAATTCAAATTGTAAACGAGAAGAAAAAAGTTCTATGCCATTATCAACCCCTCCTCCATGACGGTGGCGACGGTGTACAATTTTTGGCGACTACGCCAAATCTTCACCATCCACCACCTCCCTCTCTAGCTGTGGTCCAACAGATGATAGTTGGAGCCATCAGTTGGTGGCAGTGCCTCATCTGGCGTCAGTGTCAGATCTGATAGCAACGACGCATCAAGGAGCTGTGTGGTGGTAGTCTACTCTCCTTTGGCTGTGATGAACACCGCAACTGGTGGCAGGAACGGAGGGCGATGGTGATGTCGAGGGTGCAATGACGTCAAGAATAATGACCCCAAATGGGAGCAATGGACCAGGTTGACGGTAGCCGGAGATCAGTGGACGGCGGGCAGAAGGCAGGAATGACCATTCAGAGGCAGTGAGATGAGAGAGAAAGAAGAAGAGAAGGAGAAGAAGTGAGGAAGGACTAAAATGTAATTTCATAGTTTAAAATTATTATAATATAACCTGGACCAACTTGGTCACTAACTGGACCTGGTCCAGGTAAGCTCCTTAAATCTAGAGGGGAAAAAAGTTACATGCTCCCAAAAACTACACAAATTTCAATAAAAGGCCTCAAATGGTGGTGTTTGGATTCTACTTTCGGAGTAGTAGTTTCAGTTTAACAGTATTAAAATCAAGTTGGATGTGATTGATAATTTTTTTTATATATCAGCATCAACTTGTTTGCCAATCTCCTGTCTCATGCAGTCTCTGTTTTGTATTGATTGAATAAATATAATGTAAGACATGACAATAACTGCAGAATTATGCAATAAATATAAAAAAATTATCTTGATCCTCGAATGACATTTGATTGAAGTTGTCATCTATAATGTGGTATAGATAATCCATGGAAAGAGAATTAGATATGGTTAGGAATCTAGTGGAAACATATTAGAAATAGAAGTTAGGCCAGACAAGTATTCTAACAATAAACAAGTAAATGTGCCCGATTACATGGAATTGAAATGCTTTGGTAAGAGGTATGCAGTAGAATTAGGATCATCTCATGTTGGTTTTGAACATGACCATATCATGTTGAGAGAGAGATAGACACAAACACTCAAATTTGGCCCTACAAATTTTAAGATGGCTCCACCTAGTTAAAGTATTTGTTTATATCTCTCCACATGAGACGGTCCTGCATGTCATGTCAAGTTGATACTTATTCTATGCAGAAAGCATGATAAAACAAACCCCTTTCTCATCAGAAGGATCAAATTGCTGTGAATATTAATAATCAGAGATGCCACATACCAGTCGACATGTCTCCTCAGGCTTCGGAGAAAACTCTTCTCTTCCTTTCACCAAATCCATGTACAAAGGAGGGAGCTGCTCAACTAAAGGAAGAACCTGTTTCATAATGGGAGGGCTAACGTTTGCCAGTTGTTTCAGAGTCATCTCTGCCTGCAAGTTTTCCATACATGTTAAAATTAGCCATCTAAAGAAGGAACACCAACATTGTGAAAAGGAATACTTTTGGGAACAATATGTGAATCTACCACAAAGTTTCCCCAAACTAAAGATAGGACAGAAAGGACTGTCAGAACAAGGATTGCTGAAACAGAAATTATATCATATTATTATGCCATTATTAAATAACTACTATAGCGAAATTACAATGCCCTCTCCTGAGACATGGTCAAATGATGAGGACTTCCCCTCATGTTTGTAATATAGCACTTGACTCCCTAACTTTTAATATCATATAGCAACAACCTCCCTCAAGAAATTCTAGGCATCTTCATCTTTTACTTTTAGTTTGTTGGTGAAACTCGGCAATTCAATTTCCCACTCCTCTCTTTCAAAAGCATTTTGCAAGAAAAATAATAATGTTTCATTGTAGGAAATAGATTCTGTTTTCTTAAAAAAAATTTGTATTTGATGTTGCAGTTTTGTCTTTTACATAAATAAAGTAACAGCTCAAGTGTCTAGGTGTATTGCTTCATAAATATTTCTGCTCACACTATATGATTCTTCTTGGCAACCGGAAGGGAAGGCTGTTGTAATATGACATTAAACGGTAAAGGAGCCAAATTCTATTCGACATACCTCGAGGGAGGTTGTTGATATTTCTCTTAAAAAAATATTAATAGATGTCTCCTCCATTTCTGGGCAAGATAGTTATGTGGCAATACTGACCCTTGCACGTAGCGTTGATGAAGCAAAAATATCTGATAGAAGCGGACCAATGTTTTGAGCCATTGGTACAAGAACTGGAGAGAACAAAGGGACGGCTGAACTTGCTTCCTATAACAATGAAACAAAAATTAGTCAACCATGAACAGATTTCAAAGAAGATTCTTACATAGGAACAACTGAGAGTTCTTCTGTCTTGCTTAAAAAGGAAAGACCATCTTATTTCTACCATTGTATTCAAGGTTTGGTACAACACAAAATAAAAGAGACCATATTTCAAAATAATTCAAATAACCAGTCTTATTCTAAGGAGTTAGATTTGTAGATAAAACATTGAATCTTGTGATACATATGAAAGGTCAAAAGCAAAGTACTCCCATTTTTCTTCTTTCGTGGATGAAATACCTTGTTGTTGAATGCCATGAGAACATTTCCACTCCTTTGCACTGCATATCTTGATCCTGGTACAATAAACAATTTGTTGAGTAGCAACAAATCAAGTCAATTTATTTATTACAATCAAGTTTAGCAGAAGATCTTTAATATACCAATCAGAAGGTGGACAAGTGATCCCAGAGAATGGCCAACACCAAAAATCGGAAGGTCTCGGATCTGAAACAACGAGCATCTTTAGCATTTTCCTTTTTAAAAAAAATTATAAACAGAAATAAACTAGTCCTTGGATCATAAGTTGAAACTTACTGTTTCTTGCAATAAGCGGTAGCACCTATCAAATTTGAACTGTGCTTCATCTGCAATGAGGAAGTGATCAAACCCACTAGCATATGGGGTTGCAATGATCAACACACCCCTAGTAACAGAAAGGGTTTGATGATTAGTTTTCTTCATTGACAGACCATAGATCTACGAGTCTCACTCTCAAACAATTCAAACATAAGGATATTTAACACAACAAACAGGAGTTTGTCAGGGAACCAAAACATCAAAAGGTTCTACAATAACATAACAGTATATGCACTTTAAAAGAAAAGAAGGAAAAAAAACAAAAGCAAATTTCAAGGGACAGAGTCCCAACAAGTAATTACAACAGCTCTCAACCAAATTGGCAGATAAGAATGTAATTTGGTAAATTTCAGAACCAAAGCAAAGGACTTACTTTTCTGAGAGACGCTCAAGAAACAAACGATAGGTAAGTTGAGGGGCAGCTCCGACAAATATACCTCCGATAAAATGTACAACGAACTTGGGTTCAATGCTCTTGGGTTTGAGAATCCAAGCTCCCTGAAATTATACAACAAGGATAAAGTAAGTTTATTGAGAATACCTTCAAAACAAAGGGATGAGAAAAAGATAGTTTGCACCTTAAACCTTCATCATTGAACCTTTATATCATCCTATTTAGATCTTCATAAAAATTGTATAACTCCCAAAATTAAAATAAAAAACTCTTACTTCTCTTTCTCTCCAAATTCCCAAACCCTGCATCCAAACAGACCCCCCTAAAAGATTCTCCAATTCTATAGCAACTAAATCTTGTAAAACCTGCAATTCTTAACTAAAAATAAGATTTAGCCGTTATACTACTACAACAACAACATAGCAAAGATCAAACGGCGATATTGCATCCTATCATAAACCATGTTTGTAGACAAGCCACAAAAATCTAAGTCCTATTAAGTTTCATCCGCTAACAACGTAAATCAATTTTACACTCTCATCGAATAAAAAACGTAGGGAATTGCCAAGTCTTGTTGGGCAGTTACATACGGGTTAATATTAAAAAAGATGACATGAGTCATAACAATTCCTAAATTTATGACAGTGCAAAGTTGTTTTACACTCACATTAACATTATATTTTCTATAGAGAAAGACAAAATGGCCAACATTAATACAAACTTAACTATATGATACAGAATATAAACAAATTATAAATCATAATGTATATCATATACCTCCAGTTCACTCCAATCTCCAGAACCCCACCACCCATCCCGTGATTGCCTAACAGAATCTGTAAGTAAACTGCAAACGAAGAAAACAAACCCATTAACCGCAATTTTCAGTATTCAATACAAAACGTTACAGATTTGCTTCATTAGTTTAATTTCACTCAAAAATGCTCTCTTGACTTTTGACATTATTCCATCATCCATATCTTAATACATCGAAATTCCAGTAAAAGCAAAGAGTTTAGCTATAATGCACCGTGCGTAAAATAATTTTATGCAGATATTCAATCATGTTTTGCCACATGAACAAAAACACTTAATTTGCCTGAGAGCTAGTAGCCCAAGTGCCATCTCTCTTAGTGCTAGGCGAAGGGTCTTCAACTCTTTTGAAGGACATATAACGTGTTCCACCAAAAACATATATCCTCGGGAATAAAACAGCAATAAAAGAAAATAAAACGCAAATAGAAGGAAAAAAAAGGCGAACCTCTCAATTCGGGAGTAAACTTGAATTGCATTGGATTGGGGTTTTTCGCTGTTGTTGCTGTCATCGTCGACGTAATTGTTGCTGTTATTGGAGTAGTAGTTGCAGGAGATTCTGGAGGTGGCGGGACCAAAACGACGCGTCGGAGGTGAAACTGAGAGGGAGAGTGGAAAACGAGGACGGTGGGAATTGTAGGGAGCGGGGAAGGAGTTTGCGTTTAGCTGGTGTGAGTGTCGTATATCGGATTTGAGGTTGGGGTTGTTGTAGCTTGGTGGGGTCCAGAACGAGGTAGCCATGATGGATAGATGGATGGATGCGCGTTGCGCTTCTTCCGTCTCTTCCAACTGCAAAATTGAAGCAAGTGTTCAGTGTTCTTTCTAGTTCCAAGTTTGAGATGGCTTGTACAGTTATACGGATTCACTGCACGCAACCGGAGACCCAACTTGTACGGTTATAAGAAAAAAAAAAAAGAATAAAATAAAAATATAAAATGTGAAATTGTATTATGATTTAAATAAATGATTGAGTTCTTTATGTATTTGGATAAGAGATTTGATTTTTGGTGTACATGAAAAATATTTTATTAAAAGAAACATAACTTCGAAGAAAAATTAGTCGTTGTGAATATGACACCTCATGAGCAATTAATTAAAAACAATAAAAAATTTAATTTAATTGTATTTATTAATGATTTCATGAAGTAATTGAATGGAAAATTTTCTACCAGTACCAAAGCATTAAAGTATTTTCAGTAAAAAAAAATTTCTAAAATTACCTATAATTTGAAATATATATATATATATATATATATATATATTTATATATATAAAGTATTAATTGAATTTTTTTTTCTTTCTTTACCATCCTATTTATCATCTCAACTAAATTTGATAATTGTATATAATATATATAATAATATAAAATAAATAAGGAAATAACATTTATTTGGTGTCCAATTTTACATATCTATTATACCCTTAAAAATAATGTGTTTAACAATACCTATTTAAATTTAAATGTAAACTCACATTGTCCACCCCTCTGCTATTAGTTGCACTTCATAATTATAGTAATTAATTGTCACTCCTTTTACGTATATCACAAAAAAATAATTTTATTATTTTAAAATCTCTTTTCATTGTTTTAATTAGGCAAACAATTATTAACGTTGCATTCTCTCTTCTCTTCCTTTATGCTATCCATGTTCAATAAACACTAGTAAAGAATAAAGAGAGAAAGGACAATTTTGTTAAAATAGCTTAGTTTATTTTGTAAATTTGTAAAAGATTGTGATTTTTTAATAAGTGTCAAAATCTTAAAAGCTACTCTATTCATTTCATAATATCAATCTATTTTTAAATTTATTACATTCTTAAATTAATGTATCCGGTCAATTGATTAAATATATTAATTTAAAATTTAATTATTGCCTAGATATATTTATTTAAAATATACTAAATTTAAAAATGACACGATATTATAAAATGGAAGGAGAAGATAATTTTTGACATAATTAGTATACAACTAATTTTAAAAATTACCAAATTTGTTATATATATAATATTTATATATATATATATATATATATACTATTAATCATTTTAAAATTAAACCCTAAACCCTAAATAATTATTTTAGAAATGGAAAAAATACTATACTGTCAGAAACTGTTTGTCAGTTTTTTTTATAGATGTGGTATAATTTTTAACTATTAAATAAATAAATATTCTTTTTTTTTTTTACTTTTTTACTTATCCAATCACTCTCTTTGAATTTTATTAAATTATGTCAATATTTGTGTATAGCATTTGTTTTATTTTATTTATGTATAGCATTACTCTTTAGGAATAAAGATAACTTGTCTATCCACAGAGTGTGGTGTGATGATAGCTCACCAAGTCTCTTAACCATATGGTTGGGGGTTTGATCCTCACCCATAGCAATGAAAAAAACAATTTGTTTCCTGTATCCTTTTTTTTGTAGAGAAACAAAAATTAACTTAAAAACATCTCGGAGGTAGGTCTCGTATCTTTCTTAAGATAAACAAATTTAAGTTTTTTTTTACCTATCTACTTCTTTAAATATGTTTGTCCCCAATATTTTTGTGTTCTCTATTTTAGGACAATCAAATACTACCTTAAGATTGGGTAGAGTTTTAGCTCATTTATTGTATAAAAAAATTTGTTCATATCTTATCTAGCTATGAGTTTTAAAATTAAAAATCCTAACTACTCGCATATAAATATATAAACCCTCACTTTACCCTACCATACCCGTTACTTTTTCTAATATGCTTTTATATATGCTTGCACAATATAAGTGTCAACTATAAAAATATAATTATTTTTGCAATAATGTTAGATGTACAATTGAAAAATGTCTAACGTACAACCAACGTATAGCTTGGTACAATACACAAAGACAAGCACAAGAAAAAAAAAAATTCAAAACAAATACATAAACTTTATAAAATCGAAACACAAATATTATTAAATACATAAACAAAATCAAACGGGACTTGGACCCAATTGAATAACACAAAATTAAATAGCGAAAAGTAACTAGCACACTTTTTTACCTGCTCCCCGCTCTCCCCACTCATATTCTAAAATGTGTGCACTTACTATCTCTAAAAAACAAACATTCCAAAACAGTGAACCAAACATTACAAAACACAAATAAAACAAAAATGAGTTTCACACCCAATTAAATAGTGAAAGATAATTGCCACACACACTCTTTCTTGCCCACAAACACAAACTTTACAGGAACCAAAAATAAATTTTGATACTCACACACACAAACTTTACAACGACTATAAACAAACTTTGGAACTAACAAACACAAACTTTTGAACAAGCAGAAACAATATTTAGTGCCCATAAGCACAAACTTTACAACAACCAAAAATAACTTTTGATACTCACAAACACAAACTTTTAAACATACAGACACAAACTTTGATATTCATAGACACACACTCTTGGACAAGCAGAAGCAAACTTTACAACAAGTAGAAACAACTTTGGAAATTAGAGATATAAAATTTTGAACAAGCAAATTCATAACATCTTGCAAAGGAAAAATGAAAACGAAACAAAGAAGATGGCGAAAACAAAGAAGAAGAAGAAGGAAACGGAACCTAAGGGTGGAGATGGAAAAAGAAAAAAGAAAATGCTACGATTTAGGATTTACAAATGAAAATGGAGGTTACAAATGAAAAAAGTGAGAGAAAATGAAGGGAGAGTGAGGGAGAAAATGAAGGTTAAATGTAATTGGATATAGTTGAACGTTTTTCTATTCTACACAAAGTATTATTGTTATTTTTGTGAATAACAACAACATAATTGAAATTAATAACTTCACAATTAATAAATATTAAACAAACATAACCCTTTTAACTTAACAAAAACATAAATTAAACCAAACATCATAATCTCTAGTCATAATAACTTAAAAATAATCAATGGATATATGTATGTGTAATGTGAGTAGAATTTTGACGGGTTGATGTTGAATCCAATTTGCCCCTAACTCATACAGATAATTACTCATTTTCAACTTTACCTGTAGCGGGGCAGGTTTTTACCCTACCAAACGAGTGTCCGCAAGTAGGTTATCGATCCCGATCCATAAATTAAACTCTCATTTCAATATCGAGCAGGTAATATGATACCTACATTCCAAGTCAATGTTGGATAACAATACTTGGCCGAACCTTTGTCACAATAAACCTCAATGACGCAAAACAAAACATATTAAATGTATCTTTATTTTGCATATTGAGCTGAAACTCTAGCTAAGGGCTTAAAACGAGCTTGCATCACATGATCCTCAATAACGTAACCTAAAATCAGACTCTAGCCCCCTCCATCATTGCTCTTCTAAACAAAATAGTTATATTAGATTGTGGCACAGTGCGGTGAAAAATGAAAGAAACTTTAATGTGAGCAATCTGCAATATGTGCCGGAGACTGCATTGGGTTGATACAAGCTAACTCACTAACCGAAATTGAAAGCTATTGTTGCTGCTATTATATTACAAGTTTGTTGTTATAATCAACTAACGGCTAACCAATTTAGTAGGTGCTCTTCAAATTCATCTATCTTGATTATACATGTTATCTATGTTTAGTTCAACATCACGCCTACTCACATACTATACACCATTGAATTGGACCCTAATAAGATACAAATTTCATTGAAATATTATCTAATAGTGAATTGTTTATCAACATATTGTCTCATACAAGATGAGTCCAAATAACACAACTCTAATTATAATATCCCAACACTCACATCAAAAAAAATTTGGGTACTCCTTTTTTTTTTTTTCCTCGAATCCACCTATTATGTGACATCTCTTTATTGTGGGGCCTTCATGCCTGCTAGACTATGGCTAACTATCATGTTTGGTAATCACTAGTTTCTCTCATCTTCTTCTCCCAAACATTTCAACACAATTGTTTATCCCTAAAAAAATTCCAGCACAAGACTACATGAACAATGGTGGGCAGAGGACAATGGTGGTTTTCAGTGGGGTAAGTAGTGGTTAGTGGCGATGTGGGTGGTTCTACTATGCTGCAAATAACTTTTTTATTATTTAATTTAAACTTAAATTATAGTAAACTACGCCCTGGTTAATCTAGCAAACATGAGAGTCCCACCCTGGTTTTTTTTTTTATTTTTTATGAAAGAAATAATAGCACAACCAAACTCTTAAACTCAAACTCCGCGCAGAAGTCATCAGAGCCTTCCAAACATACTTGTGTTTCTATACTTTAATTTGTTTATTTCAAAAATAGTGAGCTACTTCCAAATTAGCATACTCTATCGTCTTCTATGCCTCAAATCCCTCAATTCCTTCCTTGCTTCATACAGCCCACATTCATGGGAAATAATTGTTTCTTTAGCTCTGTTAAAGTCTTGCCATGTGACTATGGTGGATAGACTCTCTCATTATTTGTATGTCTCATTCTCCAACTCCAACACAAGCTTGCATTGTTTCGTTAGCCAACATCAAGGAAGAGACATTGAAAGAAGATCGTCCTTTGAGGAGATCGAAGAAGTTGTGTGGAACTATGACCCATCTAAAACAATGAGGTCTGATGGATTCATCTTCAATTTCGTCAAGAGGTTTTGGAGTGACATAGGCAATGTCATTCCTCCTTTTATGTGATTTTTCTTTGATATTGGGGGCTTTCCAACAGGATATAAACACAACTTATGTAGCTTTGGCCTCAAAGGTGGATAGCCTGAAGGTGTACAAAATCATCACACAGATTTTATCGAACAAGTTGAATTCTCTGTTCCTCTCCCTCTCCTCCGCCATCACCACCACCTACCACCTCGGCTTTGGCTACTCCATCGCCATCACCCTCACCATCGGATTCCTCTTCCTCCTCTCCACCATCATCCTCTCCTCCTACCTCTGCGGTCGCACCCTCCGCAACCACAATCACAATTGCGCAAACGATGGCGTCGTTTTGCCCTGCGTGATCTTCGTGGTTGAGGACGACGGAAACGACAACGATGACGTGGGCAACAACAACCATTATCTTGTGATTTGATTTTCTGGGTAGTTAATAGTTTGTGTTTTTCTTTTAATGTTGTGCAACTCTGTGTGCTATTTGCTTGCTACCCCACTTTGCATATGTGTGTGTTCTGTAACATGTTGACATAAGTTTACATGCTTGTTCTTTGAATGTGGGGTTTTGTGGGATCTTGCTTTTGAACAGTTTTTGAGAGAGTTGATTTTGTTTTTTCTGTACCCTTGGTAATGTAAACAAGAGAGGGGGAAAAGATGCAAATGCAAAGGGAAAGTACATTTCGTACTTGTGTTTTTGGTGTTGGCTTTGAAGTTTTGCGAGCTGGTTGATGAATTTGGCAAGGCTTTGTCCTGCTTGTGTAATTTTATCACCATAATTCATGATTTTGTACTCATGGAGCCAATTTGTGCTTCTGGCACTTCATGGAGGAATGAAAACCACATTTGATAATTTTGGATGCAGTGGAGGAGGGGGTGGTGGAGGAGTGGGAGAGGAATAGAGAGGAGGGAGGAGAGATAAAGGTATTTTGATAATTTTGTCTATACTTGTAAGGTCGGTGTGCAAATAATGAAGTTTTATAAGGTATGGACAAAACCTAATAAACATTAAAAGCGGTGGGTTGCTTTCTAATTTTTCAGAGTTATTTTTTTACAAAAAAGGATACCATTGGTATCATCCTAGCCAGCACTGTGATATATATACCTCTACATCAGCAAACTGAATTATTTTTACGAGGATTGTTATTTTATCAATGCAAACACCGTCGTCAATCATTATTTAAAATTTGCAACTCAAAAATCGTCACACGCCTGTGTGACTATGATGGTGTTTGCTTCAAGGTCAAGTCATCTCATTGTGAAAAATGTTAATCGTAGCAGCGATTGAATGTGAAATTCACCGACTCAAGTTTTGTTTATCATTGGACGAAATTCAATGAAGTGTAGATGCCTTTGAATTTCTATCTAATAATGACAAATTTTTGCTAGAACACAAGTACAACACTTCATCTTTGAAATGTGAAATGTGATGCATTTTTTCTAATATTCTCTCTGTTTATTTTTTGTTATTATTTCTCAAATAAAAATTTATTTAATATTATTTGTTATTTGAGTAGATTAAAAAAATAAATCTTATTTTTAAGTTTATTCTTATTATTTCTCTTACTTCTAATTACGTTTAATTACTATAATACTAATTATTTAAGATTAATTTTGTCTATAAATGCTCTATTTTTTTTAATTTTAGTGTCATTAAATAATTTATTAAATTGCATATTTTTATAAAAAAAATAACAATAAAAAATAAATGGAAGAAATAATAAATAAAGTATGAGTAGATGTAAATTCTCATGCTAAACGGATACATATCACGCAACTCTTATTGATGTTGTACGTGTCAATGGTGGTGGTGGATGTAGGTTCCGTGGCCTCCCACGGGAAAGTCCAAATACGATTTCTGATACGTTATTGTTTATTGGATCTTAAAAGTATTTAGAATACGCCTCGTGGATTTCGAAAATGCCTGATATGTTGCTGTATTATGATTTTCGATGAACCTATGTGTCACGAGTTGCCAGTGCCACACATAGGGTCGAAATTTCAGTTGAGGGCTATAACATAATCTATGTCATAATCAATCAGTGACTCATATTAGATTTCCACCACTACCACTCCTTTGTAGTAGAAAACACGGAAAAATAAGTTCTATTTTTGAGTTTGGATATTCCAAGCAAAGTGAGGAGTTTAAATAGTGAATAAGATAATAATAAGATGAAATCTTGTTAAATATAATTTTTGAAATATTAAAAAAAATCAATTTTTTTTATTTTACTTTTTCTAGTTTGATCCCTAATGTTTTGATAAAACTTTAATGTAATCCTTTTTACTGACTTGTTGCCTACAATCATTTTATTGTTATGTGCGAAATATTCTTATTGACGTGAACTTTACGCTGATGTTCACATCAGTTTCTTAAGAAAAAAGCTCTTACGATTTCATAACATCTTAAGTGTTATTTTCATTAATCACGTCATACAAAATGTTTAGAATTATAAGAGACGTTGTTATGGACACAGGAGAACTTGTTTTATAGATCAATAAATTAGAGTATTCTAATTAAAGTACTATTTAGTGAATCATGACAAAGTTCAAAACAAACTAAAATTTTGAGCAACTTCATGTGTTTACAAATTCAATTAATTACGTTAATTGAGTTATAAATATTTTTCGACTTTGCCATCCTAACTATAAGAAGCATCGCCTAGTCATTTTCCTTTCACTTTTTTTGTTACCCGCCGCGTTGTGTTATGAAAGCAGAAAGCGGAAAGCAGTAATAAATGGAACCTTGCAAAGGAAGGGGGCAATGACTCCCAACCCCACCACGCAGTCTCTGCCTCAGATGATTTCATAATAATGCAGTTTTGATTTTGGAATCGGTCATTTGGTGTCTGTTGAATCACAAATCACTAATCACTCACTCAATTTACAGAGTGAGTGAGTGAGTGAGTGAACCCTACAACTTCCTCCATTGTCGGTTGCTTCAATTCGAGTCCGTTGACGTGGAGCTTCTCACCACCACACCGCAATTCATCTGCCTCAACGTCAACCCACTGTTCCTGTTGTTATTGTTCTATCTTGTCATTTTTAAAAAGGGGAACCCTAATATTTAATGGCTGATAACGAAATTTATCTCTAACGACATGAGCGCCAAATGCTCTGTGGCCTCACAGATGCCTCTCTTTGGGGCCACCACCACCACATCCCCTATCTTTTTCTTTTTTTAATTTTTATTTTTATTTTTCCCATCTTCTCAATGTTTTCTCATATTTATTTTCTGAATTTAAATTGCAATGTATTATTAGTGTAAAAATAATAATTTGAATCATTTTTTTTTTGTCGTACTTTGACTCTAATAGTAAGTAGTTTAGAAGTGATATATATGATTAGTTGATGACATTCAACAAGGGTTGAATGAGATTTGGATTCTTTTGTATTGGTTTATGTTAAGAGAAAGATAAATAAAAATACTTAAAATTGACGAGACACTTTTAAAATTTTATAGGACATAGTTTATGTGCTTGTCTTTATTTATCTTGAGATGGTCGGATCAAAATTAATAGAGGACCAAAATCAATAGAGGGTCATAATTGATGCAGTAATAAAAGAGTTGCACTCACACTAAGTAAGATGTTACATAAATAATTGTTGGGAAGACTTCTAGGTCATGATAGTGCTCAAAAGTAAATATCCCTCCAAGACAAAAAAAAAATATTGATAATGTATAATAAATGCTGGTATATCAAAATTAATCTTTCATATTTTATCTTATTTTTCTTCCAACCAAAAAAAGTGGGAGTTGTGGATAAATAAATGGGGTACAAAAAGGATAAATAAATGTTCCTTAAGACTTTTGCTATATATACACGTTCGTATATTTATCTGCATAAATTTATATACTGTTGAGACATATTTATTATTGTATTTATGTGAACCTTGAACGTTATCTTTTCTGTATGAAGCTGAGGCACTGACACATTTCAGGTTAGTCATCCAATCCAAACTGAGTCATAAAACACAAAAGGAATTTTCTTAGTCTTCAGGCTTTGCCATTTTCTTTCTGAGGACCAGTTTTTCAATCTTCAATGTATCTATTCTTCAACATAGAGACTGTTATAGAGTTTACTTTCCCTTGAAGAAACCCTTTCTTCTCTGTTTATATGTAGCTCTTTTCATGAATTACTACATATTATGCCATTCAATCATGATTCTCCAATATGTGATTTATTGCATGGATTATAACATACACATACATGTTAATGTTTTTGTCAACCATGCCCCCATGATAAAAATATCTCCATTGATCATTTGCATTTAACATAACTCACAAGTTTATGTGTGACTTTCCATGATTGTTGTGTGTATCCATGAAGATTGAAGTATTGAACTTGTTTTCTCCTCCACAGAGACCATTTCTTCAGAACTGGTGAGACTGAACATGCTTTTTTTCTTTTAGTAGGTGGTACCCTTTAGTTTGCCCGCCAATTGACTGTGGAAAGTCATAAATGAAGAAACTGGAAGTATATGCTAATTATGATCCTGATGCCAGCAGTGATCAGCTGGGTTCGTTGCAACCAGTAGTCGTTGCTCCCTCTAATTCTGCAGGCAGTAGGGAACCAGTAAACAAGTGGATGGCATTTTCTAGGGAGTCTGATTTCACCAAGGGTGGCGGTAACTCTACAAAAAAGGATGTTTCCAGTGCTAAAATTATGACGAATGACAATGACTCGAGGAATCATCTGAACGGGCAGTCATCTTCTGATCAGCGAGTTTTAACCGAAGCGAGCATAGCTGAGAGAGCAGCCGAATGGGGTCTTGTAGTGAACTCAGATGGTTTAAAAGTAGCTGGAGCAGAGATAACAAGTTCCTCTTTTGACGGCAACAGAAGCAGAAACATGTCGGATAGATTTGTGGAATCAACGAGGACGTCCGGGGAATCGAACTATGGATCTGAGCAAGCTTTCCCAAGGGTATCACAAGAGTTGAAGGAAGCATTGGGGACGCTGCAGCAGACTTTTGTTGTCTCGGATGCAACCAAGCCAGACTGCCCGATCATGTATGCCAGCAGCGGCTTCTTTAGTATGACTGGTTATTCTTCAAAGGAGATCATTGGAAGGAATTGGTGAGCATGTGCCCTGCCTTTATAGATAGCAATATATATGCTGTTTCAGTCTCTAGTTACATCCTTAGCTTGCCATCGCCGTGAAAAGCTGTTAACTGAACAGAACATACTGTCCAACTGTGGTGACTGGCAAACTTCGCTTGTAATTTTCAGTGTGCAGTTGTGGATTTAATGCGGGAGAGCAATTCTTAGTAGGTATTGAGCTAGAAAATATAGTTATCTTTTAATCAAACCGGTCATTTTCTGGTTGCAGTCGATTTCTTCAAGGGCCTGATACAGACAAGAATGAAGTGGCGAAAATCCGGGATGCAACTAGAAACGGGAGAAGTTATTGTGGCAGGCTTTTAAACTACAAGAAAGATGGAACTCCCTTCTGGAATCTTCTCACGGTCACCCCCATCAAAGATGACAATGGCAATACTATCAAATTCATTGGGTCAGTCCAGTCTTTCCTATCAGGCTTTTTTCAGTTGATATTACAGGTTTTGGCCATTAAATTATGTGCAATGACTTGGTGGAATATTTAATTAAGTTTCGTATGATAATGGGAAAATCCAATTGGCTAATTGCAAGTATGGTTTGCTTTTGCATTGACCTAACCAAAGGTTTGAAGCAAGATGCTTGTTAGAGATAATAAAATCATCATTGGGCATTCAATAGCTTGAGTTTTCAAGATAATTGATCTTTGCCATGGTATTAGGGCTTCATGACAAAGTGGTTAGGAGTGTGATCATTGCCACCCTCATTCTTATTATTTGAGTAAATTTAGGCACAAGGGTTATAAGCGCTGTTCATGGTTCAAACCCAAGGGGATCTTGTGTGAGGGTTCATGTTAGAGATCTAAGTTCATGCTTTGGTCTTTATCTAACTGCTTAAGATTTTAGGAGAGTTGGTCTTTGATAATGCTTATTATCTTTTCCTTTTTCTCCACTTCCAAAACATGTTAATATGATTTTTTTTTTTAACTGCTTTCATATAAGGATTGTGGCTCATTTATGGACTATAAAGGAAGTTAGTTTAAATGGTTTATGAGGAGTGGTTACATTTCTGGTTCAAATGGTTTAAATTATTGGGAATGAGGTTTGATATGATTGCCTAAAATAGAACAAAAGAAATGAATAAGCTTGGTGTGCAACAGATACCAGAGGATCTCACTCCTAAAAGGAGGTGCACCTAATAAAAATTTATACAGACTTTAGCTTCAAATGGCCCTTATGGACTCCCATTATCTTGGTCATATTGTTAAGGTGAGGGTTTGTGAGGATAGAATCTGTATCATTGCTCGAAACAAAAAACATGTTTATTGTGGATTAAACCTCTGAGCTTAATAAATCTAGAAATCTGGTTACAGGGAGCAAGAATACTTCTTGAATGTTAGATGTAACATTCGAATGGCTGTTGGTAAAATATTGGTATTAGCAGTAGCTGAATAGGTACTTGATACAGCTATTATTACAGAATGCAGGTTGAGGTGAGCAAGTACACAGAAGGTGTTAGTGAGAAGGCGCTACGACCAAATGGATTGCCTACATCATTAATTCGTTATGATGGTAAATATTGAACCATTTTTTTAGTATGTGTTGTTCTGAAATTACATGTAATCATCTAATTTCATTTGTCAGCTCGTCAGAAGGAGAGCGCTTTGGGTTCCATGACTGAGGTTGTCCAAACTGTGAAGGACCCAAAATCCTCTTCTCGGGTTCTGAATGATGAAACCGCCATCAAGCATGAAGAGCAAGAAAAGTTCAACTTTGATTTTGTTTTGCCGAAGTCTGTTGAATCTGGGAGTACGAGTACACACAGTATGCAAGCTTCTCCAAAGATATTTTTTGAAAGTGATGTATCACGCTTGAGTTCTTGGCAGGATAGGAGCAAGGATTCAAGAAAATCAGCACGGATTTCTTTAAAGGGGTATTCACTTTCTTATCTCAATAATTCTTAACTGAACTGGGAACCAAAGAAAATTGAAAGCTTTTGTCCTTCGCTTACATTTGATTCATTTACTATATCCTGAGTTATTGATTAATGTTTAGCTTGTGATTATGAACTATCTGTGGGATTCAGATATGTGCCTAATATGTTTTCCATTTTATTCCAGTTTCAAAGGGAGATCTCTGAGTTCTGCCGGGAGAGATGACGAGAAGCCTATTGTTGAACCAGAGGTTTTGATGACCAAGGAAGTAGAGCGGACCAATAGTTGGGAGCGCGCTGTAAGAGAGAGGGATATAAGGCAGGGAATTGATCTGGCAACCACATTGGAGCGGATAGAAAAGAATTTTGTGATTTCTGATCCTAGACTTCCTGATAACCCAATTGTAAGATGAATTTTAATTATGATTTTCTTTGGAGCATTAGGTTCCTTTATCTTAATTACCTTGATTATATAATCTATATCGATCTCTCTACTATATTTTAAAGATATAAAAGCATTGTTGGATGTTCATCTTAGGCTTTATAGAGTTGGTCCTAGACATGGTATTGCGGAAACACCTTGAATTTGGTGCTGGTATTGGCGTTTGTAATGTTTTACTATCTTGGATCGAGTTGGTTTTTGTTAATATGCACATATAGTTAAACATGTATACACATACACACTAGAATTCAAGTAACGTGGTTTAAGTGACTAATGTCCATTCCTGTGCAGATATTTGCATCTGATAGCTTTCTTGAACTTACCGAATATACGCGAGAAGAAATTTTGGGACGAAATTGTCGGTACAAATCTTACTATATTTCATATGCAAAAGTTTAATTTCCTTCTGATATTTAGAAAATTTCTGTGATGGGTTTCTGCCCTGTTTTTAATTTTGTCTCCTCAATATCATACTGTCACCTACCATGTACATAAGTTAGTCTCAGCGGTTCCTGATTGTGTAGTCCTCTATCACCTGCTGATAGTTTCTTCTTACGCACAAAAGTTCTTGTTAATGTAGACAAAATGGACAGCATGAAATTTTATTTAATAGGGAAGATATAAGAAAGGAATGTGAATACTTTCAAATGTGAGATTTTGGTAATCATCTCTAAGGTCTTGTATGATTATCTTATTCTGTTATGGTACCCTTTCTATGGTAATTAATATTATAAGTGAGCTAGATAAATGACTGACTAATAATATGTGGTTCGGTTGATATCTACTTCACTTTGTGCAAGCTTTTGTTTTCTTGGCTCGTGAAAGTGTAATGCACTTCATCCATTGTGTAGGTTTCTTCAGGGGCCAGAAACAGATCAAGCAACCGTTGCGAAGATTAGAGATGCTATCAGAGAGCAGAGGGAGATCACTGTTCAGTTGATCAACTATACTAAGAGTGGTAAGTAATTGGTCAAATTGTAAAGTATTTGAACTTCTGGCTCGCTTTCCCACTCTTTTTCTTGATAGCTGCACTCTTTTATTTTAGAAAAAAAAAGGTTGCACTTTTGAAGGATGTCTCAAAGCTTACAATAATATGGCAATATGCTAATCTGTTCATTGCTGTGTTTTTGTTTTCCAAATCTGACACCCTTTTGTTTTATTTTGTTATTTATGTGCTGGACTCTTGTGATTTATAATCTGAAGGAAAGAAGTTCTGGAATTTGTTTCACTTGCAACCTATGCGTGACCAAAAGGTGATTGTGATACTACTCTTGGAAATGCAAGAATTTGGAACTTGAAAAGTCAATATGTATTTCTTATATTATTTTTTATGATGCGTGTTTAGGGTGAACTTCAATACTTCATTGGTGTCCAGTTAGATGGAAGTGATCATGTCGAACCCTTAAAAAATCGCCTGTCTGAGACAGCTGAGAAACAAAGTGCTAAGTTGGTGAGTATTGTGTAATTTTTGTTGCCTGGATATTCTTGTCTAAATTTTGTTTTGATTTTTTATGTGCTTTTTGGATAAGTATTTTACTTACTGATATGTACTACTGAGGACTATGGGCACAATGTATCAAACCTGTGAAAACATGTCCACTGAAGTGCCTGAACTTTCTGTTGCTGGGTCCTTGTCCTTGTTCACGGGTCTGTATTTGCAATTATAATATTATTTCTTTTCTTTTTCTCACCATGTTAGAAAATTCATGCTTAAGATTAGAGTTTTATTTGGCAGAACCAGTGACGAAGTAACCTAGAAATTAGTAGTAGAAATGCTGCTTTAGCTCCATTGTTCAAATTCAGTTGATTTTCCTGTTGACTTTTGTTTCTGTCAATTCTACTTACTGCTTTGTGCATGTCTCTTCATCCAGAAAATGTCTTAAGAATTTTGTTGAAATGTTAGTGCAAATATTTACTCATACTGTTAACTGGGAAGACATAAGAAAATATGATCTTATTTGTTTGAAGGTAATAGCTGCTAATACTAGGAACTCGTGACTGACTCTGATGCTACTGAAGTTACTGGTTTAGCATGTATTTCTTTTTTTAAAAAAAACCATGTCCACAATGAGATTTAGCTTAGTTTCTCAGAATACAAAATATAAAGTATATAGTTGAGTTCATGCCGCTCAATTTCAGTATATACTTTACTTGAATATCTTCAAATTTGTCTCTCATATCAGGTAAAAGCCACTGCTGAAAATGTTGATGAAGCTGTCCGAGAACTTCCCGATGCCAACTTGGTAAGGTATTCCTTTTGGGTTAGAATCTGGGTTTATAAACTAAAAGGAGTTTCATTTATTGTGTAAAAGAAACTGATGTTTCATTATTTTTCTTTTTGGGAGAAAATATTATATATCAGAAGACAATCTCTTTAGATATGAAGAACTATTGCAGAATAAAATATGAAGAATGCCATAAATATAATGTGGCCCTCCAATCTCTTTAGAAATTGCACAAACCTATCTAGAAGTTCGTATATGCTCTAGGAGCATTACACTAGTCCAATAAATATGTAACGCATAGAAGCTGCCTCTAAATATCCTGCAACAGGAATTATTCTACTTAAACTGAGATATTTACATGTTCTTTACAAGAATCACATGCTTGAACGATAACACTATACAGCGTATTTCATATGCTTTACTGATTTATTTACTTTTGTTATAGTTTTGTCTTGGAAAAGAGATCTGGTTTTTTCCTTATCAATTTTTTTATTGTGATCTTATGGATCTTTATATTGTAGAGACCAGAAGATTTGTGGGCAGTTCATTCTCAACCTGTCTTTCCCCGACCTCACAAAAAGGACAATCCTTCTTGGATAGCAATACAAAAGGTGCCAATTTATATATTTCACTTCATTTGTCATCACATTTATGCAAATAATATGTATTCACTTGTTACACTTATTTCCTGTAAGTTGTACAGATGAGAATAGGGTTCATTGGTTGAGTAAATGCGGGAAAAAAAAAATACTTGATTGACTCAATATAATTATCTTCTTTAAAATGAGTCTTGTTCTCCCATGATTTAAGGAGGGAGTACTTCATTGTATATTTTCACCAATGAAAATCAAACAGGGAGGAAAGAAAAAGGATAGGCCAACACTCCACTCAAGAGCTTGATGGAGGGTGGGGCGAGAAGAGAATTATTATGGATGTGGAATGAGTTGAAGGTATCCTCCTTTTCTACAGGAGACAGAAGATAGTAACATGGTTTGGAGGTTACAAGGAATTCAAGGAAGGGGAACCTTTATCCCTTAAGTTGGGGACTTTCAAGTGCTGTTGATTGGGAACATTTGCAGGCATTAGAGTTGGTTTGTGAGAGTTTATGATCTCCCGGCTTCAATTTGTTGATGATACAATCCCTTTTTCCATAGGAGGACAGTGATCCCTTTGTCGATATTCTTTTCTTTGATTCTTTCTATTCTCAAGGTCTCTAAGGCTGTCTGGCAAAGAGTGTTTTGGTTGGTTTGAGTATGGGTAGTCCAATTCTTTCTTCATATGCTTTGCTGGTTGGTTATCAAATCCTACAGGGGCTTCAGGGACCCTATGAATAATATGATCTCTACACTTACATAATTGTAAGGTTCTCGCCTTTTTGGATTCTGGTTGGACATGGGAGTTTCTCAAAGAAGAGAAAATTAAGAGGTTCGGTTTGGCATGGGAGAGCAGAAATGAGATAATCACATCGAGAAATCAGTTTCTGAATATGTTTAGACACTGTTTGGTTCATAACCACTAGATGGGATCAACTATGCGGACCAAACAATACCATTGTGACTTATCGTAGACCATGTAACAAGCCATTAATATCTAAGTCTCCTTAATGGTTTTGTCTACAGTTTTTCTTGGCGGGCTTTTGAAGAGCGTTTTACTATATTTATTTCCTGTTACCATGTCCAGAAAATGCATGAGCAGAAGAGGTTTCAGGTTGTGCAATGCCTTTTTGGAAGATCGGATGGATATGAAGTTTTAGGTTATTACTCAACTTCTAGGCACTGAGCTACCCACCTCCTTCAGTGACATGAATGCTCGACTTATTTGGGTAAACAAGAACAAAGCTAGCACTAACTCTTGAGGTTTTGAGTCATCAGCCTTAGTTAGTACTACTTCTGGCATTATGGTTTACCTCAGATGTAGTTTTAGCCGGGATTTGATTCATCTGTGGTCACTGCTGTATATGCTTAGTGGTGGTATTTGTAACGCGTTGCATTTCTTTTTCAGTTGTTACGGTTTTTACTTTGCTGGTTAGTAGACATGATAGTCACCGAGTAATATAATTTTTTTACATCTGAATATGAGTAATGTGTTTATAACTCGGTCTGTGTTGATTTATTTTATAATAGTGATCTCTACATATTGTCTATTAATTTTGTTTGCTTGGTTCTTTAGATAGTTGCAAGAGGCGAAAAAGTTGGCCTGCATCACTTTTTGCCCATTAGGCCATTGGGTTGTGGAGATACTGGCAGGTAACGTCTTTTAGTTTCCACGGCTGACAAGATTGTTTAGGTAGCATGCATACTCTAGATTTCTTCTTAAAACACATTTGTTCCCATATTTACTTCGTTTAATGCATTGATATTGTTCATCTTTTCCTTTTCATTGAAAAGGCTTTGTTGGTGTGTGAATGGTTTTCTCCGAGTGCGTATCTTTTACATGTGTGTAATCTTAAGCTGACCCATTAGACTTAACAGAACAAATCCTCAGAAATCCCCTAGCTTCCCGTCTGCGGAATTTTGATGAGTTTCTGTTTATGGTCTTCTTCTTTAAATTTTTTTTTTAGTTCCTTGAATCAAAGATGCTTTGCTTTTTTTTTTTTTTTAACCAAGGCATTATGCTGTTTTATGCTACAGTGTTCATTTGGTGGAACTCCAAGGTTCAGGCGAACTATATGCAATGAAGGCAATGGAAAAGTCTGTAATGCTAAATCGTAACAAGGTCTGTGTGTATAAAAAAAATACTAGTTTTCTTCTTTGAAGTTTCTTGCATGCTTTCCAGTTCCCATCAACTGTTGAAAATAAGCTGATTGATGTGTTCTATGGGAAATACAACACACTGTTCCTTTTTTCCAATCACATTTTCTCTTAGCTCTTTATTTGTGCTAAGTAAGATCATATAACTTCAAAATATTTATGAGAAAGCAGTAATCCCTGTTAGAAAAGTGGGAAAAAATTTGATTCATGCCATTGATATAAATCCATGGCTTCGCTTTGTATTAATTAACTGGTACTCGACCTAATTCTAAGTATAATTTGGTTTTTGTTTTTTCAACACACCATATCAATCTCATATCCTATTACTTATCTATTATCTTTTCTTCCTCTTTCCTATTGAAACCCTATAATGCAAAAACATTTAAGCCTTCCATGAAATAGGAAGGTAAATAATGTATCCTCCTGTGGCAAAAGAAAACATGTAGATAATAACATTCAAAATGATGAATGAAATTGGATGGAGACTGTAAAGCACAAGCATAATGGGTGATGAGAGGTAAATTTGTTGTCAACTATACTAGAAGGATAAGCTGATAAGCAATACACTTAAATATGCACCTCAGTTTTATGACAGTATATGCAAAACCTTTTAACTTACGTTTGTGCAGGGTAAATCCCTTTCTTGGCTTGTTCCTGAGAGGAACAGTTGTTTTATCCACTCATTATTATTTAGTTTGAATAAATTTCTGTAATTGTAATTACAGGTTCACCGAGCATGCATTGAGAGAGAGATTATATCATTACTAGATCATCCTTTTCTTCCAACACTATACACTTCATTTCAGGTATTCTATTTTGCATAAATGTCATGACATTTTCTTAAAATCCAGAAACCTCAGGACGCTGTGAACATATTCTTTATTCTGAAGTGTTTCTGCCATGTTGAAACTTATTTTCTAATAAAAGATGAAAACTATTAAAGAGAGGATATGGGGAATATAACTCCGTCTTCTTTTAGGAAAAAGAAACTTTGATTAGAGAGAAAAATGGTAGATAACATTTCCTCAATAACTAAAATTCTAGATATAACAATGAACTTGAGAAACTTAAGCATGCAACAATGCTTTGCGCATTCTCTCTATGCCTATTAGAAACTTCTTGAACCAGTTTTAGGTCTGTTTACCTGTATATTTATCTGCCAGTGTTCAGGGATTAGTGTTTGGATTTAGGCTGGTGCCAATGGTTTTGGCTGTTAGCTAATTTTTCAGATGTTTCCTTTGTCTTGACAGACCTCTACCCATGTATGTTTGATTACCGACTTCTGCTCTGGGGGAGAGTTGTTTGCATTGCTTGACAAGCAACCTATGAAGATTTTCAAAGAGGAGTCAGCAAGGTATTTTTCGTTTGCCATTGTCATCAGCCAACTTAGGCTTCATGATTACTTGGAATTTTTAATGTTTATGATGTGTGTGTCTTAATCACATAAAGGGAGCTGAATATATACTACACAATATAAATTTTGTAATAGAGACCCTTTTATTTGATTTTAACTTCTATCTCATCTCCAGATTCTATGCCGCAGAGGTTGTGATTGGTTTGGAATACCTCCACTGTTTAGGTACGCTGCTCGTCATCTACTCATTTTATTAGTTCATATTACCTGCTTAGGCAGTTTGTTGTTCAATATATCCTCAATCTGTATATTTTCTGTTACATTTGGACCGATCATAATTTTAGAATCTTTATCCCAAGATTTCTGGCATCTTGCCTGTTGTGGGATAGGCATGTCATCCAATCTTTCTAAGTATTTCAGCGGAGCTTCTGGTTGTTTTCTTCTATTTTCTATCTTTGTGCTTGTATGTGTGTTTGTGTAATCACATGTTTTCATTATGCCCAATAATGAAAGGAAGAAGAAAAAAAAAGGATTCTGGTTCTTAAATTATCTGAATATTATTTTATTTTACTTCCATCTGTCTAGGTATAATTTATCGAGACTTGAAGCCTGAAAACATATTACTTCAGAAGGATGGCCATGTTGTATTAACTGATTTTGATCTATCCTTTATGACAAGTTGTAAACCCCAGGTACATATACTTATTCCTCTATAAATATGGTACACTTGTATAAATTATTGTGCCACATAAAACTCATTGGTATCCTTGCATGCCCCTTATATTTCCAGCTTTCTAGTTTTGGTAGAAAAAAAGTATTACTCAAGTCTGAAAACTCTATCTTCCTCCCCCTCTCTCTTTCTGTCTCTCTCCCCTTTTTGAAAAAATATAATTATTTTTTCTGATATATTCTATAAAAGAATCCTCTCTTGATTATTCTTTTCCTCTTTGCAAGATGTTGGATATAAGAACCATTAACATACCTTCACATGATAACTTAAGCTTTTTTTTTTTTTTTTTGAAGAGATCATTCATGGCATAATGTCAAAGTTCTATGACCAACTAGAATCAGTACCCTTATTGTCCGTTTCTGTTAGATTTTCAGCATAAATAAGATGGGTTTATGCATTTCTATGCTTCAAGCCCAAAGAATTTGTGCGTGAGGGGGCGTAGTAGATATAAGAAAATATTCATATGCAGTCACCTCACAGCTTAAGTTTTTGGAGAGAGAGTTTGTGACACAAGGGATCAAACCTAACCGCTCTAGTCATTACTCCTTTTGCAATGCATGAAATGAATTTATTTTCAACCTCAGTAGTAGCAGTACTATCACTTCATGAAAAAATGATGTATTACCATGTGTGTTCTACATAACTTGAGAAACTTTATTCTATTCATTGTCTCACAAATGGAAAGGAACTGATATGATAGGGGTGTTTATGCGCTTAATAGCTGCCAGATACATAAATTGGAAGTTATTCTTGCAGATTGTGAAGCATGCACCACCTAGCAATAGGAGACGATCACGAAGCCAACCACCGCCAATGTTTGTTGCACAGCCAGTTACACAGTCAAATTCATTTGTTGGAACTGAAGAATACATAGCTCCTGTATGGTGAATTTCACTTCTGCTTTATATTATCTTAGTACACTACAAAGATCTCCCTTAAGATCTAATTTTCCAATCTCCCTTGGTTCTAAAGTTACATTGGCATCCCTCCCTCTATTATTTTGTCTTAAAATTATTATCATGTTCAAAGTTTTTAAAGTACTTGATATCAGGAAATTATAACTGGCGGTGGGCATACTAGTGCTATTGATTGGTGGACCCTTGGTAAGCACTTCAATCCTTCTGCTTGAACACAAATTATGGAGCATACCCCTTTTTAATATCTACAATTTTTTGGCTTTGATTTTCTGAATATAGGTATCTTGTTGTATGAGATGCTCTATGGCCGTACCCCATTTAGAGGAAAGAACAGACAGAAGACATTCTCCAACATCTTACACAAGGATCTTACCTTTCCAAGCAGCATTCCGGTAAAAATAATAGTGCTTGATATTTGTTGTGGAAAACTATAGGAATTTGTTTGCCTTCTAATTTCATTTTTCCTAAGAAAGTGTCACCTACGTAAGAAATTATTGCATCATGCAATTCCCAAGGTGCGCGCGTGTGTGTATATATAATCAGAACGGTGCATATATAAATGCATGTTCTGATCATTCATCAACTACAGCATAAATTAGCTATATATATATATATAACTTACGTATATAAACTCTTCAGACACCTAATGTTCTGATCATGCATCAATTTTGCTTTCAGGCAAGCCTTGCAGCCAGGCAGTTGATAAATGCACTATTGCAAAGAGATCCAGCCAGTCGTCTCGGTTCAACTACTGGTGCCAATGAAATCAAACAACATCCATTTTTCCGAGGAATCAATTGGCCTTTAATCCGCGGCATGGTAGTATTCTTGTGATATGTGCTACCTTGAAATTGGACAACACCCCCCTCCCTCCCCTTAAATTCATTTTGAGTATTCTTGTAAGATATTATACACACGATACCCTTGATTTGTTGTGCTTACACGGACCACTCCTACAGGGGTGCTCAATGTCAAGTTCCATCAAAATATAAGGGATGCCAGGTGCATAATATTGCATAACCTTTAGAGGAGGTCAACGTAATTTCAACAAATTAAGGAGTATCGTGTGTAATATCATCTGACTTCAAGAGAGGTCGGTGTAATTTATCCGAAAATAAACCCCTCAACAGAAGTTAGTAGCTGTTTACCGGAGTAATCACTTTTGAGTTATTTGTTTGCCTGCAGATTCCACCCCCATTAGATGTTCCTCTTAAGTTGATAGCAAAAGATCCAAAGGCCAAGGGTTTGACTTGGGAAGATGATGGGGTGCTTGTTAACTCAATGGATATGGATATTTTCTGAAGGTTAGCACTCAAGATGTATTTTGTTAGCATCATGCCCCATCTATGCTTCAAGATATCAATCACTTGAGACTTCAATTGTAATAATTATTAATAACTATGTCTATCGATTTGGTTGTAGTCCATTGCCAATTTGTGATGCGGCAATAGACAAGTAGGAACCAAATCCGAAGAACTTGTCTAGAATCAATCATGTACATTAAATAAAGATTTTCTTTTAGGATGGTGCTTCCTAGCTATGCTCATCACCAATACATCAAATAGACCTCCATCCGGTTATATAGGTCATTTCGACTAAATAGATACAATTTACATCTAAATACATTGATATAAGGATGTATTTTAAAGGTTGAAAAATAAAACCAAAGAAAGATTGATCCATTACAAACCAACTTCACCTTTGGAGCAAACTCATTATCCAGCTTACCAATTTTTTTGGTCTCCCACCTGATTTTTGACTTGACAAGGCGGCCTTATGAGGGACCTAATGCTTCATTCTACTAAACCAATGTTTACACAAATGATGCCCCCTCAATTGGCTTGGGGCTAACTCGGAATCAAACAATGGCAAACCAATTTTTAAAGTGACAATTCTAATACTTGAAACCATAATGTTGCAAGTTAGGTTTACTTGGAGTCACATGTCACATGTCACTTTCATTGCGACCAACCACCTCTCCCTGGCTAAACATAAATCTCATACAACCTTAAAATGTTGGTAGATGCTGAACTATCTTTAGCTCAAGTTCAGTGGAGCCAAATGAGAGGACCCAACTTCACAACTTTGGTATTCCTTCTCAAGCTTTTATATCATCACATGCATTGGCTCCATCTTCCCCTTAGTAAAGTTAAAAAAAAAAAATAAAAAAAATTAACTTCAGCTCTCTAGGTACATCTTATAAAAGATGAAAGGTAACTATTATGCTTCAAGAGAAAAATAATTAAGATTTCTTAGAGGTATAATTATAAATAAAATAAAAAAAAACAAGTGTTCCTTCATCTACTTAAGCTTTTGAAACCATTGGTTGGTTCTTGACAAGATTCTACATACTACACCTCCACTCATTATGCAAAGAAACTTCACATTACAATTCAATACAAAAAATAAAATAAAATAAAATACTAGAAAGTCCACCAGAAATTTCTCTACAGACAGCATCAGATCTTTGGCAAAAACCAAGAGGTTTACCATTCTGCTGAAAACATAAACATAAAGAAAGCCAGAGTTTCCCTCATTCTTGACACCATTAGACTTCAAACTAGCTTTGCCTCCCATTAAAAAGACCGGGAATCAAGCTCTTTCTCTGTATCCTCCAGAAAATGCTATTACCTACCAAGGTTCAATTGACTGTACAGACAACAACTGAAACCCCTCAACAGATATCTTTTACCATTTCACTTTTGAGATTCTTTCTTTTTTTCATTTTTCATTTTTTTTTTCCTAAGACCGGCAACAACATTTAGAAATGCAACCCGTTGCAAACATATTCCGGCCTATAAGCTGGCTTCATTGCAGATCTTTTTGGGTATGTTTTGATTGCTGAGATATCGCTGCCTACTCCTCTTGGAAGACTATAATTATGTTCGGCATTTGAACAGCGTTGTAAAATAGCATCCAGTTGTCCACATGCTGCTCCGATAAAACCTGCATTTGACACGATCATCAAGCAATCCGGAAGTTACATGTCAGAATGTAAATCATGGTTAAGAAAACTGTTTGTGGCCTTTCTACTAAACACAACCAGATACAAGATCAAATGTCTGTTCAAATCGAAGGCTTTAGAGTTTGTTTGGATTTTGTTTTTGTTTCATGTTTCCATTTCATGTTTTCAATGTGTTTTCCAATTTTCAAGATTTTGTGAGTGAAATAGTTTTCATTCCTTGTTTTCACTATTTACATTCCAAAATCATCAAAAACAAGAAACAGATTGAAAATATGAAATGGAAACAGGAAATGAAGTCAGAAACCAAAGAAACCCCAGATTGTTTCTGGAATGCATGTTAGTTACATATTGGTATTAGAAAGTCAACCACCCCAACTTTAAATGTGTTAATTCTTTCTAAATGCATATAGATTTTGTTCTTTAATATTTGTTTTTGTGACTATGATGACCCTCTCACTAAAGAAATCTGAATAAAAAGTTGTACAGTAGGTATTTCATGTAGTATTAAGCAATTCCTGTGACAATAGAAAAAGATCTGCATCAAAATTGTGCTGTAGGTATTTAAGATGAATGAAGTACACTGCAAGGCACACAAGCATGTAAACATATGCAATACAATTCTAAGAAAGAGTGTACCATGACCTAAATAATACATAGCTTATACGAAGGAAAAAAATCATCTAGAAAGCTACATGGACAAGGCTGTCTTAGGTGTTTAAGGATGTCGCATTGTGGCTCGTGAGAGTGAAAATGGAAGAAGCAAAGTTCAAAAGGTTTTGGTGAAATAGATTTTGCTATGTATCTTCTCACTTAAATTCAATGAGGAAATATATTGATGAAAAAGAAACTTCATTAACCTAATGTCCAACAGATTGCAAACAACAATTATACCTAAGAGCAGTGAAAAGCATATAATACCAGAATGCAATAAATTAAAATCAACTTTGGATGACATGTATCAAAGAAGTACCTAAGAACACAGGAGAAGGTTTCCCTGGCCTTGATTTAAATTCAGGATGGAATTGAACACCAATAAAATATGGATGATTAGGTAGTTCAGCAATCTGCAACATGAATAAACAAACAACACTTCAGAAGTAAAGCATGATAGCACATGCTTATACTAAAATTCTCGAGTTTTATAAGAAATGTACCTCCATGCGTTGACCAGTTTCGTCCTTTCCCGTAAAAGAAAGGCCGGCATTTTCAAGTCGAGCTACCATATCAGGGTTCACCTGAACACGACACAAGATCATTTTTCTGTCCCATTCAAATTTACAGGATAATTTCATGCATGCCAATGCAATACCTCGTATCTATGGCGATGTCTCTCATCAATGAAGCTTCTGCAGCCATATCTAAGAGAGGCAGGGTCTAAGGGTTAAAATCCTAACAAATCTCATCCATTAAAAGTATATGCTTATCTACTTTAATGCCAAAAAGATTCACAAAGCCATTTATAGTGCAATCACACTGAAACACACATAATAGTCTCACATTGCCCCGCATGAAAGAATAATTGAGTGGAGTTATAACACTCACAATTTCGCAGATTTGCATTCTTTGGTCTGGAAATATGTCCTCCTAGATCCTACACGCATGGTACCCCCCATATGTGTTTTTGATCCCTGTACAAAACAGTTTAAACAAAACACTAATTGGAAAAACAGGCACTTTTTTAAATCTAATTTCTTAGCATTGAATGAGTTAAATCTATATAAAATGTATTCACCTCAGGCATGAATACAACATATGGATTTTTGGCATTCGGATCGAACTCAGTGCTGGTAGCATCTTGTACACCAAGAACAGATCGTGCAAACTCGATGACAGCAATTTGCATTCCAAGGCAAATGCCTAGGTATGGAATTCTGTTTTCGCGGGCATATTTGGCTGCAATAATTTTTCCTTGCACTCCCCTATCTCCAAACCCTCCGGGAACAAGAATACCATCTGCACCCTGAAGGTTAAGACTAGTTAGACAATAGACATAGAAAGTTCTCAGAATTAAAGAGAGGGATTAAAGACTGTAAATGAAACCTTCAACAACTTCCATGCTGCCTTATAAGCATCAGGGTTCTGCAACATTCAGCAAGAACATGTAGATGAAGCCATGGTTATGGAAAAATAATTAACAGGTCATATAATACTATAAACCAAAATTGATGTAACAACCTCTTTTGCAGTTGGTTCTTCAAGGTTGGTTGCTGGAATCCAGTCCACAACAAGTTTCTTTCCGCAGTTAACAGAAGCATGCACTAAGGCCTGAAGTCAATAATAAAGGTAACAAATTCATTTCCATGCAAGTAGAAGGCGTACATATAAAAACATAAAGCGCATACACTTCATGAAGCTAACTCACCTTTAGAACAGAGAGGTAGGCATCCGAAAGGCCGGTATATTTCCCCACCAAGGCTATACGAACCTGCAATTTGTATGACATAAATATGTAACTGTTGCCGACAATCGTGGATGACAATTAAGGTTAGATTTGGAGTAGTAAGTAGCAACTCACCGGCTCATGAAGCAAATCACAAGCTTCAGCTCTATTAGTCCATTCTTCTAATCTAGGCTCCTGAGCTACACTGTATATACAATAAAGTATAAACCACCACTCAAGCCTTCCAGGAAAAAACAGAAAGGACCGAAAATCCTCAATTTCGACAAAGTCAAGGGCTGGAAATAGAATAAAATATTGAGTGAGCTTGCGAGACTAACCTACTAAGGTTCAGCACTTTAAGTATTGCTTCATGAGCCTTCTGATCCTAGATCAGGAGAAGATAATTAGTAAGAAGAGGTACCTAAAGATAAGATGATTTTGAAGTTCGGCAGTTTTAGGGGAAAACTTACGCGTAAAAGCAAAGGAATGTGCCAGATGTTGGGAACATCATAAAGAGTAATTATGTTTTCTGCCTGGAAGCAATGAAAGCTTCAGTAGAGAAAACAGAAAATCATGTGAAGTCCAACACAAAAATAATCCTTATCCTTAAAACCTCATTACCGGAATTAGGCAAAACTGAGAGAGTTTCCCTTTCGCATTCTCATCCAGTACCTGAGAAACACTAGTGTTAGACCCCTAGATTATAACTTCACAACTAAACTTTTACGAATGCAAATATGCAATTAAGTTCGTTTTGTGCATCGCTCAATGCTGCGCCTGTGCCTGAGGGGGAAAGAGTAGAGAGGCACGAACCATTGTGCTGCGGCATGCTAAGATATGTGGAGTTAGCCCTTGGCCTCTTAGTCCCCGAACACTATGCTGGGTTGGTTTTGTTTTCTGCACATATTGGAAGTAATTTTTCTCATATTTAGATGAAACAATTATTTTCGACATGGCTCAGTAGTCTTTCAAAATTGTTAAGACATCCTTATTACCTGTTCACCAACACAATTCAAAACAGGAACAAGGCTAACATGAACTAAGCAAAAGTTGCCAGCACCTGCAAATGAAAGCATATCATGTAACAACTAAGATTAAAAAAAGTTGACATCATTTGTAAAACTCCGAACCATGGTTTGGGAAAAAGCTCCTCAAGTTTTGGAGTTCTAAACGGAAATCCAAACACGTTAACATTCACAAAAATAAAGACTATTGCCACAAATTGAGTATTCTTACCCACTCTGTATGAGAATTGTCCTAATGCCTGAATAAATGGCATGGACTCAATATCACCTGCATCCAAAAGGATGTTCACATAAAAATTGACATAAAACCATAGGAAATAAATAAGAGCTTGTTTGGTTTCTGTTTTCAATTCCTATTTTTATGTCACCCCGTCTCCTGTTTTCAGGATTTTCATAAGGAATTTAATAAAAACAAAAAATGAAAATAGGAAAGAGAATTTTACCGTCTTCACTTATTTTACTATTTCCTTCGCAGAATTCAAAAGAAAAAAAGAGAGAAAACACTACAAAAAATGAAAACAGAAACCAAACGGGCCACAACGTGTTGAACAAGTGTACCTATGGTTCCACCCAATTCTATGACGCAGACATCAGCTGGACCTGGCTTTCCATCTACCGGTATGTGGGCCACCCTCTCTATCCACTCTTGAATAGCATCCGTGATATGAGGCACAACCTAAAAGGTGAAAAACATAAACAAATATTCAGATTTAAGACCAAAACATGGAGATAAAAAAAATTAAAAAGAAAAAAACTCTGTTAATTAATTAATCATAGTGCAACTGAAAATTCAGCGGCAGGACCTGAACAGTTTTTCCCAAATAGTCTCCTCTTCTCTCCTTGTCAATTACAGACTGTCATAAAAAAAGAAAAGGCAAGAAATAAATTAAAAACTAGAAAAGAAAAACACAATATTGGAGATCAAAGGCTGAAATCACAAAAACAGTCTCTATAAGTCTATGCTTACGAGGATAAGACTGCATACATTACATCAACACTCCTCAAACCCCACTAGGTGGGATCCTCGTGCACTAGGCCTTTTTTTTTTTAAGTTGGAAATGAAAGATTTTCTGGTAAATTTGCAAAATGATTCTCAAGAATCTTTTACATGAGGAAAGAACAACACCAAGAATGAATATATATATATATATATATATATATATATGAAAATCTAGTGTTGAAAAAACTTGCCTGGTAAATCTTCCCAGTAGTTATGTTATTATCACGGGTCAACTTGATATCCATAAAGCGCTCATAGTTTCCAAGATCCAGGTCCACCTATTCACCCAAAAAAAGGGTCAAGATTCATCATTTTTTGTTTTAATTATTTGTGAAAGAACATGTGCATTTTTTTTTCCTTTTAAATTTTGATAAACTAGACCATGCGCTTTTGATCAATTCCCTGACCTTCTCTCGGGGGAAAAAAATTTGCCTAAAGTTTTTTTGTCACCTTACTCTTTTCTCATTTAAAATAACATGCTTTTCATTTTTTCTTTTTGAGCATGCCCTCAAAATCAAAAAAGGATGATAATTGATATGGATAAATAGTAGTAGTTAAAATTACGGGGGAAAAGTTGTGTGTGTGTGTGGATAAATAAGTTATTATATACCTCACCACCATCATCCAAAACAAACACTTCTCCATGCTCAAAAGGGGACATTGTTCCAGCATCTGTGTTCAAGTAAGGATCTGTAGGAAAAGAATGGCAGAAGCAAAAAAGGGTCACAAAAAAAATCAGCATAATGTGATGACCCCTTTCAAAGAGGCCTAACTAAATAAACCTCATTATGAGAGAAGGTTAGTGTTTTGAAACAAAAAAGGGTAGTGGAAGAACATGCATACTTACAAATCTAGAGGGGAAAAAAAGAACATTTGCATGATGTATATTTGATGAATAAAAAGTGCATATATTCCAAAGTGTCTATTTTTAAAAGATTGAATAAAAATAAAAATAATAAAAAAGGTAAAATGAAAGGAGAAGGAAAGAGAACATGCCAATTTTGATGGCAGTGACTCTAAGGCCACAAGCTTTGAGGAGGAGGCCAATACTGCTGGCTGTGACCCCTTTGCCAAGACCACTAACAACTCCACCTGTCACTAACACATACTTCATTTTCCTTCTTTCTTTTCTTCTTCTTTCTTCTTTTTTCTCTGTTTCAACTATTTGCTATGAGAAAACAGAACCACCCCTTTCCGAAAGAACACAAAAAAGAACCACACTTTGAAATGGTTTTTGAACAGAAGGGAGCTGAGCTAGCTATAGCACAAAGGGGGAGAGTGTGCAATAAGTGTATGAGGGAGAGAGAGGGAGAGAGAGGGAGAGAGAGATAGTGGAGAGGGAAAGTTGAAGAAGATTGGAATTGGATTGTGAACCAATGCGTATACATAGGCTCCTTATATATACACACACAGCATTCTCCCTCACCCTTCTAATTCCAACTGACAAAGAGGTTTTAAAAAGTGAGAGAAATAGATAATATATATATATATATATAGATATATATAAAAGTTTGCTAGCCCCTAAACTTCATCTGGAGTTAAGAGCATGTCCAATAGTTACAAAATTAAGTCTCTCTTATGACCAAAAACAGAAGCGCTAGGTACACTAGGTTGCATTTGATATTATAGACATAAGAGATAAAGACAATAGGACAAAAAAATTTATTGGAGGACACTTGGGGGATAAGAAATTTTTATGTCTTTATTTTTATATCTTTATTTCTCTATCTTATTTTTAGTATCAAACCAAATCCTAAAATTGAAGAAAGGGTGAGGGGGCGAGTTTAAGGGACTTGGCTCATGTCCCAAGTTCCAAAAGTCCCTCTAAACAGAGACTCCGACACACCAATTAATATTTGATAACAAGGGATTCTCATCATTTTTATTTATTAAAAAAAATGTTGAAAAAAATTACTTTATAGATATCAATCATAACACAATATATTAAAATAAAATATATTAATTATTTTGTTATTTTAAAAAAAATATATGTGAGACCATAATCAAGATAAATCATTTTCATTGAAGAGAAAATAAAGACTTCGGTCCTCATTTATTTTTTTTTTATGATATAAATCTTACTTTTTATGACGTAAAGTGATGATGGGACCTTGAGAGGACCAAATTGGTCCCTTACTCCCTCCATTGGCTCCATTGGACATGTTCTTAATAATGTACATTTAATATTGGACAATAAAATCACTATACTATTATGTGAATCAAATTTTAAGTGTGGCTAACTCTGTAATTTTCTTTTATTTGTATTAATGATACTTTAAATTTTTTTCTCACTTATTAATTTCACATGTGATCACATTAAATTCAAATAAAAAATCAAGTGCATGACCACATTAAAAATAAAAATATCAAGTGCCTTTTAATGTGATCATGTGTGAAATTAATATGTGAGAGAAAAAGTTAAAGTGTCATTAATTTAAATAAAAATAATTATGGAGTTGTCCATACTTAAAAGCTGATTCACATAGTGGAATAGTAGTTTTATTTTCCAAAATTAAATGTGGACATTGCTAACATCCAATTAAAGCCATGAAGGTTAGCACAAATTGTTATTTACACTGTTATTTAAGTAAATCATTCTATGTATATGAGTTTTTAAATAGAGGGTGAGAAAATCAACTATTTTTTACTTATGTGACAAGATTTGATTAAATGATAGTATACAAAAGTTTTACATTGCCAATATATTGGTAAGGAATAGTCTAATCTCATATGTCATAAGGAGGTGAGCTTAATTTTAACAGCCAATTTGAGGACTACATTGACGGGTAGTCGGTAAGTTGTTGAAGAGCTTGGAGGCATGTCTTGATGACAACTAGTACCAAACCAACATGCTATCTAGGGCTGTTAAAATAAGCTCAGCCGACGAGCCTGGCCCGTTTACCCGATTAAATGGATGGACCAAACATATAAAATTTGGCCCGCGAATAGCAAAAGTTCGTTTAGGTCCGACCTATTTAACCTATGGGCCAAATTGGCCCATTGAGTATTAACATAGGTAAAACTCACGTACTAACCTGTTTACCCACATAAATGAACGGACCAAACACATTAAAACTGGTCCGCGAATAGTAAAAGTCCGTTAATGCCTGACCCATTTAGGCCTGCTAGTTAGCCAGATTGGCCCATATGACAACCCTAATACTATTGGGCAATGACAAATCCAAGAAATTTAGGTTATGGGGGCAAAATTACAAAAGCACACTAAAAATTTTCACATAATTACATTTAGGCATAAAAAATGATATTAATCCAAAATACCAAAAAGTCAATTTACAATTGTTCTTTCTAATTTTCATATTTTAAAAAAATGTTGAAAGATCTTTTTTGTTATCAATGCCATCGTCTATCTCCTTTTCAATATATGTTATCAAAGAATCATTCAATTTTTCATCTTCCATACAATTATAAAGCCAATTTTTTTTTCATAATATTCATGGCAGAAAAAAAATTATTTCAACGAATACAATAGTTATCCATAAGACAAAAGCTAATAATAGTGAAATGAGTGCATTAAAATAATAAAAGAATAAATTTATTTTTTTAAATAATGTTTATTTTAACGTAAGTGCAATGTTAGTCACCTAGCGGAAGCAAAACTCTCTATGTACTCATGCTTTTGTAGAAAAATTACAAATCAAAGTGGGGGCAAGCGCCCCCGCACTCGTACATGTGCATTCGACCTAGCTATTAGGGTGTCCTAACTCTAAAGAAATTCTTGTGTGAATATAAGTTTAACACGTCATCTTTGGGCACATACCACAAAAGTACATGGGTCTCACTTGGACTTAAAAACACTTAGTGAAACGTACAATAAATTATAGGAATGATGTTAACGTAATTATAGAGGTACGCTATGACCTGGAGAAGCCATTAGACCCAAAAACACTTTGTACGTTTAAAAGTGATGCGTTAAATTTGTGCTTACATAAGAATTTCTCTCAAGCTCTATTATTAAGGAGGAAGACTAATATGTGTGGGGGGTAAATATTTTTTTCTCGGATTATAATGTGCCTTTATCATTTCGTCAACACCTTTGTTATAATTTAAGGTGATTTTTGTAAAATACTTTACACTTGTAAATAATTATATTTTTTATATTTTATAGAATGCACTTCATAACAAAGTGATTGATGTACTGTGTTTTAGATTCAATGAGTTGCGCGCCTTGTGAAGTTTCAATTTATTTTTCATTAAGACAAGTTCAATCTGTTTTAGGTGGAATAAGGTCACGCGAATTTAATCAATTTACTATGAACAAATTGTCAAGAGTGAGGACCAAATTCTTGACTGAACTGACTCAGCTGATCATCAGATCCAATGCCATTACATAATTAAGAATAATCTGCTAGATAGAAAATTTAACATCATGCTGAAGTCTTTAATTTTTCAATTAAATAAAGAAAACAAGTTCCATGATGTATATAAAGTTTTATAAACGAAATAACAACAAACTGAGGATATATTAAAACTTTATAGTACTAAATTGAATATTTCATTAGCTATAAACTTTCGCTTTTGGTCATGTGTTGTACGGACAAACATAAGCTAAAACATTAGCATTCAACTTTTTTATTATAACCCGCCCTAAATACTAATATTAGTTAGGTGCAATAGTAACAGAGCTATAATTTCAAAATTAATTAGAAATAATTCAAGACTTCCTTTCTAGATAAGATAATAGATGACGACAAATTTGAAGGTACTTCTTTTAACTAAGTATCAGATAATGCAAATGTCACTTATTATTATGTAATATTTTCTAATTCTAATGCTCGAACCCAAAACTTTTAATGAGGACAGAGGATTCAACCATATACACCAACCCACGTTAATTTTTAGTTGTTTGTGTAATAATAAAATAAATAAATAAAAAAACACACATTGGGTCATATCATCGTGTCAGCTCCATGTAGGATAATTAGGAATAAGAAAAGGAAACAACTGATGGTCTGAGAGACACACACACAGCGGTTGGTGTTGGTGTGGGGGCGGCAGCAAGGACTCCATTTTTGGTAGGCCCAAACCGACCTTTATTTGTCAAATTTTTGGGGCTCATCCTTATGCTTATGTTCCTACCAAAATGATGCTACATTTTCTTTAAATGTAAAACTCTTTTATATTATCTGGGCAATAAAATTAATCTTGAATTCGTATAAATAGTCTTTCATCAATAATAATTAAGATTCATTCATATTGACACTTGTCTTAAGATTTGTTAAACACTTGTCTCCTTCTGATTTATAATTTTGTACTCATGCGTCTTAATTGTTTTTCGATAATTTTTTGAATTCCAAAGATGTGATTGAGCATTGGATGTACATGAAGATAGAAGATTGAGGTTAAAAGATTCAAGATAAGGGTCTTTTTATTTTAAAGGGTAATTTGAGTTTTTAAAAATTATTTGGAGACGACAGAAACAAGTGTTAACTTGTAAATTGAAGAGAATAAATATAATATTAATGGACCTCATAAGAAATTGATATAATTTGCCATATTCTTTTTTTTTTTAAAGTGTGGCTTAAAATAAATTAACTTTCCCTCTCTCAAAACCACCTTATTACAAAAACAAAATGTGTTGCTTTTTTTTCTCTTACTCCTCGAAGTAAATAATTTAACTCTCTTCGTTTCCTTTTGTTTATGTTATAAAAGATTTGTCATTTTATTTTTGAACATGTAGATAATGAATTAAGCATATATCCAACAATAATAGGCAAACTAGATTGAGTCATCATGATTGTCAGCCTTAAAATTTGGTGTTAATGTTACAAATTTCACGTTGAAGAGTGATGTCATTTAAATGTAGTACTTTAAGTCAAGGGAAAGATCAACCAAAAAAACTATCTTAGTGAGTGTGAGAGCTTTTGAACTTAAGTACCACATTTATAAGATATGACTACCTGATGTAAGATTTGTAACATTGTCTCCCTCATTTAAAGGCTAGACAATTACAGTTGTCCACTCTAAGCGACATTCGTCTACCCTTTGCAAATAGTTTTCGTGATCCCTCCTTTCCTAGGTTGCTAATTCTATGTGTCGATTACTCAATGAAAGCACCAATACTATGAAATTAAGTCCAAAGGAAGGACAACCCAAAATGTTGGCTATGCATAGCAATGAGTCAGCTAGGTTAAGGTACTAGTTAGGGATGACAATGAGTATCCGTGGAGCCAAATACATATTCCCTATTACCCATACCCGTTTAGTGTTTTGTTACCTGTACCTGTATTTGTATCCATCACGGATATTCATCACTCGTTATCCGTGGAGATATGAATCTCCACGAATTTCTGTGGGTATTTGTCAAAAAGATTTTAAAAAACCATAACTATAAATTATAATATAGCCTACTACTTACACGTCACAATTTTTTTTTTGTAATAACTTACACATCACAATTTAAATTAATTAAATACATAATAAATAAATCAATAGTATTTTTCATATAAGGGTTTTTTTCTATATATAATTTTATATTTTCATATAATTGGGAATATTTAAGTAATGTTATGTATTAGAGGGTATTTAGCGGGTATCAATGAATCAGATATCTCAATTCTTGTCTTCGTCCCCATTAGCAAGTGGGTATGGATATTCGTCCGCGTAGATACAAAATTAGCCCTCATAACTATACCCATCACAGATAATATCCGTAGATATATGTGTTTGCTGGTTTTTTTTGTCATCTCTAATAATAATCTATTTATTAAAAATCACACCCCATACCCTACTTGTAAAAAAGAGTTGAACCGACACCCTACCACAGATTTGCATAAATAAGTAACAACTCATTTAAAATAATCAAAATATAAGTTCACATTTACACAATTAAGTGCTAAAATACAATCAAGTGATCAATTTTGTATAACACAAAATCACTAATATATAAACTATGAGGTGTGACGTGGTGGTAGTTATTACCTCGTCCCTTAACCATGTTGGTGTGAGTTCGATCCTCACTCATAGGAATGGAAAAATATTTTGTAGTTAGTAGTTTACCACTTCGTGTAAGCTCAATTATTGCGAGAGAATTCGTGACTATTATCAGCAATGGACACCCAAAAAATCCACACAAAAAAATCACTAATATATATATAATGATAATTATAACCCCTCAATCTCAATATCAATTATGAAAAGAATAAACAGGAAACACATTGTTTCATCCATGTTAAGGGTGCGAGTAGGGTAGCTAGGGTAGGGCCGGTACCCTAAACCCAAACTCAAACCCGCCCTGCCCTGCCTCATAATGTTTATTCAGCCACCCTGGCTGCTACTTTGTTTCTTTGCATATAGGGCTTTAAACTTGCCCCACACGGATTGAGTAGGACTAATACTCACTAATAGAGTATATATTGTCATCCCTAAGACTAACTTAGTGAGTGAGAAAATTTATGGATTTAAATATCACATTTAGAATGACACGACTCCCCAACGTAAAATTTGTAACAATTTATAAAACCTAGCTAATTATGAGATTTGTAACACTTTATAAAACGTAAAGGCTAGCTTTTTCAGTTTGACATACATATGTAGCCAGAGCAAGAATTTGCAAAGGAAATATTATCCATGCAAAGTTACATTCATTTTTATATATCTTCTACATCTATCCCATTCTCTCCTTTGTTCTTTGTTTTATGAGATCTAACTACCCAACAACCTTTTTTCTGCTAAATTAACCACCCAACAACTTGTCAATAAGAAATGGACCCACATTTTATTTATTTTATGAACATGAATGCACATGCGGTCCCTCACATATGCCAACTTGAGAAGATGCATCATGACGAGATATTCAAGATCTCTTTGGCAACTTACTTTTCAATTTCATTTTATATTATATTTTATATTTTATAATTTATATTTTTCCTTTCACCCGGCCGTTTCTTTCCTCTTTTTTTCTTTTTTTACAATTCAATGAGATACTTATGTCATCCAGATTCTCTTATTCAATACTATATTCTACTGAATTAGGCTCTCTAATGAGTTTGAGTTATAAAAATAATTGATGATTTTATTGAGAGGGTATTAAAAAGGCCACCTAGGAGTCAATATTAGTCGAGTCAAGTATTAAACATGGGCCTTAAGTGTGTTTCAAACTTAGTTAGTCTTGCAAGTTTTAGTTAAGGTTGAAGTCTTACATTGTTAATTGTAGACTTCTAATAAGTCTTTATATATGGACTTAGTTCATGGATAAATATCTTACGGTATTGAGGTGAGAATGTGGACATGGGTCTTGCCGTAACACAAACATACGTGCGGCTGTGTGCCAAGAACATCGAGTGGGTGAGTTATTGTGGAAACACACATGTAGCTAAGCATTTTGTTTTGAGTAACGGAAAGAAACCATTAAGAATAATGCACTTGTATAATTTGTGGTATACCTGTATTAGATTTTTCTTCTTCTCATTTTAATTAGTGTTGTTATGTGGTTTCTATTCTATTTTTTCTCTTCGTCAATTAGCTAAAATACTATATCCTCATTATATTTATCAATATAAAGCACGTCATTTATGGACGTCTTACGGGGTGACAATGTTATAAATCTCATTTTTAAAAAAAACTCATCATAGTATTAAGTCATAGAACTCTACCACCCAATAAACTAAACTCTAAAACCTAAAACCAATCAAGTAATCTTTTAAGTTTGCCTCTCTTCGTGTGATTATTTGATTTGTAATTGCTCCCTTTCTTTCTTTTCTGTATTTCATTTGGATGGCTCAAAGTTAGTATTTCTTTATACGTATAAATGTTCAAGAAACATTACTATGAATTATGAAGTAATTAAAAAATGCATTTTTTAAACTATTTTTTAAATACTATTTTTTTATTACAAATTAGTAATTATTCTAAGAGTACTTATGAGCAAAAATCCTTAACAACGGAAAAATAACTTTTTCAAATTATAAACAATAATTTTCATGAGTAGAGAGGGGTGGGGGGTTGAGAGGAAGGTGAGTCACTCCCTTTCTCTCTCGTATCTACAAAGTGTGTTTAGGAAGAAAGGGATATTCTATGTTCAACCAAATGGGATTCACATAAAAAGGAGGTGTAATTTCATTTGGCTTCTTTTCCGAAAGTTCTTGAATTAAATAAAAAATAAAAAAAACAAGGGAAGAAAATACATAATTAGTTTGAGTGATATAAAATGCACCAATCTCTTAATTAGTGGCCTTTAATTCGAGCCTTGTGAAGAAAAAATATACATTAGAAGAGACTATTATCTTAAATTGTTGACAAGATTGTTAAAATTAAAATTTTACATAAAATTAGATAAATAAAATAAAAACATAACATATGATATTATAATATAATTTAAATCATAGAATTATTTAATTTAAATAATAGTATTAAAAATGACTAAACTCTTTAAATTTATAAAATTTCCTAATTAAAATATTTAAATTGAAATCTCATGATGGGTAAACCGTAGGTCAATCGGATCCTTTCAATTAAAGCCAAAAAAATAGATAAAATAATTTGGGGGTAGAAATGAGGCGTGGAAAATTGGTCAAACCTTAGAATGGAAAAAGACATGAGAGAGAGAGAGAGAGAGAGCAACCGACGAAAGAGAGAGAGGAATCCTTCAACCGAAAGCAAAACCACCTAACGACCAACCAACTGCCTACAACGTTATATATAATAATCATGCCCTTTTTCCTATTTCTTTTTTCCTTTTTAATTAAGAGAATACTAATAATTTCTTTACACTATATATCCATCAGTACAAATTGAAGAAATGTCAAATCATAATAGATATTGAGTTTAATGTTGTTATTACAATCATTTAATCATCTACTGTCTTATTTTCATATAATTAAAAATATTAATTTTCACATTTATTATTTTAAAAAATTAATTTGACTAATATAATAACACATAATTTAATAACAATGTGAGATTTTTTTACATTATCGGTGAATAAAAATTAAATTCATAAAAGATTTATCTACTATGAATTTCACTCATTTAAATTTCCATGACTTGAAATTATGAAATTATTATATTATCATATTATCGATACATAAAAATTAATCTTTTTAATCTAAGGGTTGAAAGATATTCACCTCAACCAAATCTTTTTAGACATCTACGTTAACTTATATTAGTACATACCTAAGATCACACACTAGCATTTAAGCATTATCTTTTTATAAACTATTTAAACTTTTCAACCAGCTTATGTTTAATGACTTAACTAACTGGACGCCTTTTGTCTTCTTTGTTAGTTCATGGTTTTCGTCATCAACTATATCACACAAATATAAAGAAGACAATTGTCACGGCTAATTAAAGAACCATTATCTCAAAACTGAGCTCAAGTTAATATCCATGAGTAGCTCATCACAAACTTTAATTAATTCATACAAAAATATCACATTTTGGATATGTTCATTGTCACGTCAAAAGAATTTCCAGATGAATCTATGACAATCTAACAACAAATCAAACCTCTCACCCCACCTTTTGGGTTCAGATCATGTTCTCTTGTACATAAATGATTTCCATGATATTATTATAATAACTTATATTATGCATGCCATTCAATTAAAATTTATGAAACTGTTATGTTTTTTAAGCTTGGGTTAATAAAAAAACATTATTAAAATTATCTATTTTTAAAAATATAACAATATAATTTCATAACTTTAATAAGTTGAAAGGTAAGAAAGTTTGTGAAATTCATATCATACAATCTAATACACAATTAAATTCTACAACAAATAATAATAATAATTAACTATAACAAATATCAATAAATTATACGAATCTACTTAGAATCACATCAGATGAGAAAAACATTCAGGATAAGGACAATGGTCTTAATAAAAATTGGGATAAGGACAAACATTGATGTGATAATTCATTTGATGACTTTTTCTTAAAATGAAAATATTATACATTTTCTGTTGATTAAAACGGTAACGTTGTTGGTAAAAAAAAATATCAAATGTAAATAAATTGATAATTACAATGCCAGTTTTTAATTTAAATAAATAAAGTAAAGTATAAAATAATCTTTGAAATCAAGTCATATTAGGAACTATAACAATATAAATAAATAATATTAAAATGATAATTTACATAAAAATGAATTAGGGCTTAAAGGAATAATATCCTTTTATTATTAAGGAGTAAAAGATCTTTATTTATATATATATACATACGAGAATAATATATTTATGTATGATTAAGTTATGCATGAATATACACATTTATATTTAAATGTATAGGATAAAAGTATCTTGATATATATATTTAGATTTTTTTTATACAATTTACACGAGAATTAAAATTAAAATTAAACTACTTATAGACTAGTGTTAATAAATGTACTCAAATAGTGCATGAAAGAACAATAAATTTTTATTTGTACAATTCTTTATGTAGTTAATTTGAAACTCAATTTTTCAAAGTTAAAAAAAAATCAATAATTTAAATTTGATACAATAGTAATTAATTGCCCATGTTTTGGCGTCGATAGCGGCAAAATACTAGGGCCAAACACCAAGACTAGAATACCATTTTTCTAATAATATATGTGTAGACCACACTTCACATGTTGGTCAAGAAATTACTATAAGATGCAAATTACTAACAAAGATTATATCTTTGGTCAAGCATTTGAAAGGCACATGGATCTAGAGAAACCAAACAGTTATAGATAGCTAGGGTGGCGGGCTTGATTTTTATAGGTAAAAAGAATTGGTTGTTTCGTAAAACTGTTATTCGTCAATTTTGTCAATATATACATGAATTTTGTTTAGGAAAAAATCTTCAAAAAGAACCAATTGATGCCTTGTTAGTAAGGTTGTAAAAATTGATATTTTACGTAAGATTGAAAGAGTAAATTAAAAATATAAAATGTGAAATTCTAAACTTTGAATCTAAATCTTGTCAACTTTGCTCACCAAAATAACCATCTCAATCCAATCCATTGATAGGATAAAATTTGTCTCGCTGCGAGTAGGATGAAAATTGAATATAATTATTTATATATGCCTGTTAGGAATAGATTAGGATTCAATAAGAACTCGACCCTAACATGGATCAATCAAATTATAAATATCACATTTTTTAGTTTTTTTTTACATTATCTAGTTGTTAGTATTTGAGATGATAATATTGATTTAATTTTTGTCAAGAGACATATATATAAAATCATTCATTTGTCTTTATCTATTAGTTTAAATTTTTGAGAGAGATGATAACTTAATATATATCAAAGCCTCGGTGACTATATAAAAGGTAAGAGTTCAATCCTTACTAAACCTTATTTGAGAGAGATGATGACTTTATAATTTTTTACTTTGTTATATTTATTTAATTGTTATGACTTACGGAGATGCGTTAGTTTAAAAGGTTTATGTGAGAAATTATATTATTTATACTCATTTAATAAGATTTATTACACCTTATTTACTATTTATAATAAGATTTTAATTAGAGTTATCAAATAGGTCAAACCAACCTGTTTAACCAATTAGGGCTTAACCTGTGGGTTGAATAAGATTTTCTAAATTTTTGCGTGGGTTAAATTTTATATGTTTAGTATATTTATTTAATGCGAGTAAATAAGCTAATCTATGAGCCATACCTATTTTAATACTAAATTGACCAAATTGATTCGTGTGAATTCAGTCTATTTAAACTCATGTCAAACGGGTCGAATTAAAAGAGAATTTTTGTTGCGAGGTAAATTTTATACATTTAATTTACCTATTTAATCTAATAAATAGATTAGACTCATATTATCAATCCTAATTTTAATATTAAAATTTTATCAAATAATAAATAAATAAAACGTAATTGAGTGAGCATACAGTAGCATATAAAACAGACCTACATGAGGTTTCTCTTTCTACTGTGAGAGAGAGAGAGAGTGACAAGGGGAGAAAGAAAGGAAGCAACACGGAACTCGAGGTGAAGGCAACGACAATGATTTATGACAAAGTCACGGTTACTGTCGGTTATGGCAGTTTGCCACGTAACACCACATGCTCCTCTATTCCTCCTATTCCCCCCACCATGTGGGCCCCACAGTCCGGTCCCTTTCCTCTCATCCTCAACCGACATTTCCCTTTCCTTCCTTCTTATTTTCATTTTATTTTATATTGCTACACATCATGACAATATAACTCAAACATAATTTACATATTATTCTGATTGGTTGTTAAGACAAGACAGTAATATAGAGACACGAGAATAGGAACATAAAATATAAGAGAACAAATCAATTTTATATTTTGTTTGGATCCTGTGTCTCAACAAAATGGACATACAGAAAATACATAAATTTTATATCATAAGACACAAATTTGTGTATTTGTCTCAGTAAACAAATATGATTTTTGTCCCTGTATCTCAATATTTTTGTCTTATCTCAATAAAAAAACATTGCCTAAATGACGTAAATTTGATTCATGTTGTTGATGTAAAAGTCATTTTGATGAGTAATTTGTAAGTATTATTATATTATAAGTGTTCAAAAAACTTAAAGACATATATTGACCTAATAAAATAACCGGTGTCAAACCTAGCTACCTAAACTTTAGTTAATAAGAAAAAATAGCATAACAACATGAGTAATATAAAAAGAAATTTACATTACCAATACATAATAATTAAACTCTTAACAACATAATCAAATATTTATCAACTAAACAATTCAATAATTTATGTTAAGGTAAATTAATTACAATAATCTCGAGTCTTCAGACTCTACCAATATTATACCAATTTATAAATTAACACTCCTCCTTTTAAATTTATTTAGAGATTGTATAATTTGATCTTTCTTGAATTCTAAATTTTAAATATGTAATGACGTGACATTTTCTTTGATTCCTATTAAGTGATAGTGATTAATATCTTTAAAAATTGAATGGAGTGAATATATAAGTTTTGAAAAAGTGACCAAGAGTTCTAATTTTTTAGTCTAACTTTTTGTTTCAATTTTTGATAACATACTTTTAATAAAAGTTATTTTTTATTAAATTTCCAATGACAATCATATACAATTAAAATTGGATTTAATTGGAATCTAATGATAGTGAAAATGGGTTTTACAAACTGTCATTCAATAATATGCCAACAAATCAGCAACCATGATTTACTATTACATTTACTACTTAAAAAGTTACCCAAATGAAAGTTTTAACATTGTCAATGCATCAAAATTAAACTCGTTAAAATTTGTGTCAAAATTTTGAGTACCAAAATAATGTATTAAAATTATAAGGTAATAGATGAATAAAAAAAAGGAAAAATACAAAATTTATGAGTAAAATTAATTTAAAAATTTCTATTCGATTATGCTATATTAATTTAACAATACAATTTTGACTAGCTATGCATTTTTCTTCATAATATCATTTTGTGTTCAAATTTTATGATATTGTCATGCATAATTTTTTATAATTTTTCACCTACCTAACCTACAATAAAACGATGTCATTTGAAATTTGTCGACATTGAAAAGATTCATTAATTAATTCCCATGCCTCTGATATTTCTGGTGATTCTAATTCTAGTGGCCTATACCACTTTGGAATAGGAACCATGCATGCCTCGTTGCCTACCTAGATTCTAACAATTCAAATCTCAGTTAATCAGTTTGTTTTGTACCTTTAGTGTAGTCTTTGGACTATATTGAAATTTGTGCGACGTGTGGGAATATTTTAAGTGAGTTGCAATTAATTATTTAATTAATTGTGAATATTTATATATTTTGTAAAAATTGGGTTGACAATATGATTTTTGTCATAGACAAATATGATAAATCCAATGCATTATTGATTGATATTGTCTACACTTGTTAATAAGAGATAGTGTCATTAAGCGGCATTAATATATATATGTCCATCAACTATCAATTAAAAATAGAGTAAATGAAGAATATAGAAGGACTCAGACTAATAGTGCTCCGACTCACTTTTTTTTGTTTGCCACATAAAATCTTCCTCAATTTTCGGCTCATTTTGTTTGAGTTGGATCATTTTTTTTTTAATTTCTTTTTTAACTAATTCAAACCAACCAAATCCGGTCTAAGGTCAAATTGGATTGGATTAGGTTGCATTTTATTTTTAAACATATATACGCAACCCTACCTATTTTACAGTCCAAATTAACGGAGAGTCAGGTTGCACTGCAAAAAAAGAAAAGGTGATTACCCACGGTTTAAACCGTGGTTAATTTTCTCAAAAGTGTGGGTAATTAACAAGATGGTGACACAGTTTTGGCATGGGTTGCTATTCTAGAACCTCTAAAATGCTATCGTCCTTGTTACCGGAGTTGGGTAACACTGATGACAAGGTGAAAAGTGAGGAGAGAAGCTGGGGTTTTAGATTTAAAGGGGAAAGATGATAGAGAAATTACAGAGACCAGTTTGAGAGAGGCACTCGAAGAAGGGAATAAAAGAGAGAAAGTATTGTGTTGCCGATTACAATAAAAAGTGAGCGTACTTTGGTATTCTTAGGGCTTAGCAACGTTTATAGATATTGGCTTGCTACGTAACCGTGATTAGTAACTAGTTTGTTTTCCTAGTGTTGGTTGGGTCACCTAACTAATCCAAAACTTTGTTATTGAGATTATGTTGGGTTAGTCAAATAATTGAGTTTATCTATTTTTATCAATCGGCTAGTCGCATGTTGACATGTCAGTAAAAGTATTTAATTTTAATTTTTATTATTTAAAAAAATCATATAAAATAAAAAGATGATTGATTGACAATATTAGATAATTTTTTTTGCTAATAATATATTAAAATTAGTCTCGTTAATTATATTTTAAACATTAATTATCATATAAAATTAAGTATAATGATAATTCACCAAAACTATAGATAATATAAAACATTGTTTTTCTTTTATTTCTTATGATGAATCCACTCATATCTACTGCAACACCACGAGGAGAAGATCGGAAAGATCAAATAATAATCACTTATTTTAATTTTGCTTGAAATAATGTGAACACGATGAAGTCCCACGACCTTCCTAATTTTGACCCTCAAGCTAACTACGTCAAATCAAATCCAATTAACAGAAAATTCCAACGCCAGAATCTTCAAATATTCATTTACTCACCAATACTTCAAATCTGTTGCAGCAAATAAAGCAGATTTAATTAAAGAGTTTGATTGTTATTCGTTGATAATGTAAAGTTTTTTTTATATTATTATTTAATAAAGTAATTTTATATACATAACTTTTTAAATAGTGAAAGAGAGTCAACTATTTTTATTAATGTATAAAGTTTAATTAAATGACAGTGTAAAATTATTCTGTATTATTAATAATTAATAATTAAACTCTTAGTTAAATTCTAAATAAACAAAAAACACGAACTTTCTCATGCAGGGGTAGGAGGGATCATGATGATACTCTACTTTTGTTTTGAACATGGTCATGTCATATATTAAGAGAGAAAGATATTTGAACTCTTGGTCAATAAAATCAAATAAATATAAAAGTCACATATGAGCAACAAAAGAAAGTGTGAGAGCTCATCAAGTTGTTGAAAATGGTATGTACAGCTTATAAGAAACAGATTTGTATCCCACAAAAATGTGAGTTTAAATTTTTGTTATTGATCATATGAGAGTCACTTCAATAAATAATTTATAAATAAATCCATAAGAACCTAAAAACATGTCCTAATTTTCATAAAATTACCGATAACGAACCTGCTTAAACTTTACCCTACCAAAGAAAAACGAGCTCAGCAAATAATCTTGCAGTATAATTTTGACCAAGAACAAGAATATATCTTGACTTGATTGACAAAAGGAAGGATCAAGGACACCTTTTTTGTGCACGTTCTCATTAGCATGAATCATGCCGACACAATCTCATCTCATGTCTAATTTTTTTTCTTTTATATAATACTTGGTGTAAATATTCCTATTACGTGTCTTCTTTCTTGGAACTTTCCCACCGTTACTCACGGCTACTAGAAAGAACAATTAAAAGCGATTAATGTTATACTCAAGATTAAAAAGTTTATTAGTATATATCTCAAAACTATCTTTAAAAAAAAAAACAATTCATCGGATTTTGTTGTGAAGTGGGGGTGGGTTGGAAGTCAAAAATTGAGTAAGTGAACGTTAACAAAGTAGTCAACCTTAATTTTTCAATGATATCATCGGATTATGTTGTGCTGGTTTTGATTGTTTCTGTTAAGAAAAGAAGCCATTCAAACAACTTTTGGAAAATAGTAGTACTAGTAATTATTTTCAGCAGGAGAAACAAATTGAATATTGTCCATAGTAATTTTTATCGATTTATTTTTTGTTAGTACGATAAAAACGGTTTTAACACACGGCAAAGCTCCCTCTAATTGGAGAAATTCAAATGCTAACTGAAAATCCGTCGGTATAACCCGAACCCTAAACCCTAACACTTGACCATAATTAAAAAAAATCTAATTATATATTTAATTATTATCGGTGGATATTTTCGTTGGTAAAATATATTTCAAACTAATAAAAAAACAAAACTAAAAAAATTGCTAAAATTCATCGGTAAAATGTTTGCGACAAAAAAAGTGCTAAGGGGCGCCACATCTACTCGACAGATAAAAAACTATTGCTATTTACCAATTGTTATATTGGACCAAAGTCATTTCTATCCACGGTTAAATCCACAGTGTAATGGTTACTCCTACATCCTTTTATAAACTAGGAGTCCAAGATTAAGAACAAGCTCAAAATTCGCATAGCCTCCTAGGATTCAAGCATGTATTTCTAAACCGCGACTCTAATATAGGAAAAAAAAATTAACAGGACAAAAGGAAAAAAGAGAACAAAACTTAAGTGAGTGAGATAGTGGGATTTGGTCACAGCGGCGACATATATAGTGGTGTTGAGGAGAGTAGTGTGGTGGTGGCAGGCGACAGTTTTGGCCAAGAATTAATGAGGGAGACGTTAGAAGGAGGAAGAGAAAAGGGAGGAGCAAGGGTGATGGTTGTGGCAATGTGGCGGTACGTGGTGGCGCAACGATGGTGACAATTTTGAGAGAGAGAGAGAGAGAGAGGGGAAAGAAGGAGAACGAGAGTGTTTGTGAGAAGGAGAAAATGCCTTCATGAAGAAGACCTCTAACCCTAACTATATCACTGACGATTTTTTCATCTGTAATTCAAATAAAAATAATGTTACGTTTTTGTTTATTTAACTATCAATGAAAAGTTTGTTGGTAATATATAGAAAACAAAACATGGCATTTTGTTTTTGTTAAAGTTGAAATTGTAGAAAGGTATGAGCTATAAATAATTGAGAAATGTTGAGAACACTCTAGAATCTTGACTGATGGAAATGAGTATTCTAACATCTTATTGAGTATTCCGATCAATTTATATACATTGAGTTATCATATCAAAATGCACATCAAATTAACTTGCGTTCACATCAAATGCAACCACTATAATAAACTCTAACTTCCCGAAAATAACTAACTTAACTACCAGGTGGCTTGGACAACAAGCTACAATAGCTTAACTACTACTAATGAGCTTGCTTAGTTGTGGCTAACTCAGCTCACTTTCTTTAGACCTAGTGACACCACCCTCCTGCAAGTTGGCGCATGGATGTTAAGCATGCCCAGCTTGAAAAAGAGGTACTGAAATGGACTCGTTGGGGCAAGTGGCTTAGTTAGAATGTTGATAATTGATTTTATGAGAAAATTGGTAAGAGCCTTAATGTTGTTTTATTGGATCTTGTCTCACATCACGTGACAATCAATTTCAATATGTTTTTAACTACTATAATGTTGATAAACTATTTTGAGGGACACAAATTTTTTTTTCTAATGGACAAAAATTTAAATTTCGACAGATTTTATTTGTCAATAATAACTTGAACCTTAAACCCTAATCCTCCCACACAAAATATATATATATACACACACACTCCCATTTGATACTTCCACCAATAATATCTTATATTGCAAAAAACAACTATAAAATTACCAAATATCCATCAATAATTCTATCAATAAATGTACGTCCGTCTAAAGCCAAACCTTACCAAGAATGTTTACGACGGAATACCTTTTCGTCAATTGCTTTTGATTATTTAAGAGAGTCGAATAAATTTCCTTTTACTTGTCAAAATTTTTCTTAAAAATTCGTCGATAAAAATCGTCAATATGCCATAATTTTCTGATAGTGTATATAAATAATTTGATATATAAATTATACCATATATTAATTACATTAACATTTAAAAAAAAATCTAATAGATTATATTATATTACTGTATCCTTTAAATTCCATACATCATGTCAAATAGAATCTTAATTTTTTTAATTGTTGAATAAGCTGGAAAAAAACCAATGGGAAAAAGACGAATTAGTGGATTGGATAGGATAGAAAGAATAAGAAAGATAATTAAACTAACTGTTTATGATTTGACTCACAACATGTAGGGTTTAGCCGACATTGGTTTGTGATTTATGGATTTGCAAACCGTCAAAGCTTTTGAAAGAAACTAACTATTTCGTCATTTGATTATGACATAAAAATGGCCAAACACACGTTTTGTGTTTACACACTCCTTATCCATCTAACTCTACGTGCTTCTCTCTTTTGTTTTGCTGTGATTAATTATATATGTTTAAAATACTAATCAAGATCTTAATTTAATTATCTCGATTATGTGATAATTATTTTTAGTTGATTTCCGAATAGGTGTAATTTGTTGTCCAAAAGTTTTAGATCATTTTAAAATATATTATTTCCCTCCCTCTGTTTTATTATAATTGTCGTATTTTTTTTATATTATGGAGTTTCATAATATTTATCAACTTCAAATACCAATATAAATAATACTTTAATTTATTTTTTTAATAATACCCGTAATTTAATTGTGTTCATTAATGAATATATGAAGAAAGAGAGAACGTAAAATATTAATTATATTAGTGAAATCGATAAGAATAATTTTGTTCCTTTAACGTATTTAATATTATTAATAAGATCATCATTATTTTAAAAAAAATATGTGCTAACTCTAATTTGATCGTTATTCTAAAACTGATAGTGATACATAAAAATGGATGGAAGAAGTTTTTTTATTATTATCAAGATGGATAATACGTACGGTGGAAATAATAATTAAGTTTAAACGGTTGTATTGTCACATTGCAAAAAGTGTTTGTAGTTGTTGATAATAATGAATGTTAATTGGAAGTTAATTAAAATAAATCCACCAGTTCATACGTGCTATAGAACAGTACTACTATATGTTTATTAATCAGATATGCACCGTATATTCTATAAAAAGTTTAGATATGCACTATAATTTATCCATACATGTTAGTGCTATGGAAATAGTGCTATACATGTAGCACACATTGTACGTATATTATTCTCAAAAAAATATTTAAATTTCAGTTGTTTTTGTACTAATGGGCATACATGAAACACGTATAGGTATAGTTAAGATTAGACAATGACTAATGAGATATATTTAATTTGAATTTTTTGAAAAGTATATAATTATGTAAACTTTGACAATCTATATATATGGTTACCATTAAAGACTTATTGTGATATGAGGAAAAAGAAAAAAAGAAAAGTCAAATATAATTATCCTCAAACAGATAACACTATTTGAGCTATAGTTAATTAAATTCTAAAGAATCACAATAAACAATTTGTAAGTAGTTGATATATTAGTAGTGGATGATGTTTGTCATCACTTTAGTTTGGTAAGCAGTTTTTCTTGTCCTTAAATTTTTAAATACAACTTTCATACATTAATTGACGTCACTCTTTAACTGTAACCATAAAGTATTTTATTAATTGATGTTGAATTTTGTATAGTAAGTAAAGTTTGGTATACATGAAGTACATGGTGGTTCCTTTTGAAAAAGAAACAAATTGATATATTTGAAAATGAGATTGGTTTTGATACACCCAATTATGTGCAATTTTTTTTTTTTTGAGATAATGAATTGAGAGTTAAACAAATTTAGTGACCTCGTGATATATTGGATGTTGATATAAAATATTTTTACACTTACAATATATTAAAATGAGATTAATTTGTAATCACTGATAATGTAAAAAAAATTATATTGTCATTCAATTTTGTGTTGTCATATAAATAAAATTAATTGAGTCTAAATAACAACTCACAATAGATGATAATATAATTTTTTTTTACAGTCGATACAAATTAATCTCCATCAAAATTAAACTATTACAAGATTTTTTTCTCTCTATGTGTGTTTTACAGAAACCTTGAGCCTTATTAACAAGAATCTAATTGTCAAAATAATATAATAAAATTATTGTTGCTTGAATGAATAAGTGAGCTATATTATTAATGGGTTGATTCACTTAATCGGTCTTTCATGTTATCATTACGGGCATTTTTCACCTTATTATTAAGAAAGAAGACAAATTTAGCAGACGTAATCAAACTTATCATCTTAATTAATGTCTTTTTGCGGAATCAAACTAAGGTCCTCTCTTCTAAAATCATAGAGCATCATTACACTGGTTCGTAACAAATATGCATTTTGATTAAGAAAAAAAAAGTGAATCATATGATTATTTTATTTTATTTAATAACTGTGATTATGTATTTTTTTTAATTTATTAATTGTGTACCATTGTTCCTAATATCTACTTTTTTGGTTAGAATTTGACCGATCAACCTATGCATACATAAAGTATCACATGAAATGGGACCAAAATCCTAACCCAAAGCCAAACGTGTAGTTGAAATAACTGAATATAGATAGATAGATAGATAGATAGATAGATAGATATAAGGTGGATTAGGTTCTCTCATGTTTCATGTTAAAAGAGAGAATGAGACAAGTTTTATCATAATATAAGTTCCATTATTATTTTCACATACAAGGTCCAATTATTATTTTCACATACAAGTCCAATTGTGTTTTTTTTCTTTCCCTTTCATAGCATAACAATTTTGTATTACGGAATAGAAAACATGAGAAAATCATAATCTGAATTAATATATATTTGCATATTATTAATATAATACAATAAATCATATTATTATCACAATATTAACATGGAGTTAGTCAAAGTGATAGATACCTCAATTCCTTAGGTCTAAATAGCGGTGGTTTAATTGAAAAAAAAAAACTTCATTAGGAGACTTTTACTTTTTTAAAGAATCTCAGTTAAATCAGTCAATATAATCCAAATTTTAGTAATAGAATTTAGATGTGAATGATTTTAAAAAATATATTATTATAACAATTATTTAAAATAACTTAAAAATAATCACACCTTACGAAATTTATGACAAACCCTACCATTGTGGGGCCCACACAATGGAGTGAAGGGAGGCCCATCCCATGAATGAATAGGAAAATGGTATATGATGATATGTGGGGGTTGGGGGTGGGGGTGGGTAAGGTAAGGAAAGGAAGGGGTTTCCTTGTCAGATACAACACAGCACATTAAGTTGTAGTTTTCATTCCCACGTAGTGCCACGTGTTTCTTTCTTTTATTTATTTTCAATTTGTTTGAATTGAATTAAATGAATGGCGTGCTTTGACCTTTTATTTTTTTTTGCATTTAATTAAATTCCTGAGTGGCACGTTACCTTGCCGGTGACCAAATCCAAAATGCTTTCCATGATTCATTTCATATCTTACCATCCCTTCTCCTCCTCTTTCTAATTTTATTGTTTAGTTAATATTTAAGTTGGTCGATAAAAAATATTTGGGTGCTCAACTTGATTTTTGAAAAAAAATTAAAGTGTTACTTAGTCTCCATGTTAGTCCTAGAAAAGATTAAACGGAGGGACCAAGTTCGACATTAGAAAAAATTTTAAGGACTATGTTGACACTTTAATTTTTTTAATGACCAAATTAGACACCAAAACATTTTTTAAGGACTAACTTAAATATTAACTCTTTCTTATTATTATTTTTTGTGTAAATTGTGCAAACCACACTTGAGGTTGGCTTAAATAGCAATGCACCCCAAGTTATGTGTAAAATTGCACTAAACTCCAATTTTTTAGTAGGACCCATCATTAATGATTTGTTAGGTTTCCATTTCATTTCATGTATTTTTGTTTTCTAAAATTTGTGGAGAAAATAGTGAAAATAATATAATATTATTTTTTATTTTCAGAATTTTGTGAAAGGACTAGTAAACACAAAAAATAAATATAAGATAAAAGATTTTCTTTTGATGTTTTCACTAATCTAACAAAAAAATAGAAAAAAGAAATGAAAATAGAAACTTAATTGATCATTGGTGATCAATTGAAAAAAAAAGTTTGAGATAAAGTACAATGTTGTAAATAGTTTGGGGTGAAATGCAATTTTGTCAAACTTTAAAAGTAATTTGTGTAATTTACCCTTATTTTTTTTAATATTCAAAATCTGAAGTTGTACTGAAATTCAATTAATTTAGTTCAAGTCAAATTGATTTTTTTTTAATATTAAAAAAGTTTAGATGAGTGTGACATTAGATATTCTACTAAAATAGGGACATGTCTCCAGATTTTTTTTATAGTATTATTTTTTGAAAGAGGTAGCATGATACTCCCCTAAACAATATACACAATTATATGAGTACCAAAGTTGACTCCAAAACTAAACTAATATCCAAATATTCCTAAGGTGATGATTTTTATCAACACATAATTAATTAATGTGTGTCACGTCTCATTATTCTCTCATGCATCTCGCTTAGAAGCATTCTCCCGTGTGTGTCATGAATCATGATCTTTAATTAGGAGCATTCTCTTGTGTGCGTAGTCTTGCTTAAAATTCAAGTAGTTATAATTTGAAATAAAATTATTATTCTTCTAATTAAATCTTAATAAGAGTGGTAAAGAAACATAGAGTTTAAATTTAAAAGCAGATAAAAAAATATATATGTTTGGGTCTTCGACAAATTTTTGAGATTTGATTTATGTTCTTAAATTTGATTTGGTTTTAGTCCCTAACTTATTATAAAAGACTTGGTTTTAGTTTCTGTCATTAACGAAACTCTGTTAATATTTAATGTGACTAGCAAAGTGTCACGTTTATAGTGTCATGTGAGTAAAATAAACCTACATGACCTATAACTCAACCTAAACTCGACTCATGACTTGCTATTTGACCCGGGTTGGGGTCATGCATGGGTCATGATTTAGAAACAAATCTAAGTCAAATAATTAGTTATGAGTCAATTTAGTTTATGAAATAATTATAAAATTCAATAAATTTAATTCTAAAAATGATCACAAATAGAAAAATTTAATAAAGGACAATATTTACTCCATGGATTACACGAGAAACCATAAAAAATATTAATAATTACTATAGTTTTAATTACTTGAGCATATTAATTTGCTATGATTTTGGTTTCTCAAAACTCATGACTTTATTTATAAGATTTGTAACTTTCTTTATAAAATTATTGCAGGCGATATCTATGCACGTCTACATCAGTTTTTAGACAATACATGAGAGTTTGTCCTTCAACTTTAACTATGATATGTTTATATTTCTATTTGATTACGAATTGTCACATAGTTTTTTTAGATCATAGAATTATGAGTTCCCACATAAATATTTCTTAACAATGGATATATTGATAAGAGAAGAATGTATTTTAACCCTAGAATTATGGAGTATGTGCATACAAGTCCCTGAGTTTTAAAAATGTGTAAATAAAATCTTAACATTGTTTTTATGTGTATTTAACCTCTTATTGATTAGGAGATCTCTTCCTTTTCTTTCAGCTTCTATCTTCTCCTTCAAGGTGTTCTTCTTCTTTTCCTTTAGGCGTTCAAACTCTCTCCAGAAACATAAATTTAAAATTCCTTCACTCATAGCAACCATAATCAAATCCAATAAAGGAAAAAAAAATTATCCCTAAAATTCAATAAAATAAAATCAATAAATTCGTCTAGCCTAAACCCCCCTTTCAATCTCCAAATCTAATAAGCTCTCTCTTGATTTCACTGTACAGTTTCTATAGATTTCATGATGACCAACATTATCATCATACATAAGAAATAACAATTCCATCCAAATTTAGAACTAATATAAAATATAACAACATTTATCTCAATCTCATTCATCTCGACAAGAAATGACACCATCCATTGTGATATGGTTCTAGGCTAGAATATTGGTGGTGTTTGATGGTGGTTTAGAGGTTAGTTGTATTGTTTTGGTTTTATTCTTCAATTTTTTTTTATTATGTTTTTCTACCAAATTTCAGTTGTAAGATGTAATACATGTTAAAATGGAATTTGTTGATTTTATTTAATTGAATTATAGGATCAACAATTTTCTTTTATTGTTTTTTGAGTTTCATTTGTTAAGAATAATATATATTATATTTGATTTGATTTGATATACATTATATTTGATTTGATTTGATTGTTATTTGTTTTTTGCCGTTGAGTTTTGACCGTTGTATTTTCAGCCTATAAATAGGCCCACCTTCTATTGTAAATCATCTCAGATATAACAACTCAGATAATACAATTGTTATTTCTCTGTTATCTATCTTTCTCCTAAATTTTTGGTATCCCATTTTTCTGTTTCTCCAACATGGTATCAAAGCCATGGCACCCTCCGTGAGCAATCTCGTCTTTGCCACCTCTACCTCCGCTGCTACTCCTCCATTCTCTCTGAGCGCGTCCTCAACATCTGCCGCGCCGCCTCCCTCACCTCGGACTTCCACCACGACCGCATCGCCCTCTCCATCGTCGTCTCCAAGCTCTCATCTTCTCCGACAAAGTTGCCACCGGCGACTCCTCCGAAGTCTTCGTATGTTGCATATCACTGCCTCTGTGCAGTCTCCGTATGTTGCCTATCGCTGCCTCTATGCAGTCTCCGATGTTGCCTAACGCTGCCTCTGTGCAGTCTCCGTATGTTGCCCATTGTTGCCTCTGTGCAGCCTCCGATGTTGCCTATCGTTGCCTCCGTGCAGTCTCCGATGTTGCCTATTGCTGCTTCTGTGCAGTCCCTGATGTTTTCCGGACAAATCCTTGGCACCACTCTTTTTTTTCCCTTAACGATCTTCCCTTGTGACAAGCTGAAAGCTCACGGAGTTTTAGCTTGAGGGAGGGTGTTAAGAATAATATATATTATATTTGATTTGATTTGATATACATTATGTTTGATTTGATTTGATTGTGATTTGTTTTTGGCCATTGTGTTTTCAGCCTATAAATAGGCCTACCTTCTATTATAAATCATCTCAGATATAACAACTCTGTTGTGTTTTGGTCATGCGGCTGGAAGGGGAAAGGATTATTGGTTGAGTGCACAAGAAAAGGAAGCAACTAACTTAGTTGTTTTGCTCAATTGCGAAGAAGTACTTCCGTACTATGAGTAAGTTCGATCAACCATTTTGATACACTTTATTTCATTAACATACAATTTACTAAATTGTTTGTTAGCATTGATGCATGTTTTCAGGATGTTTCAACGAGAATTTTGTGATCAATGCTCTAATCAAATGTTTCCGTCGTGGTTTGCAAATTATGTATGTGTTTAACTTCTTTATATTATATACTTTAACCGAACAAAATACTTTATATCATAATCGATTAAGTTTAACTTACTTTTAAAATGTATTTTTTTAGGTGCAAAATTATTCTAGTAACGATAGTAACTTGATGAGTTTGACATGGGGACCGATGAACAAAGCGATTAGTTGGCCCATTTATTTTGTTAATGGATACAAGTTTCACACATCTAAATGAGCAGCTACTCAAAAGACAGACAATTGCGGTGTTTGTGTCAAGGGTGAATATTCTAATAATGATGAAACAAGTAATGATCGATACGGAGTGCTTACAAAAATTCTTGTATTAGAATATGCACACAATGACACATCTAATCGCTTTGTACTTTTCTGTTGTGATTGGTACGATCCTTCCCCAAATGAAACACGAACTCATCCGGATTACGACATTACTAAGATTAATCCTGCAAGGCGGTATATGCGGTATGATCCATTCATCGTTGCTGAAATAGCCAAACAAGTTTATTACGCTAGCTATCCAGGAGCTACAAAATCAAGCTGGAACGTTGTGATCAAAAGAAAATCAAGTGTTCGAATTGAGTTGGATGACATGCAATTATAGGAGCAATCATCATACGATCAATCGTATCAAGTGTCGTACCCAATCCCTGTAACAATAGTTGTTCAGACAACAAATACGAACACATTGTTAGTTACAAACGATGAACCAGAAATACTTCAACTTTCTAACCTATATCAACATTCAACTGATGACGTCGACAATGATGGGGAAGAAGAAGAAGATGATGATGATGATTTTGACGACTAGCTAAATTCTGAAAACGACGATGATAGTGTTTACCTTTTATCGTCAGACTAGTTACGATTTGTAATTATTTAAAAATTTTAAATTTATTTTGTTATTACTATTATTGTCTTATACAATTTAATTGCTTAATTTTTATTAATATTTTAGTATTAATTAAATAAATATTTAATTAGTTATTAAATATAAATTTCTATATATTTATAAATTACAAAGATTATTTATTAAATTAAAATTTATAATTTATTAAATTACATATTTATTAATATAATTATATAATTTAGTATGTAAATAAATAATAAAATTTTAATTAAAATTTTGTTTTTTAAATATTTAATTATTACCGTCGGTGACTGTCCGACTGTAACTGGGCAAAAATTCATATCATTTCCGCCGGTTATACTCGACGGTAGGGATGGGAACAGGTCAGGCCAGACCTTTAATATGCCAGCCTATTTTGTTAATTTTTGTCCTGGGCTTGACTTGTTAACTGTCATAGGCTATTTTTTTAAGCCTGGTCTGACCTGTTTAGGAGGCCTGGCCTGGAGCCTGATAGGCCTACCTGTGTATATTTTTATTATAAAAAAATTTATTGTCCGACCTGTTCCGAAAGTCTGTTACTGTGGCCTGTTACTGCAGCCTGTTATTGTGGCCTATTACACCCTCTATAAAACAACATTCAACAATAATAATCAACCATCTTTCCGCTTCTAAGCCCGAAACATACAGGACCAATAATATTCAAATACCTTACAAGATCTATGTCCGAAACATATAAGACCAATAATATCCAAAGACCAACTAAACAGAAATTATTCTCAACACACAATACATAATTGAGAACATAATTAATGTCACTAAAATTTGAAATAGAACCTCTTAATTAGATTTCTCATCATATATTGTCAAATGTGATCTCTCACCATTAATTAATGAGGTATGCTCCATACATGACATAAGCAACAAAGAATTAATGGTTAAAGATTATACTTAACAAAAAATCTAATTGATAGGATCCATTTCCAAAATTTGGGAATCCATTTTATTTATAAATGAAAAATTATTTAATTGGGAAGTCATGGGAATATGAATTGACAAATAAATTTCATTAATGTTAAAATAATAATTGATTTGATTTTGAAATCATTCTATTTTAGTTGTAAGGCATTTGATTGATTTGATTCCTAAACCAAATGGTTCCAAAGACCGTGAAAATCAAAACTCATAGCCTATGAGTTTAATTTAGGGTTTGTTCAAAAAGAAAAATAAAAAAATAAAATTATATTGATAAATATGATTGCATAAAATGTTATAAAAAGTGATGTTAGTCCAGTGGTTAAGGCATTGCCTTAGTATGGTGAATGTCTCTAGTTCGAGTTTATTTAATTTTTAATTCAACATATATGAATATATTTATAAACAGGCTGGCCTGACAGGCTTAATAGGCTTCCGTAATAGCCTGGGTCTAGCCTCTTGATTGAAACAGGCCTAGAAAAAGGCCTGGGCCTAACCTTTTTGTTAAACAGACTAAGCCATTAACAGGCCAGGCCGCAGGCCTTGATAGGCTGCTTGACCTGTTCCCACCCCTAACCGACGGTAAGGTTCAATATTAGAGACGGCTAAAAGCCGATGGTAAGGGAATTAAATATTAATATCTTTACCGTCGACACAGAGCCGACAATAAGATAATAAAATATTAATATCTTTACCGTCGGCAGTGGCCGACGGTAAAGGAATAAAATAGTAATATCTTTATTGTCGGTAGTGATCGACAATAAATGAATAAAATATTAATATATTTACCGTTGGTCTTGGCCGACGGTAAGCCGATTCAAAACTTCAAATGTAATTAGACGTGAACCGATTTCCGTCGGTTTATTTTGGCGGTAATTACCGTCAGAGTCGTTGTCTGACGGTAAATTAATTACCATCGAGCACTTTACCGTCGGCCAGATATCCGACGGTATCCGTACAATTTTTTGAAGATAACGCCGACAGTAATGAGCTATTTTTTATAGGGTTATATTTTTTATTTTCATTAGATGATTATTATTACTATTATTATTATTATTTAGGATTACCTAGATATGATACTCCAAATAGACACTTTCCATAGAGGTAATCCATATAACTACTTCAAAAGTAATGTTGATTACTGACAATCTTGGATACCAAACAAGTGGATGCGAATTAGCAAGTAATTTAAAATTCAAATTACTAATAATCTAAATAGATTACCTCATACCAAACACATATAATCAACTAATTAAAAGACTACGTATCACACATACATGTATATCATCAATTTGATCACTTCATTTCCCCCATATTCAGTGACTTAAATAATAATTTATAAGCCAACAAAATTAAACCTTGGTTTACAGTTACATTTTTTTTATCGGATTTTCATTAATGGAACTAAAACCCAATTAAAGGCATTTTAAGATCACCCTAAAAATATTTGAGGATGCCAATTTATTATTTATTTTCAGCATATTTTGAAAAGGAGGGGGTGGGGTTGTTTGCATCATTTAGCTTTTTAAATTATTCTATTTAGATAAGTATGAGAGAGAAGTAATTAAGGGGAGCCAACATGAAAAGTGTACGTTTTGAACAGGTGGCAAAGTTCTCTCACTTTTTTTAGTTTATTTATTCCATTTTATATATCCTATTATAAAAGGAAAAGGAAAGGAGAAAAATAATAAAATAAAAGAGCTAATGTCTAGTTTATTTCCTAAAAAAATTAAAAAACCAATTTAATCCAAAAAAAAAAAACTTCCGATGCCACTATTATCATTCTGTTTTCCACGTTAATCTTTAAAAAAAAAAAATTAGACTCTAGGACCAAGTTGAAAATAAAAAAAATGTAATAACTAAATCAGCACTTTAATTTTTTTTAAGACTAAATTAAACACTAAAACATTTTTTGGGACTTACTTAAAAATTAACTTTTTCTTTAGTCTCAATTGAATATCAACAACCAAAACTTATTATAAAAAATCTAATTAACTTGGTTAGACTCCATTGAGCTTCCTTAAATGTAAATGTAAGGAGTATTTTCTATTGCAATATTGTTTATTATATAGTATGATATGATTCGGTCCCATGGGAGGGAGGGAGGGACAAGAGCGTGGTATATTGGACTTTCTAACTACCATACCTAACCCCTTATTTCTCTCAGTGTTGAAGATCTTTGTACTCTGTAGCAGACCATGTGGCTTTGTGGTCCCCACCTCGTGATTTCTGCCCTCTTATTTTCATCATCCCCTCTCTCTCCTTCTTTATCATTCACACGTACACAACAAGTTCTTTTCATTAGGGCATCCCAACCCTATATATTATAAGAATGAAATGAATCATCTCAATATTATATAAAATTGATCGTGTTTGTTCATATAAAAAGAGATAAATGTATAAAAATTTAAAATGAGTCATACCAATTTTAAGAAAAATTCATTTATTCAAAATTTTTGTATTTTTATTTATTTTTATGTTACCAAGCATGATTAATTTTGATACAAGGAGATTCATTCTCTTACATGAAACCTAGTAGTTAGAATCATGAAATGTGGCATGATAGTGTAGCTCATATTATCTCTTGATTATGTGGTGTGAGTTTGATTCTCATTCATGAGAATAAAGAAATATTTTATGATCAGTAGTCTATTACTTTATGTAAACTAAGTTACTGTAAAAGAATTAATTATTATTGTTGACAACAGTAGATACACTGAGTTCACAAAAAAAAAAAAGAATCTTATTATTTAAAAAAAGACTAACTATATGGGTGTAATGAGACTTGTCCTCTCCACTAATTTGTGTGAGAAGTTGCGACAAACATATATTCCATGTTGAGTTTGGCTTTTGTGGCTAAAATTATGCTATGAAAATTTTCACTGCAAAATCTGTCGCAAAATTTGCGAAGGAGCTCAGGCATCCTGTAAAAAGTTGTTTTGGACAAGCCTTTTTCGACAACCCCATTTTTGTTACAACTTTCGTCGTTATAAGTAATTTTTTTAGTAGTGTGAATTGAAGGCTTCCCTAAAATTATAAAGTGTCTCTACCACTATACTAACATTTCTTTTCAGACAACTAATTGACTAGATACATTGATTTAAGAATTTATTAATTTTGTTGAGTGACAGTTACTATTATGAATCAGAGGTAGTATTAAACATTTATATTAAGATCTAGTTAGTTCAAGTGATTCAATATGTATTTTTCATTAGAACTACATATACCATTCTTCAGTAAACAATCTTATTTGAGTACTTGAGATTTTATAAGGGCACGACTCTCTCAACATTATTAAATTTTCATACCCAAGACTTAAAATAAGATCAGATTTGGGTGTATCAAATTTGACCAAATTCATTTATCTAAAAATATTGTAGTAAATTTAAAAAAAGTAACTGATATTACCAAACAGAAAGACTATCAATTATAAATATTTATGACTAGAATATGGTTTTGTTCTTTTGTTTGTTTGTTTTCATGAGACCCTGCCTAATAATGCATATGGTTGATGGTTGATCCAATATTCAAAGATCCTTTGGCAATCACATGAAGGTTGCAGATACCGAACAAAGCCTAATAACTGGTCCCTTCATTAAAATATGAAACAATGTGGCAAAGAGATTTCTGTCTGCACTGTTGGGACACCCTTCATTCATGGTCAAACTTCATTGTAATAAATACCACTAGTACATCACATTGTAACAACAACTGATGCCACCTTTATCTTCTGTAATGTTGGTTTTTGTGATGTCCAATTTTAATTGATTTACCTAATAAACGTTCTTATGTTAGGACATTTATTCAAAAAAGTAAGAAGAAAAAATGGTTTTATTGACAAAGAAAGTCGGGTTAGGCCGAATTAGTAGGGCACAATCTTTTTGTAAAAGGTTTTAGATCTTTAATATATTCCTTTCGTTTCGTTATCTCTGTTTAGGGTTTTATTTACAATATTTAGTTAACATTATTTCATTTATTTTATTTATACCTCTAATTATAGTGAGACATTATCTTTATCACTAATAAAGGCATTGAACAACTTTAACTGTTCATCAGTCATAATTTTTTGGACCATTATACTCCATTTCTTATTAAAAAAAAATACCCATTTTCATTTTAAAAAAATTCTACCCAATTTTTAATTTCTCTTATGTCCCTTGAGGTGCCCCATTTTCTAGTTAATATAAAGGTAATAATTTTAGTAGAAATAGTTTTTTTTATAGAGGGATAACTTTGTCAACTCATATAATTTATATATTTACTGAAATGTTTTTTTCCCTCTTAATCTATGTATTATTTGATTTTCGACAGATATACTAAAACAAAGAAAGTATTAAGTATTGAAGAACTCAAAATATTACATTTCTACATTTTTTTTATAAAGGTACTCGTTAGCAAAACCTAATATTAATTTACACAAGGCTTTTGCCACCCCTAAAGTTATAGGGGAAAAAGAGTTATACTTACCACCCCTAAAGTCCATCAATATTATACTCATTCTCTACTAATTTGTAAGTTGGACATTTATCACCCTTAATTTGATTGAAATTTGTATAAACGCTAAGTTTTGAATTTTAGAAGACGCGAAAGATTAAGGATTAGAATTTTTTTTGTCCATATAAGAGTAACTTGGAATTTTTAAAATTATTTAAAAATAAAGGAGTGAGTGTCGACTTACAAATTAGAAGGAAACACTTGTAATATTAATGGATTTAAGAAGAAGTCAATGTGATTTATTTAGAATAGACCAATATAAGATTCATCTAATGGTAAGCAAGCTAATTCCCTTCTTAAAAGGTCTTAGATTTAAGATTCGAGAAGGAAAAAATTTGTGTTAGGAAGAACAATCATAATATCTCAAGCTGAATTAGTCAACTCCATCAATAGTATGAAGTTTGGATACCAATGCAAATGGAGAAAAAAAAAACTTGAGAAGAAAAATTAACAAATTAATTAAAAGAAAATGAATATTGGAAAAAAATTATAATGGTGAGGGAAGCTTTAGTCAGGTTGTTCTGTTGTTCACGTGGTGGCAGTGATATCCTCAGAACACACACATGGGATCATATCTTTAAAGGACAAAATGAAATATTCTGTCTTCTTTTATCAATTTCCCCCCACTTGCTCATTACAAAAATTTAGGGTTCAAATTTGCATGTTACATGATTGTGGTGTTTGTGAGAATTTACGACGTTTCTTGCAAAGTAACAAATAGTATCAGGAGAGAGGATATGAAGGAAGAAACTTACATATTGTTAGTTGGGGAGTGACTTCAATTTCGAGGAAAAGATTAGGCATTTGACCATACCTCAAAACATTAGTCTCACTTTGAGGAAAAGAATACAAAGGAAGAGAAAATAAGTTATAATCGACTCTATTAATTGTTAGCAAAATTGGGTCCCGTTTCTAATTTGCAGCCTAAACTCTAAGCACATTAATTACACTGAAGGTGCACCTAAAATGACCGAACAGTATAATGGTTAATGTTTTAATTAATATTTGATTCACTGGTTACTAAAAAGACTATTTATTTTGTTCTTTAATTTAAATCAAATTTTGACTCCATACCATCCAACATATATAATCACTATGTATCAAACACAGCCTCCACCATCTTGCAACCATGAAACCCGTGCCTTCATCGCGCTTAACATCCCCACAAGTCAATCCACGTACTGCATCGATCATAACAACTCTTTTGGTTGAATGTTTGGTCATGTGACCCCTCACAGTACTTGATGGTTGTTCCTAACTTAATTTCCCAACCTTGATGTTTGAAGCCCCAAATGTAATGAGTTACCCTCCCTTCATACTTTGATTCATTGTTTTGATTTGCAATTTAATATAAAGAGTTTGATTTTGGTTTAGTATGGATTTTAAATTTGAGATAGCACATGTGGCTAGATCGCTATCCATCCACATTAATTCCGACTGCCTCACGTTTCGTTGTGTGTTTGGGCATGAATGATGAGGAGGGTAGGATTGTAAATTAACTTAATACATTAAAATAAATTAAATTGGTTAATTGATTGAGCACAAGTGTTCCTATTATATATGTGTTCACCCTCAATCAATATAATGTACTTGCTATTGTTAGTACATTTTTTTTATTGAATTATTTCATTCAAACTTTATTATCAGAAGTTCGATTAATCCAACTTCACCCAATCGCATAGACCCTCTTATTACAGGAGTATGGATCTCTCAACGGCAATTTTTTTCTTCTATTTTTAAGATTTGAACTCGAGATCACTAGTAGAAACCAAAACCTATACCACATTGACCAACCCCACGTTGGTAGCACTAGTTCATTCAAGAATTTAGAATTGCTAAGTTGAAATAGTCTCAGATTGTGGAACAAAGAAGTATTTCGAAGTTATACTAAGATATTGACAACGATTCTCAAATATCATAGATCAGAACGTAATACAACGGCCAATGGGACATAGAACGTGAACAAATAAAGGGTGAAAAACTAAGAACATTTGGAATTTGGCAATGCTATAGGTTGCTTTCATGAAGGTACATGCTTATCTTTAAACCATTAGGCATGGCAACTTTCCTAATTTGTGCTTGGTAATAGTTGAGTGAAATGATAATTGACAAAAAGCCTCTAGACATGGTTAAGAGAAATGATAATTGACAAGGCCTTTAGACATATATAGTTAAGATAAAACAATAATTGACAAACTGCCTTAATGAATTTACTATTTATCCAGTCATTTATTATAATTTATTATAAACTTAATTACTATATAGAACACAGTATTAATTGAATAGTATGGTCATGTACATTTTCAAAACACTTCCAATCTCAAGAGACGTATTGCTTTTTTCTGTTTTTTCCATTTGTCAGCAGACAGAAGCACGTTTTGGTCTTAAAATTCAGATAGCTACAATAGTAATAAGCAACTTTTATCAAAGACTCACATCATAGAATACTTGAGACTTTTATAGACCTCAAGCACTCTTATGATCAGGGCATTGCTACTCATTAGTGGCAGGGACAGTTGGCCCCATTCCAAATATATATCTTTCTTTATCATTACAAATTAATGTACACATAAGTATAAGTAGATGAAATCTACACTTTATTGTATGAAAATTTATAGTTTATGTGTAAGTATTGTGAATTTACCATCTTACAAAAAATCTCAAGATATTAAGCTTGGTGTGTAAGATGGTGCTCTAGTGCTTTTGATTATTTGGATTTGAATATTGAATATCAGGGTTTAGGGATTAGGACTTAGAGTTTAAGATTTAAGATTTACAGTTTTATTTGAATATTGAATAATTAGTCCAAATTTACTAGCTAATAAAGAAAATGTATATTTAGGTAACGTTCGGTTCTTATTATGAGATAAACAAGTTAGAGACGTTAAAGATAGAAACATGTTTAAAAATGGTGACCAAGACAAAAAAAATTTAAAATTATCTTGGTTTTAGGACAATTTATAAATTAATTTATGTACCTCTAAAATAGAATGACAATGACACGTGTCTTAAGGACAATTTTTAAGCTAATTTCTTTACATGAAAAAAAGAATTGATATGGGAGGCGTCAAGACGCAATGCCATTGTTTCATTATCTACGTTTCCTCTATCTTAGTACAGGAACCAAACGGCACTTTAAACTTAATTTATAGGTGGGGCTAAAATTCAAGAGGTTGGTATTTGAACTATAAATAGGAACATCAAATAAGACACCTATAGTCTAATTAGATATAGAATACATTAAGCCACTTCTTGTGGCAAAGAGTTCCTTAGGTAATTTGCAGAATAAAACATCAAATCAATCTTTATAATATGCAGCATCAATCAAATTTGTTTTAATAGTTTTAAATTGATCAAATTCGTTCATGTAGTCAGAGCAAGGATCCATTAAAGTAAAAAATTTTACTTTAGAGGATCCTTGCCAATTACATGAACACATTTGATGAATTTAAAACTAAAGGGATAAATTTAATTGATACTGCAAACTTCAAGAACAAATTTAATGATTTATTCATGATTTGCATGGAGTCATCAATTTAAATTTTAGTGTCATAATATATATATATATATATATATATATATATATATATATATATTCCGTTCAATGAATACTAAGTCTAATAATTCTCCTATATTTTAGTTAGCACCAAATTAATGATTTTATCAAAATAAAAAGAGAGAAAAATTTCTAAAAGTTCAATTGTTGAAAAAAAAATGTCCTAATTGATTTATGAATATTTTACTACTATTTACATTAGTCTCTAAAAAAAAATCTAGATTGATCTTTGAAAATTTTAAACATTATTTTCATTAATCCTTTTATCTAAAATATTTAAAGGCTAATGAATGAAAATTTTAAAATGTTCAAAGATCAATTAAAAATATTTATAGATCAATTAAAAACTTTTTTCAATAAAAATTAATCTGATCACTGAAAAAAAATTTAGAGACAATCAATATTCACCCGAAAAAAAATATTTAGCCCAAAAAGAACCGGCACCATACAATATAAGTTAAAGAGAACGTCCCAAAAAAAGAAGAAGAAAAGAAACTGTAATAGTGCCGCCCTTTGCATTTAACAATGACATGACACAGATTGAATGGTCAAATACCCCCCCCCCCCTTCCTTTTTAACGATTTGAAACATCTGGCAGTAACTGTGCCAGGTGGACTATTCATCACCCATTCATAATAAAAATTATAAGTGTTGATAAAATATTAAATATATTTGTGTTTCGATTTCAACTTTAAATGTTATTTATAGTGAATTTTCTCATGACAAAAGTTAAAATATTTCTATATAAATAATTGGAGCGCAGTTTTATTAGTACTCTAAGTATATGATATATGATAAGTAAATTTTCAAGCACTTTTAATTTTCTTGGGTTTGCTGTTGTGTTTTAGGTGAGAATATTATAAATTTATATTGATAAAATTTGAATTAAGTGAAAAGTATAAAATTGAGAAGATTTACAAATTTGTCTTAAGACTTATGGTTAAGATGTGACGTCTAACTCAATTTTGAGTTTTACTTAGCTTATTTGTTTAACTTTTTTCTAATTCTAAATTTCTCTCACCGCTTTAAGTCCAATAAGTAATATCGGAGCCATTTTTGAATTCCCATTTTTGATCTCGATATCTAGGTCCTATTACCAAGAACTCGACTAATCAGACTCAACCTAACTAACGTTTCTTAAAAGGGACTAGAAGTCTTCCAACATAGATTTTTTCCATTTGAACTAAGTGAATGATATATAATTGAAAAGACTTATAAACTTGTCTCAAAATTTTGGGTCAAGATATGATATCTAACCCGTTTGAGTTTCACTTATCCTGTTCGTTTAAATTTTCTTCAATTTTAGGTTTCTCTCACTGCTTTAAGTCTAACATGTAGTATCAGAACTGTGTTTGAATTTCCATTTTTACTCTCGATTGAATTACCACAATGTGTCTCTTAAAAGGGGTACAAGTCTCCCAATTTAGTCCTAACAAAAGTTTCAAGATAAATTTAAAAAATTTAACTTTAACCTAAACTCTAAACTCTAAATTTTGAGCACAAGTTTCACTTAGAAAATGCTTAAGCAGTTTTGCCTAACTCATGTTTCCTTGGAGATCGATTGCAAATTACGTAGTATGGACAACCGTTTGACACTTACACGGTTTAATATGATTAAGTGGAAAATATAAAAATGAACACTAAAGTAATCAATTTTTGTTAGAAAAATGTTCCTTTTTGAATGGTTTTAGTGTCATTTGATGATGAAAGTCTTGAAAACATCTCAAGTAAACAGATAAGTGATTGTTGACGAGAAATTACCAAGTTAAGAGTTGTCAAACACTAGGATTTTCAGTGTACCTCTTGACTCATGATAAAGACTTAAGAAGTTTCCAAGTACTTGTAGAAGCAAACAATCTTATTTACAGAAGAAAGGCAAAGAAAAGTGAGAATTGGAGATAATTAGTTTTTTGTTTGGAAAAAAAGCTAAAATAATTTTATTTTATATATTTTTCATACCTTCAAAAGAATAGTTTCTTGAAATAATAATATAAAAATTACATCTTAAAAATGTTTATAAGCCGCCATGTTCATTGTAAACAATTTCTGAAAGCTTAAATAATTTTCGTGCCATGCACAGAAAAAAAATTGAAAAAGAGAGACCAATATGGGCCTAAGAAATGGATTATACTGTTTTCAATGGCCGTACAAGGTCCTTAAAGTCAAATTCAGAGGTTTTTATTTTCTTCTTCTTCTTCTTTTAAACCACTAAAATCTAAATATCACTTGATTTTAACTAATTTGATTTGAGTGGAACGGATTCATTCTAAGAGTATAACTTTCACATCAATAGTTTTGTTCCATTTATAACAATAATTGAATTCAAAACATTACTTAAAAGCAACAACTGTCAAACCAACCATGGATAGAGAGAGAGGTTACCTTGTGAAAAATAAAAATTAGAGTCTATATTTATTTCTCGTTTATGTTTTATTTTTATTTTATTTTTCAGTTTTTTGATTTTCAAGATTTTTTTTAAAAGAAATAGGGAGAAAACGAAATGAAAATAGGAAACATAAAACATATTAAAAACAAAATAATAAAATCAGAAAGCAAACATACCCTTGTGTTGCGTTTGGTATCAAGACAGATAAAGAAACAAAAATACAAAGACAAAAAGTTTCTTATATTTTTTTTTTATCTCATTAAAGATGAGACATATGAGACAATACTTTTTTTGACACAAAATTAAAACTTAAAAAAACATAAATTTTCTCGTATCTCTGGTACCGAATGCATTCAGAGTCTTTATAAGCTTTTCAGTGTTGCAGGCTGTTGTCAAAAATGGTGGCTTTGCTAATTTGGATTATATACGTAACTCTGACTCGGACTTGAAAGCATGTGGATGGAGACCCAATAAGTTTGGACCTAACTTTTTATATTCCAGGCTTCCATCACGGAACCTATTTTTATTTTTCTCACCAAAAAATATAAAAAAAAATAATATTGTTCTGCCAAAAACAAAATGAAGAAAAATAACGTTATCATGTGGCATGACTCGGTCCATGGGATCATGAGCAAACACGTGTTTTAGTAAGCACTTCAATCAACAATTAACGTGTAAATGAATTAAGTTAGATAAGTATATTTGGTTTCTATATTCTTGGGATTTTGTAAAAAGGAAATAGTGAAAAATAAGAAATATAATTTTTTTATAGTTTTCAATATTTTTTTTAACAAAATTCTAAAAATAAAAAATTTAAGAAATAAAAATAGGTAATAAAAATTGAAACCACACATTTTGTTGTACATTACAATGTCATAGCCACGAGTTTAAGACATGCCATGTTAGAGCATATAGAGATACTTGTAGACAGGGGTAAGCATGGATTGGGTTGGGTTGGGTTGGGTCGAATAAATTTTGTGTTTTTGGGGCGGACACCCACTAGACCCGCGACTTACGTGGGTTAGATTAGGCAGATTGCGGAAGATCCTCCTTGGTTTTTTTTTTTAAAATCCAATTTTTTTATTTAACCTTTTTCTAATAAAAATCTATTTTTAATTAAAAAAACTTATTATTTAAAAAAAAATCATGTTGAAAAATTGAACTGAGACATAATTAGAGCAAACTCAAAATCATGTTGAGAAATTGAATTGAGACATTCATAAAACATCATGAGAGATCTGAGAATTAGGGCAAAATCAAAAATCAAAAATAAAAATTAGGGCTCAAATTAGGGAAAATCAAATCAAACCTTCTGAGATGGAAACGGAGAGTCTGAGAGAGAGAGATGGAAACAGAGAGTGGTGGTGCCGTACAACAACAACAACAATAACAACAACAACAATAATATATGCTTAGTCAAGTCGCAGTTTAGGTCGGGTTACAGAGTCTGGACTCGAGACCCGACCTTATATACCTCGTAAGTCTATTGGGTTCGACCCACTGACTCGCCAATCTGACCCAATTCGACACAAAGAGGGTCGAGTTGGAGGGTTGGGTCCAACCCATGTTCACCCTTAATTGTAGATGATCTATCATTAATGATAATAAAATAAAATAAAATAAACATATGAATGAAACTCAAGTCATGGTGATGCATGAATGATAAGTTAACTAGGTGAACCAATTCTCGTTGTAATCTTAACATTTTTAAATTTTGAACCAAACGACTACAAAAAGCACTGTTTATTTGAGAAATTCTTAGTTGGCCGTAATCTACCACACCATCATCGAGTACACACATAATAAAAGTGAGTTCTACCACAGTTTATGGTGCGCCCCACCAAATGTTTATGGGTCTCACCAAGTGTAATTCACATTTATTGTGTGTGCCCAAAATTGAGGTAGATTTGTGCCCAACTAGGAAATACTCTGCAAATTTAAGCCTTTTCTCATTGTTTAATGAGTTTAATTGTTTTGCATTGTTAATGTAAACAGTTTTACACCGTCATTTTATCATAAATTCATGTATGTGAGACTATTAAGGTAATGTGTGTGAAACTTTACCACTTTTACTGGTGTGTGACAAGTATGATTAGATGACAGCTTAAAATTCTCAGGATTGTTAAATTCTCAAGTTAACTCTTAAATTTTTGTAATTTTATAATTCTATTATATAAAATGAGTTAATATTTTTTGTTGGTAAACTTGTACAAATTTAAGTAAATTCTTAACAAAATTGATAAACTCGAGAGAGTTCACCGAGAATTCACTGAGTTTAATTAAACGTTTGAGTTTGACAATTTTAAAAATTTTCACGCATAATAGTTAAACTCTTTGCTTAGTTCCTAAAAATATTTTTCTTCAGTTGGCTAAACCGCCATTCTTGACAGATTGACTAGTATTCAGAAATTGCTTTCATGGATGTTGAAAATCCATTGGTGATTTATTTTGTCAATTATCAGATTGAGCTAAAATCAGTTTGAAAAATGTCATGTTAATAGACCTATGTCCTTGCTGGGAAAGGGAAGATTTCCCAAAAAGGTACTACAGAATCAACCCAAAATCCCTCGTGTTTGGCTTGGAAATGGCCCATTTCATGGGGAAAAAAATAATAATTAAAAATAAACCTACCCAACATTATTCTCTGAATCTTTATCCATTTGGTAGAAGAATATTCCAAGGCCAAAATCACCTAAGTCTGGATCATGGTTCCGTTAACCACACGGTTCCAACTTTGAGTGTTGAAATAAATAGCAGATTGAGACAGCAAAACAGAGAGTATGTTTTAAAATCCGATAAAACTTCGATCGAGTTCCTCATCCGTGTTACATTAGACATTTTTTTTCTATTGGAACGTGTTAGTAGCTAGTTAGGTTCCTTAAGCATTTAATCAAGAGTTTGATCTTTAATAATGTGTACAAAGAGGGTCTCATGACTAGAAATATACCTACTTCAATAAGCTCACACTCTCGAAAGGATTAATCATTGTTTCTGGCGATAAATACCCAAAAACCCAACAAAAAAAAATATTCCTGTCCCATTTTTCTACTTTCTTTATTTAGAATATTCCAACTCCCAAGTTAAATAAATGTAGAAAATCATCTTCAATACCAATCATTACATATGGGCTCAAAACTGTGATTTCAGCACAACTTGTCCACATATTTGAGTTTATCCTTCTAAACTAGTGTGATCGGGTGCAGATTTCGAAGAAAAAATATGCACAAAAAAGCTCTCAAGCCTCAACTGGTTTTACGACTACAACTTGGGCTTGGGCTCAAGAAAGAGTTATTCCTTTTGTGGAGAATTTATCTAGATTGCCCCCCAAAAAAGAAAAAAAAAAAAAAAAACTCCACAATGCTTTAGTACAACCAAGAAATTCAAGACAAATATTTCCAAAAGATAACTAGCTTTCCTAACAACTGATCCAGCTTGTACCAACCACCAAGTGCAAAAAACAGTCAATTCTGGTGTTAAGTGTTTAGTTAATTAGTTTACTGAGATAAATAATTAGGTACTCCTAGAGCAAGAGAGCAAAATTCTTGCTCTGATCCATTTACCACTTGACAACTCAGCAATGACCCACTTTGCGAAGTTGTTAAATAGTGAATGGAATAGAGCAAGACTTTTCTCTTGCTCTAAGAGTGACTAAGAATTTCTCCTAGTTTACCTATTGATCGAGTTAAACTTGATTCAGCTCATCTCAAAGCTCAAGTTGCATATAATGATTGAAATAATACCTTCCCAAGAGTTCTCTCATTTATGTTAAGCATTTACTAAATAATCAATATGATAGTGACTTTATATAACAGAAATATTGGATCAAAGAAAATCATATTCTGATAAAAGGAACCTGATTTTAAATGTGGATGTGTATGCATGTGTGTGTAAAGTTGATTCCTTGAGGCTGAGAACCAAAATTTTGAATTACATTATACTAGAAAATGACAATGATCTCAAAAGCAACTAAAGGAGTTCTTGGAAAAAAGCAATAAAAGAAGTAAGAAACCCACCAACGAGGCATAGTCTCAGAATCATCTTCCTCTTCCTTGAGCTTAACAAAGTGAAGTGGGATAGAGTTGCGTCTAAAATGGATTCGCCATCCAGAAAATACACCTGCATCATAGTTGGAAGAAATTTAAAAAATTAGAAACTAAAAAAGCACACTGTTCTGAGAAGTAACATTTCAAAAGGGTTTTCACACACATTAGCATCTCTTAGGTCTAAAGTGCTCAAATAATTAACCTAAACCTAGTCATCTCCCATCTGTACTGTTAGATTTCAGCAAATGGAAATAAATTATTTAGATAAACATCTAATGATGATTACTGTTTTATGTCTGGACAATTTCTTGATATAAGGCAATTCTGAACATAATTAAGAAATTGTTCATAACTTACTGGCAAACTATTGAGAAGAGCCAGTGCTAGAGAGACATGGAATGTCCATATAAAGATCCTTTCCAGTATATTCGGAAAATAGGCAACGAATTTCGGACCCCAGCGAGGCTGATATGACGTTAGCTGAATTGAATGTGCCATTGAGATGACATCACCAACAAAAATAAAAGTCCCACCACAATTAGTCTCCTTAGGGCTGGCAGTTTCAAAAACTGGAAGTCTGTTTCTTTCATGTAACAAACATTCGGGAGAAGGACTTGAATACGTGATCTCGACCCATACCAAGCCAGGCTCCTGAATCGGAGCTAAACAAAACTCATCCTGTAAACAATATGGAGAGAACATTCAGAAACTATAGTATCTTTGCTATCACGCCCAAGTGCTATGTGAGAGATAGAGAGAGTGGACACAAATTAGAAAGGTTACAAACATTCAAGATAGTTATGTACCTGAGAGCATGTACATCCACTTCCATTTGCTGTAGCTATCCCCCAGTCATCACTGCATTTATCAAGTCTGACAACATCTTTAGCGTTTAAGCAGTACTTATTTTGTCCCCTATTTGAAAGATCAGTTTTGCTCTGACCATCGTCCAGTGTAATATTAGCAGAGCATAAAACTTTTACAAAGGCGGTAAGTTCATTTGGACAAGCAAGTTGATTTTCCAACGATCCTGCGATCTTGCTTTCTTTCATCATAAAGTTAGAGACACAGTAACCCTTCATTCTGTTAGCAAACTTTGAGTCTCCAGTGTTCTGGGAAATATTTACATTATTGAGCTTGACATTATATGTCCAAGTATTAAACTCCAACCACTCTTGTGCATTTTTTATAGGTACATTGTCCACTGATAAAATAACATCGCCCGGAGTTAAATAACCAGACAGAGGTGATGTTGGTGATACATCCATAACCTGTCGCCCGTAAGGCCATTGAACATGCAATAAGTAAGACTGTGTACACAAAAACCAAATAATATATGATAAAACAATTAGGAGCTAGGAAAATTACCACGGGACTATCACCGCTACTGTAAAAGGGAAACAAGAACAAGGGCAACAGGAATAATGCCAACCCGCAAGCTGCACAACACTAGAGGAAAAAGTTGAAGTCTAGAAGGTTTAAAAATGTAATAAACAATCTAGATCATCTGAAAGTCTCAAACTAGAAAATACATACACATATACACATACATATGCATAGATACACATATACATAATAGAAACTTATGATCTACAGATACTAGTGTAAAACAAAACCAATCTTCCACCAATTAATAAAATTTAACAGGATGAGTTCCTCACAAAAGTTGGTGACAGTTCACTCTCTAAAGCTTAGGGTTACAGTTTCAAAATTAACTATCGTCAATCATATATCTTGGTTTGCCTTTGTCGAGTGTTGTTGTTACGTCCCCTGAATATGTTAGAATGAGGCAAGGAAAATTCCACCCTTACCCTTCATTTACAGTAGAAGAAAGGAAAAAAATAAGGAAGATCAAGTCAAAGAGAAAGTCAAGATTACAGAAAAGGATTAGTTAGGATTAATTAGTTAAGATAAGATTAGGATTAGTTAGGATTGATTAGTTAAGATAAGATTTGATTGTTAGGATTTTGGTAGGGGATTTAAAATTAGATCATATCTTTTATCTTTATCTTTTATCTTGTTAGATAGGGTAGTTAGGAAACAAAGGTTATAAATAGAGGAGCTCTAAAGGGGTTTGGGGAAGAAGGAAATCAGGACTAGACCAAGCTAGACACCCCACTAAAGACTCATCTATTGCTATTTCTTTTCTTATTCAAGGAGAGTAACCACTAAGGGCGTTGTCCATCAATAAAATTTTGTTTTATATAATTCCCCTAAGTGTGATTAATACCAGTTGTTACAGTTGTCTTTACCGGTCAGGGTCATTATGATCATTTATCTAAGTAGTTAAGGTTGTTTATAGATCTCAAACTATTTAGTTTCAAACCCCACTAGACTTTTCATTTCTTTTGGGAAAAGGTTAATATTCCATATATCAACAATATTAGGTGTCGCCACACTAATGTTTCTCACATGCTGGAACTGAAATGAATTCGACATGGACATGTAGGCAGGGTACACTCAGTGAAGCAAGAGAAAGAAAGAGAGAAAACTCATTATAACATGCAACACTACATAACTGCTCCACAGATTGGATTGGTGAAAATCATATTATATAAAAGAAGTTATTAAGTACCATAAGTATATAATCTTCAACACCAATGTCAATGAATCCTATTTCATATTCAACTTACAACTGCATTGTGCCAAACTCCAGCAGAATACACACGGAGAGCAGTCAAATGTGGAAAGATTTGCAGCAATTCATCATTGAAGGCAACCAGAGCACCCGGAAATAGAACTGCGATGAAGATGGCAATGTACTCTATTTGTATTCCCTCACTGCCTTCCATTGAAAAGGAGCAATTGCAAAAAGCATGAGAATCTAGCTTTTGACTTTCAAGGAAAATTAAATTTGACAGTCAAGGTATGTGCATGATCAGCAAGGAAATAAAAGAATAATAAATTGTACTACTGAAACCATCATTAGTAATGCTTCCTTGCATTGCTTTTAAATCCAACCTAGCCACATTCAAAATAAACAAAAGATGCATCAATGACAACTGATGCTGACATTTTTGAGAGCACTATGAGGCAGTTAGGATCTATTCCCAATTGACGTCTTAAGAATTAAAAATATGTAATAAATTGATCTTGGACCTTACCCTTCGTGAGAGGGGAACAAGGAATCTATGTGTATGAAAACAAAATAAAGGCTTTATGTTATGTGGGAAGCAAGGCAACAACAGTCAATGCATGTGACTCTCAAGTAGGTAGTTTATTGTTGTGCGCCCCCAAAGCAACGGGCATAACATGACGCGTCATTTGGTAGTTGTAAAGTTGTAGTATTGGTATAAAGAATGGAACAGGTCAATGTTTCGTATGACTATACCACAACTATCGAGAACTTTCTGAGTGAATTTCATTTCCCCATTCTCACAAAACTATTTCTGCTATGTAAGTACGTGGCTTTATTAATAATTTAATTAAAAATTACAATCAGACTGCACAATACAGACAAAGATATTCTCACTTGTTCACCACAATTACGGATTCGCTTCCATTTTAGATAAAATTGTGGAAGGAGGAGTGCTTTTGATGAGGCATTCAGTAGTAGGCATGTCTATTTGCACATTCACTCACCAAAATAATCAAACATTAAGATGCTTCTAATAATTTAGGAATAGGCAATGAATGAGTGTGTTTATCTAACCCTAGTTTGTCCTCAATTAAGAAGTGTAATTCTGACAAAAATCCAAGCAGAAAGTGTTTTAGCACTAAATTTCAATAAGAGGGGCAGTAAAGTAAAGACAACTGACCTAGTGGCAGCAACTGCATGACCAAACTCATGCACAACAACAGATATGATGGTAGAAATACATATATAACCAGAATCAGCAAGTGATAAGCCTAAACCAGACGGCTGCATAAATTGCAGTAAGTTTGTAAGAGAACAACAGAGAAAAAATTATTTACATTGCAAGTTTGTTGTCATTTTGCTATTGTAATATGTTGTGTTTTTTATTCTTTCTTAAAAAGGAAAAAAAGAATATTAAAAAATGACTTCTACTTGGAAAGAAGGGAAAATGTAGTTGCCAACCAAGGAAGGAAATCCAAATAGCAAGGCACTTGTAAGGTTTCCAAGCTTATCGCTGCCACCACATAGATGCAATGCTTTGGCTAATTCCCAAAGGAGAATCTGTGCAAGTGAGTGATATATACAGCTTAATTGAAAGCACTAGAACACAATATTTATTAAATGTTAGAAAGAACTTCCAGAAAAACAAAATTTCTTAGCAGGGGTGTATACCAAAGTAACTCCAAGCAAAGCAGAAAGGGAAAAACCAACCCCAACTGAAAACCACACTTTGAAGAACCTATAAGCCATGCCAAATTGTCAGAAATGTGAAGTAATCAACACAAAAGGCAAAAGAGGCGTGCATAAGCTACCACCTGGCATGTCTGCGACCGAAATGGAAAAGGGGTTTGTTAAATGTGGAGATTTTGTAGTCACAATACCTGCACTCATATAAGCACGCATGTTCGGATTAGATTAATTTTAGGGGAAAAAATCATCAGAAGCTTTTGATTACACGTTGTTTTGATCGCAAAATAAACTAAGCCAAACCACACCTTTGGAGTTTGGATTAGACTACCCTAAACCCTAATACCTGCATTCATGTGAGCATGTTCGGATTAGATTAATTTTAGGGGGAAAATCACCTCGTTTTTTCAGAATCGGCCATCAGAAGCTTTTGATTATAAGTTGTTTCGATCACAAATAAACTAATCAAAACCACACCTTAGGACTAGACTACCCTAAACCCTGATACCTGCATTCATGTGAGCATGTTTGGATTAGATGAACTTTAGGGAGGAAAAAATCTCCTTTTTAATCCAAAAATGGCAGCAAGAAACTTGTGACTGTAGGCTGTTTCGAACACAAATTAAGTGAATCTAATACTATCTTTTCGAGCTGAAATGACCCACTATTCTTCTGAATAAAAAAGCAGAGTGATCAAAAGAGATGGAAATGAAAAAATGAAGAACAATTTACCAGCAGGAAACGGTGCTGGAAACATGAGTAGAGGTTGAAGGAGCATGGATTGGGAGAAGAGTGTTGCTGTGTGCGTGCCTCTGAACCCCAAACCTCCTCATTCTTCTGGGATCCACTTTCATCGCTGAATGTTTGTTGATAAGTAATTGTGAATCAGATATATATACTTTTGTTGTCCCTGCATTGAAAATGGAAAGAAATGAAATATATAAAAAGGTTGGAATTGAAAGAACCAAAACATTGGAGGAGGTGTGTCCTACACAGAATGGCAAGGCACAATGAAGATAGTGAAGTGGAGTGGTTAAATAGTGTGAGGCAACTGCCGCCATAATTAAGTCCAAACCCCTTGATTAAGGATTGTTTTGACTTTTGATTTGGTAAAACTTGTTCAAAAAGTGTTCTGCTCTATAAAAAAAATATAAATTAATTTTCTTTTTTATTTAGTAGATGAAAAATGTTAAACTGCTTTTTGTTGTTGGCTTTTGGGAACTCTTACATAATAGGATTAAAATTGAGATCTTACATAAAAGGTGAAATTGTAAAATAATTTAAATTTTAAGATTTTAATATTTAAATTAAAATTTTAACACCCTTATTCTTAAGAGTTGTTATAAGTAATTTTTTAAAGTTAACTTGTAGTGTAAGTTAAAATTCTAATACAACCTTAGATTTTAATGGTTATTATTAGTTTCTTTTAATTTTTATGTTTATTATATTAATTTAAGTATAAATAACACATTTATAATATATTTACTAAACACTATCCTTATAACATCTACTTATTGTGAACTAATTGTTACTATTTTACCAAAATAATATTACTATAACTTTTTGATAACAACTTTTAAAGAGCCAAACACAATTACATAACTCTCAGAAAGTCACAATATTATTGCATAATCATTTTTTAATTAAATATTATTTAATTATTGAAGGAATTTTATTTTACTTGATTGAATAACTGTCATCCAGACTTGCTACTAAGAATATAACTAACACGATCTCACCCAAACAACTCGTATGTATGGGCGATTAAGGAATCAAGACTTTTATTACCTTGACTAATCCTACGTTGATAAATTAAATTTGATTATAATGAGATAATAAATAGAAGGATAAATTGCAGTCACACTCTTTAGTTTATCAACATTATCCTCTACATAAAATACAGCTAATCATCTTAAATTAAAATAAAAAATTAAACTTTAACCCGCTTAATTAAAGTCAACTTATAGATTTGTCAATATTTTACTATATTATAGTATTTTTTGCTCATAACGTTAATTGAATTTAATTGTTATATGGCAATATTTAATTAATTAGAGGAGATTATAAACTCGCAAATAGTTACTCACATGAAAACGTTAAGTATTAGCTGGTCAACAATGATGATTAGCAAAACGCACCAAAACGCACGATGATGCAAAAACGAAATTGATTTTGGATTTTGGTGCAGAAATCCATCCGCACACAGCGCGAAGCAAAGAATCTCGATCGATCTGTTCTTCTTCTGCTTCTTCTGACCCCAAAGGAACACACACACTCTCACTCTCTTTCTCTCTCTCTCTCTCTCTCAAAGCTCCAACGTCATCATCGCCAGAAGAGAAACAGAGGGGATTGATCGATGATACTCCTGCAGTCCCATTCTAGATTCCTGCTCCAGACCTTATTGAATCGGGTTCAAAAGTACCTTCCCCTTCAAACTCATCTTGTTTCGTATTTTATTCTCTATATTTAGCTTCAGCTCCTTTCCTTTCCATCATTTTAGTCTTTTTTTATTTCTCGTCGTGTGTTTCGTAGGGTTGAATTCCAATTTCGTCCACTTTATTCATTCATTCATTTATTTATTTATTTTTAATTTTTGTTTCCACTGAGTGGGTTAGAGAGTGGGAGGAGTGTTGTAGAGGTGAAACGCCAGTTCGTGCCAAAAATTAAAAATCGAAGCTTGTTTGTTTGGTAATATAGTCTCGTAGAGCCAAGTGTTATGTAACTTCATCGAATCGGTACTCACACACACTTTGGTAGCACAGTTTGCGAATTGCCTCTTTACTTTTGCAACTCTATCAATGAAAGCTAAAGTCATTGAAAATTTGGATGGTTGGAGTGGTAGGTTCCTTTAACCTGTGGTCTTGAGTTAGAGTCATGGGAATGGAATAACCGGTGGTGTTGGTCAAAGACATAACCTTATGAGACTTCAAATGCTCGAATAGCATTGACTCTGGTGGGAGGATACATGTAGGAAACCCAAAAAAAAAAAAAAAAGACAAAAGTGGTCAATGAATTTGGGACACGTCCAACATTTTACCAAAATGCCAAATAAGGAATTCCATATAGAAACAACAACCACAGAACTGTGTAAGAATGTATGTGGAAATGATTCCGAGTAGGCAGACGTCACACGTTGCAGACATGTAAAGGAAAGAACCTTATGTGGCCCTTGATAGATGGCCTCTTGAAGCATGGGGTACTCCTAAATAGCTGCCGTTACCTGGTATGGGTACTTGTAGGTCAAACATTGCAATAAGTTGAAACCCCCAAAATCTTGTACCTTTTTAGATTGCTTTTAAATGAATTGAATTACCATTTCATCTCTTCTAATCTTGTACCGCTTTATATGTTGTTGCTTGTTTGATATATTTTGTAGTACTTTGGTGAAAACTAAGTTAAATTACATTTATCTTATTATTTAACTTTCTTAGGGTATATTTTTAAATAATGTATTCTCCCATACCTGTTCCCTATTTTTTTCCCCTTCAAAATTTTCGTATCTGGTACCTGTACCTATGCAATATTGCAGATGGGCAATTATTATAAAGGTGTATGTAAGGAGAGAAAAGGGGGGAAAGGGGCCTGGGAATAATAGTCAGCCCAAATTGTATACGAATAGCATGAATAAGGAAAGTAAGGGGCTGAACAGGTAGTGACTAGGGCGGGGAAAAGTTGTTTTTTTGGGTTGGGGGGGTTGGGAAATGAATAATCAGAGTAACTGAGAGAGGGCAAAGCCTGTTAGCTTGTTGTGGAAGTTTCTGGAGAGTTAGAGACTGTAATGGCACCAAATAGTAATCTAAGAAATAATACTTGATTAAGAGAATTGTTATTGATGTAGAAAGAAAATAAGGATTAGTGATAATGGTGATAGCTCTTCGAGAGGCTGCCTTCTCTCCTAATTGAGATTTGGTCTAATCTTCCGGATGACAGCCGTCAGTGCATCTTGCCCAACCCTAAATCTACCAGTCTTGCCTCATTAATTATGTGGAATTACTAATCTGTCCTCCTCCTAGTGTACACCTTATCATAAGAGGATTTCTTCTTAATCTTAGGTGTACTACTATGGACCTCTTCACCTATCCCTACCAGTGGGCTATTCTCATTAATAATAACATTGGGCTCAGGCCTTGAAACCGTGGCAGAGATACACTCTCAAATTAGTTCTCTCAATTGCATCTCTTTGGTTCTCGGTTCATCTTGACCAAGAACTCTTATAACTCATTGAATAAACACACAATTTTTTGTTTCCTTTATCATTTTATATATCTCTGAACCAATTTCACCTGGCATATGAACCTACAATATGTCCCTACTAAGCTGCACAATACAAATAAAGGATTTTCAGTTCTGATTATCGGTTTCTAGCATTTCCATTCCTCTTCTAATCAAGAAATAATCATGAAACCTGAACTTACTTCTGCTTTAATGTTCTTTGACATATTTCTAATGTTTACTCAATATCTGTTTCAGTCTTGAAAAAGGTGTTGAACTGGATCACCATTGGGTGGAGTTTGATGATGTTCGATATCATGTTCAGGTAATCACGATTTTAGTGTAGAAAATTAGTAGTTTTTGTTAGATATAAGTAGGGTTTGACAGTTTTGGGTTGCACCTTAGTGTTTCAGTTTAAGTTTAAGACTTATTTGCTTCGTTAGATATTAGTAGGATTTGAGAGTTTTGGGTTGCCCATTTGACCAAGAAAAAATGATTGTAGGTGTCAATGAAGAATCCTCATATTTTGTTGCTGTCAGTATCATTGCCTACCCCATCTTCAGAAACTATTTTTGTCCGTGGACTTCCTTTTGGAGCCATAGAAGCGATAAAAGCTGCATATGGGTCTATTGTACAAATTCTTGATCCTCCGAGGGATGGCTTTAACCTGACATTGAAAATAAATCTGTCAAAGCTTCCTGCAAATCAAGGTACAGCTGGTTCTGTATATTCTGTTATCATTCATCATAAGCTTTCTAACTGCTGATACATTGAGCATTTTATTTTAGTTATCACAGTTTCAAAACTTTTAATTGCAATTCCCCGTTCTATGAGAACCTTCTCCTCTTAAGCTGGATTTGTTAGCTGTGGTATTTTCGATGCATTAAAACAGTTGAGAAGAACTAGATTTTTATTATCACAGTAAATTCTTTTCATTTTTTTGGTCTCAATAATTAATATTTATTATTATTAGATAGGATTTTTAAAATAATCTTGCTATATATGCAATAAAAGTCATTCTTGTGTTTATAATGGGATGTTTATTGTGGTATTCTTGATTTTGTGCAGACCAAAAACATGCTTTTTTGGTAAAAGTTGCATCAGTAAGGGAGGTTGTCCTTGGTGCGCCATTGAGAGTAATTTTAAAACATCTTGCTTCTAGAACTGTTGCTCCGGACACAGAACCACTTGTCGCCCTTGTGCATCGGCCAAAGGAGTCTTTTTTTCTTGTTCCACAGGTAACAACATACTGTATGCAGGATTAACTTCTTTTTCGCTTAAATATTGTTTGCTATTGGATTTTATATATACAATGTAAAGAATTTTTATTGGAAAATATATGTAAAATGGCAAAGGCTAAGACTGAATTAATAGGATTCGAGAGAGAACAACAACAAAGAGTGATATAGAAAGATGATCAAAGAAACGTTGCCAATCCTGTTGCAGTAACAGAGATAAACCTCTGAATAGACCACTTCTTAATGTCATCTTTGAGCAGAGAAAGAATTGGCATTTTGCCAAAAACAGATAAAGCTTTGCGTGAACTGGTTCCATAACATTGTAAAGAGAGTAAGTGGTAATTTATCTTTAAAAGTTTCTTGTATTTTCCTCAGCCATAAGCACAACATTACTTCAAAATATTCATCTAAGGTCCTGACTTTGTTATGCTTCCCAAATTCTTTTGGTGACTTACAAAAATTTCTGTAAGTTCACATTACCAACTGGTTTTTCCTCTTGTAAGTAACTAAAATCTAGATGAATGACACATAGCAATGGGGCTTCATAGGATATATCATGTTATATGATCAAAAAGAAATTTATTAAGATTTTGAGAAGAAATTACAATGATTTTGGAGGACGGGATCCTCTTTTAAAAGGAAATTGCAAACAACGATCAAAAACAAAATCCATGGAGCCAAGCTGTCCAATCCGTTGACATATCTCATTGGGAAACTCCCTTAAAACGATCTTGTGCTTTACACTGAATATTATTGAATGTGTGCTGTGCCAAAGAAACCTCCTGCATCAACTAAGCATATAAACTGATATAAGAAGACAATGCTTCTCCTGTTGTTTGCAAACCTGCAAACTGCAAAAAATGTCACTGTTAGTTCTGAGTTGGGAAACAAAGTAAAGGAGAAAATAATAAAACAATGAAATCTCTTTATGTGAAATTTGAAAAATCTACTTTATTCTAGATTTGACTATGTTATGCTTTGAAAGCATATGCTGGGTCTGGCTTTGTAGATTTGTCTCACTGTCTTGATTAATGTTTGAATTGTTTAAATTGGCCTGGTTTAGTTATTTGAGAGGGAAGTCTCTTTCAGGATTAGATGATGAAATAGTTTCTATTGACAGGCTGATAAGGTGACTGTGGTGTATCCTATGAGATTCAGCGATTCAATAGACACTGTCCTTGCAACTTCATTTTTGCAGGTATGGTTTTTTAGTCAATGCCTATCTCATAAGGGTCAGTGGGATTAAGACAGTGGGGGGAGAGAGACAGAGGAATATTTTCATTGCATGTTGCAAACTATTCTTATGTGGTGCTATGCTCTTTTGTTGGGTGGTTTGATGGTTTCAACTTTCAAGGTTTATTTTAATTTAGGAATTTGTCGAAGCCAGGCGTACAGCTGGGCTTAATAATACCCCTCCTTGTTCGTGGTCTCCTACGTCTCCACTGGAACTAAAAGGAGTTTCTGCTGATGCGTTATCTGCAAATTCAGGATTTGTGACATTTGGTTAGTGTCTGGAAAAGTGTCGCAACTCGCAACATGTATTGCATTTCTTTTGGTTAGTAGCATTGCGTTGTAATATGTTCAACTCTGCAGTTATCTTCCCTCGTCATGTTGAAGGCCCAAAACTGGATCGTACGGTGTGGAATCTGTCAACATTTCATGCATATGTTAGCTATCATGTTAAGGTAGTGGTTTCTATGAACCAAATCTCTTTGGTGTGTTCAAATGGTATCATGTTATCATGTGTTCAAATGAGCATGCTGAGCTTGATCTAGTATAATCAGGAAGATATTGCCATCTTTTTTGTAGAATTATAACTTTACATTGTTAATCTAGAGCTTTTAAATGTCATATTCTCTGAAATATCATTGTGACTATTCTGTATGTGTTTTTGTAAGTAGATCTTAAAAGATTGAGGCTTAGGACAAAGTAAATGGGGTGTCTAACTGCATGGTGTAATGTACATGCATGGGTGTATAAATTAATGCACACATGGGCTTTTGATTATTGACAAATGTTTCAAAGGAGTTATGTAAATTAATCAACAGACAACAAATTTAAAGGGAACAAATTTTTACATTTATATTTTTCTTATAATGTAGTTCATAAATTAGAGTAATTATTATTTGTTTTATGCTCTCTCTCCTTTCTTTCTAATCATTCTTGAGAATTAAATCTTTAAATAACTTTAGCGAGAGAGAGAGTGTGTTCGTTCATTTCTTGGCATGCATACCTTTTAATAAATCTATAGATGCTGGCCACGAATACAATCTGTCGTGTCCCTAACATGCTTATATTGAATATTTTATTCATCCATAAGTTATTTGACAGATAATTTAACAGATTTTGAAGTATCATTGTTATTTGAGAAAAAAGAGGGGCACTGCCAGAAGGTGAAGACAGGATATGGTGATATGTAGTTTGTTAATTTAGATTTAAACAATAACATGCGGTTTGTTTAAGAACAGATGGAAGGAGGAGTAATGCGAAAATGGGAGAATAAATAATGGAAAGGAGTTGGAAGCTTCTGCTAATTCTGTTATATATTGTCCAATGATAAAGAACAATAATACCCTAAATTCGAATAAACTTGCAAAATTTTGTTTGATCCGAGTCTACATTATCAATATTGGTAACAGTGCTCAGAAGGATTTATGCATACACGGATGCGGCGCCGAGTGGAGTCCTTGATTCAGGTACTTGTTTGCCTAAAGCTTTGTGGTTCACCCTAATTTGACTTTGCAGCTTGATCATAGAAAGTAATGTAGTGAATATTACATCAATGGTCTGCTATGCTTTATTGAAAAACTTTTTTTTTGGGTGGGGAAAGTTCCACTTTTGCTTTTGTATGTTGTCCCAACATAAGTGAGGTATGCAACTGGTTAGGTAGATTTAATTGTTGGCTTAGAGCCCGACTTAAACCCCACACAAGTTACATATTACCCATTGGATAGTTTGCATGGTAGAAGGGAAGATATTTTGGGCATTAGCCCATGATGACATATACATTTTCGATTAATTGCCTTTTTAGCCTGACACAAGGTCATTGGTTGCCATTTTCCCCTTACTAATTTGTTGACATTTCATAGTAAATTAGTAAGAGAACCTATGCTTGTTTTGTAGGCTCTGGGTCGTGCCAAACCAGATCTCGAAAGTCCAAAGAAAACTAAACTCAACAGATCCTTCAAACGGCTGGTTAGTTATTTGCATGTTAATGGGTGTTGTGATGGTTTTTAACTAGTATTGTATTTATTGCCAATTTTCATAGTAATATTGTTAATACTTACTGAAAATTTTGTACTGGGTCATAGGGCCTCAACAAGGAATCAAGAGTCAACTCATTTTCATAGAGGTGAAGGTTTGATGAGAAAGTACAAGATGTTCTGCTTCCTTTGGAGAAAGAAACTACATGTGTTTTGTTTCTTTTGAGCTACGAAATCGCTGACCGAGGAACTGCTGGGGCATATTTCAATGTTTGCAGACTGATGCATATGCTTGTAGCACTTGGAGATGCGATTTGTGTTTTGAACTTCAAGGAATTGCAGAACTATTTTTGCAGACTGCTCCAGGCGCCTGTAATTTATTCATGGTAGAAAAAAAGGATAGAAGATAAACGATCGACCAAATTTTAGTTATTAAAATGTACAATTGTTTATCAACTGCATGTGGTGTACTGTTTAGGTGTATTTTGGGGTTACATATCTAAGTATCTTCCTTTTTTTGAGGCATTCATCTGGTTTCCCTTTAATTGTAAAGTAATTGTTAGTGTTTTGATGCAAGTTAATACTTGCTAATGAGATGGTATGGATAACCTGTTTGAGTTTTGAGGGGTTTCAAACTAGATGCAAGACCGTGTAGTGTGGCATGCTTTTGTGGATTTCTGTTCAAATTCACCATGTTTACTCGTACATCACAGAGTCTTTCCTATCACAAAGAATTGTTGCTCTTGTTTTTGATCCTTAATAATATGTTAAATGAATAGCAAAGTATGGGTTGAAGGAGAGCACTGAAAGCTGGATGCAGGGGAAGCTTTAGCAGCAATCACTGAATATTCCTTTCTGCAAAGTTTTTACGGCTTAGTTGAGTGTAGCCTGTGAAAAATTAGCGTGATCATTAAGTGTCATATTAAATATACTCTATTTTACTCAATGAAATTTTAGTCCTCTCACCTTGAGAGAACATACCATTTAAAATTGAAATGTCATTTTTTGCGATTAGAAACGTATTTAACGTATGATGTTATACGATCACACAAGAATTTCTTGTTAACTGTGCAGCATATTATTTTACAATTTTACTTGCAATTGAATGACGTGGACAATAGGCGGGGTGAAGGTATTAATGTTGGTTATCTCCATTAGATTGGATAGCATGTTTTCATATTCATCTCATTTTTATTCACGGACAAACTTCTGTCCCCATCCCCACATACAAAAATTACCCGCATTTGAGTATCGTGGATATATCTGTGTGATCAAATATCAATTGCCATCCCTAGTTGTAGCAAAATGACAATATTGATCCGAGAGCATTTAAGTCGTCAGAGTTGCTAATTATTGGCTTCCATCCCTCATATTACTACTCAAAAAGGGAGAAATTCTTAGATGTTCTTAGAATATGATCCACAAAGCTGAGTTGTTAAGTGATAAATGGAACAGAGCAAACCTTTTCTCTTACTCTAAGAACACGAAAGAATATCCTACTTTCACCGCATTTTTAGTAAAATGATAAAGGTAGCGAAAATATTGAATGGAATATATCAATATAGTACAAGCTTTATCAATATAGTACAACCTTTCTCTTTGAGAGCACCTAAGAATTTCTCGTGAAGAGCATTAAGTAATCTCTATTCAGTACAACTGGTAATGTGAGCCAATCACAATGGCAAGGTTATGAAGAAGGGATGGAGGAACCATTAGTACCCAATTTTAAGTACTGTCATGCCAATAGCTCTCAAGATTTTCGAAAAGAAAAGGCTCTTCTTCTTCTTCATGTTTTCACTTATCACCCACCTAGCTTTGAAAATAGAAAGCCAGGTTATATGCTTCTTACTCGGATTCACTGTCCAAGCTTTCCATTCCTTTCAGTCCTCTGCGCTTTTGCTGCATACACAAGACAGCAGCAACAAGAACAACACAACTCAGTCTCTCATCATGCACAAAGAATGATAACATCATGCAAGGTTTCACTATCTAGAAATAGTAATTAATCAAATGTTATATATATTCTTACTAAAAAGATATAAATATGTGAGAGTAAAAGGAGCCAAGTTTTATACACGAGTAAGTACTCAAATTGGTTCTTGAAAGATACGCGAGACATTAAAGTAGTCCTTCAAAGATTCTATGCATCAATTTGATCTTTCATAGTATAAAGTATACATCAATTTAAGGTCTAAATTGATGTCTAAATATATATCAGAATGCTATATTGTTGTCCATTTTAAATATCGAGCGAGACATCGAATTAGTCCTTCAAAGATTCTTTACATCAATTTGATCTTTCATAGTCTAGATATATATTGGATTTGGAAGGCTTTATTGTTGTCCATTTTATATATTGCAAGACTAAATTGATGTCCAAAACTTTTAGAGCACTAAATATCTTGAAAACCTTTTAAGGAATAATTTGACTGTTTACTCTTTTGTTTACCCCTAATGCCCTATCATGCCAACCTAAAGATGCAAGGCCTAAATAGAGGAAGGAGGCAGGGTTACCTTCTTCACAGACTTCTTCTCCCTAACCTCATATCTGCTCTTTGTGAGGTCTGATAGCCACATCCCGGGAAAACAGTACTGCAACAAGCCAACAACAATAATGTTTAAATAAGAAACCAAATTTTGAATTTGTTCAGGGACAGGACGAGGCTCAGAGCAAAGGTAAGGTAGATGCTGCCTTGTGACATAGAGGTCAAAGGTTCAAAGTCAAGCAACAATGGGAATGAATCCTCTCACATCATTTTTTCACATGACAAGTCATGTTTAATCTCTCACCGTCAATCTTTTGATTGCTTATGTCATACATGGATCCCACCATCTCAATTAATGGTGAGAGATCTAACTGAGAAAATGACAAGAAATGATCCATTCCCAGAAACATCAGCCTCTTTTGGGACTGCGTGCATCTATCCTCCTCAAACCCCACTTGGTGGGAGCTTCGTGCATTGGACTGCCCTTTTTTTTGTGATTTGTTCAGGTTTACAAATATGATATGCATATAATATTAAGTTTGAGTGAAAAAGAAGCCAAATTCAGTGTGTGTTTTCTACTTTCTAGTAATACCTGTAGAGATCTGTCAATGTTCTTTGCTCTTTTCTTTGGTCTTTGAGGGATCTTTGTCCCTTTCATAGCAAGGAAGTCATCTTCTTTCTCTTTCCTTGATAGAGCAATGTATATCCTTGGCCACTCAAGAGTGATCTTGTTGTCTCCATTAGCAGCCAGTGAGGCTGCGGCCGGAGGAGCAGCGTGAATGCCACCGTGTTCCTGTTCAGATTGCACCGAGGCAGAATCTCCATGGCTAGTAGTGCTATTGTTCAGTCTCTCATACGCTTGTTTTGTGGAAGAAAAACTTGGTTTCTGAGACTTTGCTGACACAGAAGAAGGCACCCTTTTGTTGCTTCTTTCCATTCCGGAAGCAGGCTTTTTCGGCACCGAAGATTTCGAAATGACTGAGTTGCTGCACTGGCTGTTCCTTGAAGGCGACTCGCTTCCGGCTGCAGAAGGGTCTTCCAAATTCCTGGTCATGGCCAACTAATGATGTTTGAGAAAAAGATGATAATAGCGCAAATATAAAAAAAAATGCTTCTACCGGAGTTTTGTGAATGGAAAAAAACCTAGTGTTTGGAAAGTTTTATCTTTATAGTGGGTTTGGGCCGACCTAACTCGAGTCAGATTAGTTGGAGTCAAAGGATTTTTGGATAATGGAGGTTTAGACCAAAGGAAAAAAAGTGCTTCTACACAAGTATTGTAAATGAAAAAAACTAGGGTTGAGAGAGCTCTATCCTGATAGTAGACCGGCTCAAATAAAGCCAGATTAGTTGGAATCCAATGGAATTCTAAATCCTGGTGGTTTAGATTTTAGACTAAAGAAAAGAAAATGCTCCAAGTTTTTAGGGGACATCATGTTCTACTGAAATTTTATCAAGATAAGAGAAAACCATATCCTTTGGGTTAGGTTAAAGGACACAATTTTAATTCCCATACCAACTTCTATCATAACTGGCAATACACACATTATGACTGTTTTGAAAAACAGATGAACTTTATCACCAAGTTTTAAATTTGAAGCAGAAGCATTTAAATTCTTAAAAAGAAAAAAGTGAAGTCCCTTGTAAGTGGAACAACATTTTTTTGAAGTAGTGGCATCTTTAAGAGGTTGGGGCAACAAAAGTCGCAATGTGTTTGGGGAAAAAAAACACTAACCAGAAAATGAAGTGGCATAAAGAAAAAAGAGGAATTTACCATAAGTATGAACTATGAAGTGCTAGCTATATCTCTAATAATCTAACAAGTTTGTACTATTTTTGGTTCAATGCCAACAAGACAAGATCAAAAGAGAAGAGCAATAGAACCATAAAAAGTGCAGTGACCCTCATCATCCATCACACAAATCAAAAGCAAGAAGAAAAAAAAAATTCCTCAGAAAGTGAGATAGCATTTTGGTTATTTTTGGTAAGGCCAAAAAAATGGGAAGACAACACTCCTCACTTATGTTCCAGTTAAGCCATAAACTTGTGTTGGTGATTAAAATGTAACAGTCTAATCAAAGAATAAACAAATCTAATCCATGAAATTTTTTCACTGAATTAACACAAAACCAGAGCACCTAGAGCCACCGAGACTCAGCAATGCTTCTTACATTTTCTCACTGAAGCGACACTAAGATTAGAAAGATTAGATTAACAAAACAATAAGCACTCTATAAAATGACCCTAAATTGAAAAAAAAAAAGGGGGGGGAGGGAGGGGGCAAAGTTAACAATTTGAAAATGTTCATACCTAGGGCTACATTTTCTAATTCTGCCATTGGAGGCAGCAGCAGAAGAGGAGGAAACAAAAGGGGGTGGTGGTGGCATGGATCCAGAAGAAAACTTTGCAGCAACAGTGTGGTTGCTGCTGATTGTTCTCTTCTTCTGCTTGGGATGAACATGAACAGAGGATGAGGAATCTTCAATGGCACCAACCCTTGATGCCCTTGACCTCTTTCTGTGTCCCCATTGCAACAACACATCACCACCACCATTACCACTTGGGGGGCTGGCGCTGTTGTTGCTGGTGCTTTGGCTTGTCTCAGTCGTTGTCTGAGGAGAATCAAATGCGGACATAATTGCTATTGTTGTTGTTTGGGTTTGGATTTGGATTATGGAAGGAGCATTTGAATCTGAAACCTTTGTGGTCTCAGGAAAGAAACCACACGCACACAGAGACTGCTGCTGTTGCTGTACATATTGTTGCCCTTTGTGTTTTTTCTCACTTTCACATGTTCCTTGCATGTGCTGTCCCATGATGTTTTTCTCCTTTCTCTTTCCTCAATTGAAATTCTTATTAATCTATGAGTCCGGTACGTGAAATACGCAATAAAAAAATCAATAATAAAATATCACACATAATAATACATAATAACATTATTAATTGAACAGTTCCATTTCCTTTTTGAATTCTTTAAATTCACATATGATAACACATTATATTGACACGAAAATGATTGAATGACAATAATCTAAGTTGAATTAGATGGTCCCACCAACAAACAGGGAATAAATAAGTTCAATGAATTCAATTTTGTCCCAAAATATATTTATATAGCCAGGAATAACAAAAAAAATGTGCACGGAAACTAATATTAGCATTAGAATAGATTAGTGCATCCACAAAATGTAATGAAGCATGGACTTGGCCTAAACCCAAAAGGAACAAATAGAAAATGAGAACAAGAAAAGAATGAAGCAAATTTGATAATAAAATGAAAAAAGGGGCATTATATAAACTATAAGGTGATCAATGTTGGAGATTTATTTGATGGCAAGTAGACCCTTGCTCATCATTTATATTCCCTATTGCTTGCTTGAAAACAATCATTATTGTGAATTCAATATATATATATATATATATATATATATAACACAGAAAAAATAACCAATCACGCCGCTCTTTACAAAAAGGTGCAGCGGCCACTTACAGTTTGCTTTGGTTGAAATATTTGGACACTTGTTCTATTTTAAGTAAGGGAAAGCCATTTTTTTAAAGGTTTTTCTGGCAGAATTTTCGTCAAATACTAACAAAATTTAGAGGAAAAGTCCAACTTGCTCCTGTAAAATTATTGATAGGTTAATTTAGTTTCTTAAAAAGAAAAAGTAAGGTTATGGTTAATCTGTCATATGTGAGTCAAATTATTTTATATTTAACTACATTTCATAAGTATGATTAACATATTTTTAGAAGTGTAAAAAATAAAGAAAACGACAATAATATCATCAATATGTGTCTAACTACAATTTTTTCATTAAAAAAAATTACACTTCAAAAATATGTTTTATCACACTTATAAAGATGTGACTAAATTTAAAAAAAAAAAAAACTAATATCTCATAATTAAAAATGACTTGGACTAATTATAACCTTATTTTTTCTTTTTGTTAGAGACTAAATTAACCTATCAAATTATTGATAGAGATTAAATTGAACCTTTAGTTCAATTTATATATATATATATATATATATATATATATTATAATTTTAAAGACCCAAAGGTGCCAAAACATGAGTGGAAGGCTATAAGTTAAACATTTTACAATAAAAAATTTAAAATACCCTAACACATCATTAAAATAATCTTACAAAGGAAAATTATAGCCCGCATTCAAAAACACCAAATGAAAGTTTTGGAGCTTGAATACCCACCATTTTCCACTATTAATCTCCAGTGAAATTCCATGGGAGACTTGGTTGATATTGACATCAAAGGACAAGTATCATCTGACCTATTAAAAGAAAAACATATTGATTTCTACCTAACATCAATAAATTCCTTTGCAAGTGGCAATCTTCAAAATGATGTGTTACCTAAATGTCTTCATAAAACTGTACTAAACAGAATACTGAAAATTGTTTTTTTCTTTTAAACTTAAAATGTAAGTAGACTTTAGGCTAAATTACCCAAACAGCAATCGTCAGATGGCCACAAAAAAAAAAAAAAGACTCCATACCTTACAAAGATTCCCAGCACATGGCAGCCATTTACAGCTAAAGGTTTTCTAATTGTTTTGTAATATTTTAGAATATACAGTAAAACTACCATTTAATCTCTGAAAAAAAGTACGTGACAAATTAGTCAAAAAGTCCATGAATGAACTACTATGTTAAAACCCGAAATTTGATATAGGGACCAATGTATATGTAATAATTCTTTCAGGAACCAATATGTTATAGATCCGGTTTTTGGAGGGACTAAAATGTAATTTTGCTCTTCAGAACCTCAGAACAGTGATACAACACAAACTAAACCCAAAATGGTTGACCTCATACTATTCATGGAAGCATTATTTAGCAATTTATATCCATGCTTCCAAAAGCTAACTTCCCTAAGAGGGTGCTAAAGCAGAAAAAGAGAGGCTAAATTGTGAACACTACATTGGCTTAACTAACACACAGCAGTGAAAGGTTTAAAAGGAGTTTCATAATTGTTCCACTGCATTATCCAACTCTGAGTCTTGAGCAACTTGAGCTCAATCACAGTATACTATTGCCTTTGTGTGAGTCACAAGTTAGAGATTTTCTTGGTCCTTTTCGCGTTTGCCTTGGCCAGAGTCTCGCAAAATTCTCTCCTCCTTTTGGAATTGTTTTTCTTGTCATCAATGAAATCGTTATGGCTAACGGCTACACCCCCAACAGTCTTTCCTTGAGCGTCCAGTGCATCTTTTACAAAAATCTTCAGCCTCCAGAGAGTGTAGTCACTCTGTAAATATTAGTGAGAGAAAAGAAAAAAGTGTGAAGCTAGAAACATGCTACACAATATTAAAACTTGCATAAAATGGCTAGAGTGCACAAACTTTGACAATGGTTGACCGTGAATATTAGGGCCGGTTTAGTTTTTGTTTTCATTTTATACTTTCAATATTAACTATAAAGCTACTACCTTGTTTTCATTTTGTTTCTTGTTTTTAGGATATTGGGAAGGAAACAATGAAAATACAAACAAAAATCTTGTTTTTGTGTTTCTTCATAAAATCCTAAAATATATGGAACAAAATGAAAACAAAGTGGCAGTTTAGTAATTAAAATTGAAATAACAAATGAAAACAAGAAATAAAAACAAAAAACCAAACAATTCCTTACTAGCTACATAACAAACAATTAACATTACAGACCTGAGCATCAATGTCAAGGTCCACCTCTTCAGCAGAAGATTGGAAGTTAGGGTTATTCTCAGCAACAATCTCCAATGCCCTGTTGAGGTTCTCTGGAGTCAATTTGGTGAGGGTGGTCCCAAGTACTTTCTTCTCTTGAGTAGACAGTCTCCTACAGTATCATCATTTGTCAGCTACAGTGAGCAGCGCAAAATATGAATAATCAAGACGATAATCAAAGCACGACTATAGTGGGATAATAAGATTATGATCATTGTTGAACCTTCAGAAAAATACACATGACATAACTTTAATTGTTAAATCAAAATGCAAATTAGTAAAAAGACTAACGGATTATGCACAAAGACAATAAACCACAAGGAATGCCACGCTATGAATCTGAAACATGGCAGTGGCTTTATTTTCCCTCTATTTCTGATTGAATAAACTTTGATTAAAAAAACAAAAAGATATATCCAAAAAGTATAAAGACACAAAGCCAACAGCATTAATGCCAAAAGGAGTTGTTTCTGAGAGAGGGACCTTTGCATCAAATCTTACCAGAAGGCAAGCAAATTTTCATAAATTTAAGCACCTTTGAATCTAGTGTCAAACAGAATGTCATAAGAGTCAAAACTTAAATAAAAATTCAAACCTCAATAGTGTGATAGGACACGAAACACAGATGCAATAACAAATTTTCACTGCAATTTCATGTCAATGACAAGGAACAAGTGATGAATATATATATTTTTCACATACCTGCACTTCTGAATCACTGTCTCTTTGAGATTCTTCAGATGCATATCAACATCTTCAAGCTAAAAAAACAGGTAGTTGACAGAATAAACCATATGATATGCTTCTAAGTGACATCAACCAAATGTTTTTAATTGCACCAAGAGTCACCCTTCTAGCAAACAATAACTGACCTCATTGCTTAAATCCCTTGCCAAGTTGGCGTAAGCAGTTTCCCGAGCAAGCTGCATGTCTAGTTGTGCCTGTGCTTCTTCTGCTAATAATCTAGCTTCCTAGCATAATCAAGTATAGAAAGGTAATGAACTGATGTAATATACACATAGGATGACCGAAATCAAAGCTGTGACTGTAATTGTAACCTCCAAAATTAAGTTTTGCTTTCAAATATAAAGGAAACTATTTTACCTCTTCAGCAACTTTAGGTAAGAGCTGCAACCATTTCTCCTCAAATTTTTCCAGCAAGGTCTTTGCCATGACATGGACATCATGTTTTTCATCATTGTATTTCATTGCGTTCTTAAATATTAACCTTACATCAGCATATATCTCCCGTACATTCTTATATCCAGTTCCTTCCTTTGCTTCCATTTTATTTTTTATTGTACTGAAATCCATGGGCTTATCAATAACCTAGAAGCAGAAAAATAAACAAATTATTGTTTTTCATAGAAAAAGAAATTTATTCAAAAGAAAAAAAGGAGTATCCTCACAAGAAGAAAGAAAAAGAAAACATGTAGTTCCTCCGAGATTTACCCATGTAATACGGTAGGCCAATCTCTCTCGGCATATCTACTAGAGAAACAACTCTGAAGATACCATTTGCAGAATACCACATTGAAGCTACGAAAGTAAACCTATCCCAAATGTTGTCTAGAGAGGAAGATATCCCCTCAAAAATGCCAGCATTCCTCTCTAGCCAATGACACCATAGAACAGAAAATACAGAACAATGCCACAAAAGTTTAGGTTGATTATGAATCCTAAACATTGGTATAGAAGATAGATGGTCACTGTTAATATACAATGATTATGTTGATATGCCCTGATTTGTTATCAACCTTTCTGTATTCCTTCCATAATTAGGACAATAGATATTTGCTGTAAATAGGTGTATCAATCCCTATAGGTGATTTGAATCATTTGATTACATAATCTTGTTATAAAATGGGACTGGCCTCAAGAGTCTCAACCACTTTTGAAATTATTTTAAAGTTGGCATTAGTGCTATAGTTGCGTGATCTTGAGGCTGAACATCCCCAATCTAGCTACCCAGCTACCATTGCTAGGGCCAGTCTCCAGTCTTCACACCCTCAAAGAGGGTGCAAATGGTCTTTGACTCTCTGAAGTCACCAACCCGTCATACTTCCAAGCACTGTTGTCGGAGGCCTTTCATGCACTCCCACATGCAACTTCATTTGTTGGTACATGTACAATAGGTGGGTTGACCATAGGTTACCTACTTAACCCACCATTTTTCAAATTTTAATTGATAGACCACCAATTTTTTTATTTTTTTGTTTCCAGATGAAATGACCTGCCAACACGTTGTAAAACAAGGTGGATAGGCTTTTCCAACCCATATTTTCAAAACAGACCAACTTGCCTTGCCCTATTTTTAGCATGACCTATGGCGAGGTAATACGGATTGACCTGCAAAGTCATCTATATTAATGTAGTAAATCAGTTTCTTAACTACCCCTGTGACAATCACTAGGATTCATTAATGGTTTTGAGATGTGTTAAGGGTTCACCTAGAAAAGGTTGATCTATTAAAAGAAAGGCCATAAAGAAAGTGTTAAATAGACAACTGCAGATCAGGCAGAATCAACTAATGATAAGAGATCAACCTCTGCGTATTTTATTCATTTTGGAGGCAGTCTCATATCATGAAAAAGCAAGAAACATAATGTAGTTTCCAAGTCAAGCATAGAAGCAAAAAAATCAAAATTTCCCCTTGCTACATGTGAACTTATATGGATGAAACAACTGCTTCTAGAGTTGAAGTTCCCCACAATAGGTTCTATGAAGCACATCTGTGATAACTAAGCAACCCTGCACAACCAATCCAATATTTCATAAGAATTATCAGACTAAGCACATAGAGATTGACTCCCATTGAACTAGAGTAAATATAATCTCCTAAGAAACCACCAAGTCACCAACTCCTTTGTGAACTTTAATGATCTAGTAGCAGGGTCCAAGAGTACATATGTACCAACTTGAAGGAATTTTTTTTTTTTTGGGTGGTCTTAGACCTTGATTAAGTTGAAAGGCCCTGATTTGTTAGATATTTGTATACCCCTTATGTAACTAGGACAGGCAATACTTGCTGTGAATAGGTATATAAATCCCTATATTTAGGGGTTTGTTTGATTGTATAATTTTGAGTTATAAAATTAGCGTGGGCTGAGAGAATTTTCTCTCAAGTACTCTATAAATCATTCTCAAGTTATACAGGTGAAACACCACAAATTGCAAAAACACTGACCAAGCCAATATTTAAACCTTTCTTCAACAGTGTATTCGTGCAAATATCATTTTAGAAAAAACAAAACATTTAAAATGCCAATTATGTATAAAAGATAACGAAAGTCTGAACAAAGAGAAAAGCTTTAAAATGAAGAAAAGGCATCACCTCATAGTAGTCATGAAGCCCAAGACCTTCTACATCTACAGGATCCATGAAGGGCCAAGCCCATTTGTGCTGAGTGAGCTGAGAAGCAACAAATATATCACTAATTAATTTTTACAGGAAACTTGGTACGGTCAATTCACAATATTCAACATTAACTGGGGAGAAGGCAATTTTCCTCAACAATTGAAAATAAAACTGGATCTTAAGAATTGATGGTTGACTCTTGAGAAGAATAAAAAGAACAAAAACTAATATTCATCCCACTAATTGGGGTTGAAGAAGTAGGATGAAGAATAGGGTTAAAAGTCTTCTGTATGGGTTAAAAGAAGTGCATCTTCTATCTTTTTCATCCTTTTCAACCTAAACCCTATATATTCAATAAATATAATTAGGGTCAAAAGCCTAGTACATCACATAATTCCTAGCATAAATTGGGGATTAGTGTTTTGTTTTGTCTTACATAATGTCAACCAAATTTCTAAAATCTTATTATGCAAAGTCTCTCTTCTATCTCCACCAAAAAAGAAGTGTCTCTTCTATCTTTTTCATCCTTCTCTACCTAAACACAATACATTCAATAATTTTAAAATATAATAACTTATTCATACAAGAAGTAATAAAGATAAAAGTGAAAAATGACCACCATCGAAAGTTTTATTCTCCAATTGTTATGAGTCATGCTACATGTACACCCAAAAACATACACCATACACAAACCCCATACTTATATACATAAAATTTGTGTTATAATGCCTGTAATGTTTGTGCACTTAATTAAATATAGTTGAGAATATCATCTACAAGTTTGTAATGTTTGTGCACTCGTGAGAATAAAGTTTGTGCATTATTACATATAATGTTTGTGCATTTTTTTAGATAAAGTTCAAATTGTAAAACACTCTGATAATTTTGTAATGTTTGTGCATTCATACGTATAAAATTTGTGCATTACTATTTATAATGTTTGTACATTTTTAAATAAAGTTCAGATTGCATATAACTCTAAACTATAGGTTTGTAGTGTAGTCCAAATAAAGTTTGTGCATGAATGCATATAAAATTTGTGCTTTAACATCTTTAAGTTTGTGCTCTATTTTGAAAAATTGTATTGTATACGTATAATAATCATTAATTACCTAATTTGAATGGTGTATGTATGAGTGTATGAAATTGAGTGTACACATAGCATTTTGAATTGTTATATACTTGCAAAGTATTTGCACTTGCCTGACGCAATATTGTTGCAAACTGGCGCATGAGTTCTTGCATTCTCTTTGCAGCAGCAGTTTCCGTACCCAAGGCAACTTGCAGTGGCTTCTTAATGGCAACAAGATGCTTCTCCCGGGCCTTATCTTTTGCAACTAGGCCACCTTTAGAGTTATTACCTTGAATGTCACCATTGGATTGGTAGAACTGTTCAACCTCAATCACTTGCTTTTCAAGCTGCACAGGCACTAAGAGATTACATTTTAACAAAAAAATTCGAAAGTTCAAAACTTATAAACTCCAAAGCAACGTGGCAGACAATTTTCACTTACCACTGAATATTAAAGAAAAAATCCTTATACATTTAACTATTGATGAAAAATCTACATATTCTTTAACTTATGCACCAGCTAAACAGTGAATTGCATGGATGATGCAAGAAAAACACAGAGAGACCAATTTCCTTACAAAAGTATGGTTAAGACTAAGGAAAATTGCAGTAAGACAAGAGAATAGGGTTTGAGGGCGGAAAGCCACTTCAGATATGAAAATATGGATGATGAATACAAAGTCCTAAGGGTTATGTATACTATGTCAATTACTTGTCAGTAAGCCAAGCCTAACTAATACAAGTTGCATATAAGCTAAGCCTTCTCTAGTTTGGTCACGTGCTACAAATTTGATTATTAATTCGATATAAATCACATTTAAATCACAACATAAAGGGAAAGAAATAACTCGGAAAAAAAAAGGGAAAAAAACAAAGACGAAGAGAGGTCGTTGTTCCTGCCTCAGAGTAGAACTGGGAACATTCCCAACTAAACCCGAAATTATTACCCGGAATTTAGTGGTTTCAGAAACAGGTTTTGTCTATTTCATTAATTGGGGATAGTCGTTTAGCCTTTTTATGGTGCTTAGGTAACAATTCTGTAGGTTTTCTTTGTTTAAGATGTTGTCGACCCATATCTTGAAAAATTTGAGAGAAATTGTGTGTTTCAGTCTATCTTATTGTAGTACAAGTGCATTACCTACAATATCTAATCAAGGACTAATTATACAAATAAAGTTAACTATTTTTTTTGTCAGACCACAAGGTATCCTCATGGGTTCATTCCATTTAAGCCGCTCATTAAACCAGTACACGTCAGATTGCAGGAACACAAGGGTTATGAAATCTCTCAACAAAGAGTTACTCCTCTAGGATTCGAGCTGGCACAATCACTCTACGGGTCAAAACTGCGTACCACCTCAACCAACCCATTTATAGGTAGTTAAGCAATAATCTAATATACACAAAATATTCTAATGAACCCCGCCCCGTGCACCAAAATAAGTAGAGAAGAAGAAAACCATTAATTGCACTTTCCATTAATAAACTGAAAAGTTCTTTATTGAAACACAAGAAAAATACCAATAATAAACACAACCGTATCTGAAACACCAGTTTATCAAAATTTGTGTCAAAATTACTGCATTGAGCTCATCCGTATGAAGAGACAAATTTGGTCCTAAATGATAAACACACAAAAAAAATCCCCAAATAGTGTGTGTTAAGACTAGCTTATCGTTTGGTCTCAAAATAAGCTTATAATTAAAAGACTTCAGAGACATTCTGTAAAAGGGAAAAATGGAGTTAGCTTTCAAATTTGTAACGGTCAATTTTGTCCCTAAGTTATGGAAACAGTCATATTAGTCTTTAAAGTTGCCAAAAGTCGATCAAATTAGTCTTTAACATCGGCCAAATCAGCCTCTTCCAAGGATTAACTTGACCAGATTTTGGCCAAACTTGACTATACCTCCCTACATAAGCTTTTCCCAAAACATGCTTAATTCCAACTGCAACCAAACTAGCTTATGTTTCAAAACTTCATTTCTAAAATAACAAGCACAAATACACCTTTTCTCACGGGACACAGGAACACATTCAAAGCATAAAACCTAGAATTAGCATATGGAACCACAAAATTGAAATGAAAAAAAGAAGAAGAAAGGAATAGCAACATCATCCACACTACACTACACAAATGACGAAAATGAACTCAAAAAAATTTCTGAGGGGGAAAAAAAGAAAAGAAAAAATTGAAAGGTGAACCTGATCGACGGTGGTGATGATGTCGTCAACGTCGCGCCTAAAACCCTCCAAATCGGAACCCAGCTCGATTGGGTCCATCCTGAACGAAATTGTTTGATTTATGGGAGAAACTACGATCTTTCAGCTCAATTCAAAGTTAAGCGCCATTTAATTCATCATATATGTGTGTGTGTGTGTGTGTTGATGATGATGATGATGATGATGATGGATGTGTTGCCATCATGACTCATCACTCTTGTTTTGCTTTTCTTCCTCTTTATGTTTATTTATTTCTTTATTTATTTATTAGCACAATGGGCTGGGTAGTTTTTGGGTTTTGTCCAAACATTTTTGTATAAGCTTCTTCGTAAAGAAATGCAGACCAAAAACAAACTTTGTTAATCTAGTACAAAATATTGTCCAAAATACTAATTTGTGAATATTAAAAAGTTAATAGCAACTGAAATTATCCACGGTAATGCTCTCTTTTATCCTGGAGAGTGTAAATATATATTGTTTTGGTCCCTAAAATTTTAAAAGCTGGCTTTCTAATTTTAGAAATTGTAAGCCATAATTTAAGTTAGTCATTCAGTTTGATTTATGTTTTCATTGATTTGTCACGATGAATGGAGCTATGACAAGAAATGAGGTTACAAATGAGATTGTAGTATCATTGGAGGTTGAAAATGTAGTTGTAACTGCAATTAAGATCGCAAATATCAAATGATATTACAATTCATGTGCAACAGTTAATGTCTCCACAACCTCAATTCTAGTCTTAGGTTTGTTGTCACAATCTCATTTAATATGACACACTAATGATAATGAATCAAAAGACTAATTTGACCTACAACTTACGATTTGAAAGATTAAAAAGTTAAGTTTTAAATTTCAGAGACCAAAGTGAATTGGACTTATAATTTTATGGACCAAAATGAGTATGGCCCCGAAATTATCGATTGCATTAGATTTTAGAGGCAAATTTGGGTTACATAGCAATTATAAGTCAAGTTATGGGTTAGGTGAACATATTTTATTCACTTGACATTGTTGACATGATATTCTGTTAGTCACGTCAACAGTTAAGAGCGTTCCACTAACAATAAAGACTAAAATCATATAATTAATAATATGTTTGGACTAAAATAATTAAAAAAAAATTAAAGACCTAAATTTAATCTTGAAAACTTGATGGAGGCTGAAACATATTTCAGCCCTATAATTTAAGGCACAAATTTTTGGAGGTTGTGTACCTTTTTTTTTTCTATTAAATTTTACCATGCTGAGTTTGCTATGGATGTTGATGTGTGCCCCTAGCCTTATGTAAGCTTTTTATTCATCTAAAAACAATATTTAAGCCATATTAAATATAAGACTCTTAAAAATGAAAAAAAATATATATTTGAGAGAACTAATTCATTAATCTACTTATCCTTTTATCCACACTTGATATTTTTCTTCATATTGTATTTCTAAAAATACTAAATGTTATTCATATAAATGGTCAAAAGAATAAATAGGTTGATTAGTTACGTATGAGATCCCTATTAAAGTATTAAGGTCAATGTGTTATGGAGCAAAATGGTCGATCCTATTTTTTTTTTCCTCCCTTTTCTCTCCTCTTTTGCTTTTTCGTTTGTGATTGTTTGAGTGAGGAATTATCATCATCTTTTTTGGTGTTAGTCCTACCGCTTTATTTTTCTTTTTTTTATTATTCAAGTTTTTTTATTAAATAAAAGACTCAAATCTATTAGATATTAAGGATAGTGATCCAAATTCATCGTTTCTTAAAACGACTAATCTTGTGTTTTTGTTTTCCCCTTTATGATTGTTTTGGTCCCCTCTTGGTTGTCTTGGTCCATTTTATAAGTGTTACAAATGATAAAGATGATGATATCAATGACTAAAAGATGTGTAATACATTATTTAAATTATAACTTTTTTGTCTCCAATGTAAAATATGCTTAGACATTGATAATCTTTAAGCAATGAGTAGAATTATAGATCAAATTAGTTTAGAATGCAAAATATTTTTACTTCTTATTTTTTTCTTTATAAATGAAATTTTGGTTATAGTAAAAAAGAAAAGAAAAGTGAATAGTGTACGTGGGAGTTCAAACATTAAATCTAGTCTCTTGAATAAGATTCAGCATAATCCTTAACTAGTTAATCACAACCTGTAATGTAAATTGTAAAAGTATGTAACCTCATCCCCTGCCACAGAAAACAGAACCAACAAACCAAAAACTATCCACAACCATGATAGAATAGGGAAAAAAAAAAAAAAAGCTACAGTAGCTAGCAATGGCATCTCAATTGTTGCCACTAACACTATCACTAAAACCCCCACTTCCTTCGTTATCATCTTCATCTTCTTCTTCTTCTCTTCACAATCACACGCTCTTTGGCAATAATGGAGCACCATCGCCACTACGACTCGCAAAAAGGAGGCCCCTTTCCTTTGCCCCCTATGTTGGGAAGGAAGACACTGAGTTCCGTGTCTCTACTCAGCAGCAGGATCAGGAACAGGAACAGGACAATGAAGAAGCAACCCCTCTGGACCTTGAATATGTGAACCAAATCAAAAGGGTATCTCTACTTTTGCTTGTTTTCTCATAAAGTTGAAATCCTTTGGTTTAAATAATAAGAATAATATATATAATGGGCACTCATAGTATGGAAATTCAACAAATTGTCATGTCATGTTTTATAAAATTTGAGCATATGCAACTGCTGCTCAACATGATATTATTTGAATTTATATTGGATAATTGGATGACAGTGTAAAGTTGTTTTATGAAAAATTATTCTTTTTTTAACTTGGTTGATTGAATTTGCATTCAACTTGGCAGGTTTTGGAGCTTCTAAGGAAAAACCGGGACATGCTCTTTGGTGAGGTACTTCAATTCAACCTTCTTCGCCCCTTTTTTCTTTCATTTATACTCATTTTTCCAGTTGCTTAAATTTGGTTTATTCATCAATGGTGTGTTTGTTGATGATGGTATTTCATGATAAAATTTTAACAACCTTGTGGGAGAAAGGGGATGGATAGTATATGAGAAGAGAGAGAATTGTTCAAGTGCAGAAAACTTAATTGAAAAATATTGAAGGAAAAAGTGTTGTTACTTCTTAGGATTGGTTAGAGACCAAGGTTTGTGATGATTCCATTATCATTAAATTGGCATTTTTTTAAAAGCTTCATTATAAAACAAACCATGATAAAAGTGAAGGGAAGGGCTTTTTATGGAATACTTGTGATAAAGAACTTAGATGAATAGCTCTAATTCAGATATGATAATTTCTCTCCAGTAACGCTATAAATTATTGCTTTGAATTGAATTACTATCTGACCTTTTCCTTCTTTATAATTCAAATAAGATTGCGATGCGGACATATGAAACATTCGTCTATGATTATTTTTTTCTGGGTTAGAATGGCCTAAAAGATATCAAAATTTTTGTTTCAGCTTTTACTTTTTATTCCTATTCTTGCTCACTTCACCAATGCATCTCCCAATCAATTTTCGCCTTTGTCCATAATCATCCGGGGATTCCTTCTTTCACCTATTTCCAGGTCAAGTTAACCATAATGATTGAGGATCCCAGAGAAGTTGAGAGAAGGAGATTACTCGGCATTGAAGATCCCGATGCCCCAACAAGAGATGATCTTGTTGATGCTTTGGAAGAAGTAAGTTCGTTCCTTTATACTAACAATGATCTAGGTCATATTCTTCCTATCCCCATGCTCTCTTCCCTGATACGTGTGTAATGTACTAATGTGTGGTGCTTACTCAGAATTTGTTCCTCGCTTGTTCTTACATTGTTCTGCGGCCGTTTCTTTCTGACACTCTATATTTGGCATTTTTGTTTAGTGTTGGGTTGGGTGTTTCCTAGTCCCTTGATCACTTCTTGATGATTGGAATTTCATAGTTTTGGTAGAAGCAAAGAGGCTAAGTTCATGCTGTAGTGTGCAAATCTATGTTACAATTTGGTGCATTTGTTTGGAGTGTAACTCTTGTATTCTTAACGAGGTTTCATTGGCACATCACTTGATTTAAGAATAGATTAGGCGTTCAGCATCTTAGTATAAAGCACATGGCCTTTTCAGTGGGATTTCACCGACATTTATGCTGAAGGATTGGAAAGCCGTGTTACATTGATTTCCTCTTTTCTCTAGTTTGTGTTCGATTTTGTTATTTTGATTAGGAGGAAGTAGAAGTACTTATTCTCTGCTTTCTCCCCGACATTTTTTTTCCCTCTTCGTCTTGATATATTTCTTCTTTCATCGACAAACAAAAAAACAAAAAAGATTTTTAATCTCTTTTGATAACTTCTAATCGAATGGTTCTAAAACCAGAAAGTTAAGAATGAGAGGGTAATCAGATATTTATTGTCTGAAATGCTCTATATTTCGTGTAATTGTGCTATGCCTCTTTGGCTTTTAAATTTCATATAAGCTCCATTGCTTCTTATGGAAAAATTAGTCTAATTTGACATTTACTAGGTGAACGAAGGAAAGATTCCAAAGAACAAAGCTGCGCTGCAGATGCTTGCTGAGGAATTGGCTTCATGGCCTAATTTAGAGGTATGATTCGATCTGAGCATGTGACAATATGTGGTTCTACGTGCATAATAATGTCTTCATCGATTGTGTTATGTTTATGCCATTTGGTCTTTACTCTCTAGCAGCTTGCTTGTGTTGTTTTATGGAGCTTTGACCGGCGAAATGCGTCATACCAGTAAAATAAGATCAAATTGAGCTATTACCGAAAAGTTTTTGAGATACTGCCTCATAATTACTAACTCTATTCCGCAGCCTAACCTGGATATAAATTATATGAATTATTTTATTTGGCAGTCTTAGTTTTAGATAATAATTTGTTTCGGAAATAAGAAGCACATAATTTTGTAGCTAGTCATGCAAATTCTGAGATGAAAGTGGAGAATTAGAAATTAGAATGGAGAACTGAGTGGAGTTAAGGAGGGTTTATGCTTGAAGTCTTGTCAGAATCCCAAACTTCATGCAATGAACAAAACCCTAACCCTTTTTTTTCCTCTCCTCTGCCTTGCACCATCATGGTCCCAGTCATTTTGAATTGCTTAAATTTGCTGCTGCTCAGAAATTTAATTTGTAAACATAGTCATCAATAAACATAGTCATCAATTCAATCACCTTATCAGCTTCTAAACCTTAATCTTCTCACCAATACATAAAGCTCTCAACTTAAATTCATTTTTCCCCTTCAAAACTAAACGTTGGAATGTTTAACTTCAGATCCCTTAATTCTTTGCCAGAAAGATTTAACGCTGGTTGTTGAATTAGATCACATGCTATTTAAAATACAAGTTCAATCATGACCTAATAGCTTAAGCTTTTTGGAGAGTTGTTCCTTCCCATGTTATCAAATCCTCTATGACGTAGTGTCCAGGTGTTCTATACTTGTATTCATGTTGCTTCCGTTCTTCTAACAAGAAAGTTGAATTTCGGCTTTTGACAGAGTGGCCATGTACATTGTTCATGCTTTAAGTCCAATTGGCTCTTATGTGAAGGCTTGTGTTAGATATGAAGTTATTTATGATCCTTCACCTACCGGCTTAATTGCTTAAGCTTTTTGACGAGTTGGTCCTTCACACTCTCACTAGTACATCATAAGTTTGCAAGAGTGTGTAAACTTATGCTGCTTGTTAAGGGAAGTGTACGATCGTGTAAGATACACTTGGATGTGGACTAATTTGGACCTTTACCTACTTTAATACTAAGAGTTTAATAATTGCTATGTAGTGACAATGTAAAGCTTTTTTACATTGATCGTCTCACCTGCATGAATATTGAAGTAGTGGGAGAGAAAATCAAACATTTTTGCATATGCGGAAAAATCTAATTGGATGACAATTAAACTCTAATACTAATAGCTAAACCAGAATATGGCGCTAAACCACGATCTTTGATAAACAATGAGTTAACAAATATGAAATTCCAGCCTTTGGGGTGTCACTAATCAGAGAATGAAAGCAAGAAAGTTTCTCCCTTTCTTAATGTAAAGAGTTTGTCCCCATTGCTAGTTGCTAAACAAAATTCAAACCATGGACTGATGACATTATGCTTGAACCTCCATTTCCAAAGATCGAGAGTTTTTCTGAAGTGTTTGAATAACTGTTCCTCGCTTAATCTTGAATACTAGTTTATTACCTTTCATTCATTTCATTCATTTCTCGCTAGCCATTTTCTTTCCATGTAGATGCTTTTGTTAATATTCACACAATTGCTGCTAGTTCTTATTTTTTACTTTTGAAAATGGATAGGTTGAAGCAACTAAGCAAAAGCCTAGCAAATCTCTCTATGCAAGAGCCACTGACACCGGAATCGATCCTAAAGTGGCTGCAAAGAAGTTGAACATTGATTGGGATGCGGCGGCTGAAATCGAAGACACGGACGAGGATGACGAGAGTGAAGTGCCTCCTGCAGTGGTCAGTTCCTAACCTGCCTTGAGAGATAATTTGTGATGCTTCTGTTTTTGCCAGTTTTGCTTAGTTAGCCACCATACTATTGCTATTTGAATTATGCTGCTGTGACCAGCTATTTAGTCTCCATATTTTGTGTAACAAGCTATTGTTTGACTTGCTGAACAAGCATTAGCGAGCCTTTTTATTCTTTTTGAAAATTAAAAACTTGTACTAAAAATCAGAAGATTCAAAACCACCCCCAGGAAATTGTGTTTTGTTGAAATGTTTTCATAGCAGGTCCCAAACCCATATAAAATATGAAAAATTGTATCAAATTTGGAGTTTAATTGTTATGCATTGTAAGTGTAAAAACGGTTTTACACTGTCATCCAATTATGAGTTGTGTGTGAGACCTTGAGGTATTGGACGTGAGAATTAACCATTTTTAATGATGTGAAATTATAAGATTAGATAACAGTGTAAACTATTTTAGGGTTACGCTAACCATGCGTAGCAATTAAAATCTTAGATTAGATAGTTGATAGCTGACGAAAATATCGAATCTTCATGACACGGAAACTTTGTTTTTTCTAGTGTTTATCTTTTATTTTTTGAGCTTTTCAAATGAGGGAATTCTTTTCCCCTGCAGGGCTATGGAGCACTATACTTGGTCACTGCTTTCCCTGTTATTATAGGTATTTCAGTAGTCTTGATTTTGTTCTACAATTCTCTCCGGTAAGAACAAGCATTTCACCCAAATTCCCTGTATAATGTTACACTATATGTAAATTAATGAGGTAGTATATTGCAATTTTCAAATTACACCACCAAGAGTTTGTTAGTTTTACGTTGTTACGAATTTATATGAAATTAATAGGGTAAATTACCTTTGAGGTTAGGTGATATTACGCATGATACTTATCGATTTGTCTCGCCTATACCAAAATATTGCAATTTTCAATTTACATCATGATAAGTTGCTAGTTTTACTGCACGAAATCTGCTAATGAAAGAAAAATTCTGTGTTTGTTTTGCATATAATGGTGATTTGACGGAAGATTTGATGTCAAAATCATTAGCATCGAATTAAGTTGATATTAAAATTTAAAGTGCTAAGAGCCTAAGACTAAATGTCGATTCTTTCAGGACTAAATTGAAGTGTATTTGAAAATGTTAGGATTACAAAGAATATTTAATCTCATATCTTTTGCATGCTTCCACGTATGGTATTTATTTTTGTTTATGTCTTAGTTAATGGTGGCACGTTTGAAATTTAGCTTGTGGCTTTACTTCGATGTTTGAAACTTGTTCTATAGTACATGTCGTGCATACTTTGATAATTGTATAAAAGTAAGGAACAATTGACCATTGTGCCATGATCATAACTATGACATAACTATTTTCAACTTCATAGTTAACCCTTACGAAAAATCAGCATTTTCTTGATGGCTGAAATATTTAATAATTAATCCATATTAGAGAGACAACATGGTCATCACGATTAAGGTGTGGAATGCACATGCTTCCGTGCTGCACACTCATTCTACATTAATTTTTTTGCCTTATATAACCAATAAAGAAGAACAAGGCATTGTAAAGAAAGGTGAAGCTGGTAGGTATCCATGGAAGAACTCAAAATCTCTATTGAAAAGCAGATTGTGGTGGATCCATTGTCACTTAAAGAATCATCTACCAAAAAAGGATTCTTTGAGACTTCTCTGCCAACTTCTAGCACAACTTTGGTGACCACTACCGATTTGTGCCCTCCGACGCTGCTCCCTCCGAAGCCGAAATTCCTGAGCTTTAGCCTACCTAATTCGGCCAACTCGTCGCCTTGGTTGACTTCAGCGATGTTCAAGAAGAGATCTAAAGCTCAAAGTATAGAATCACTGTGTCATGGTAGTAACTTGGTGCCCAAGCATCAAGATCTACGGCAAGAAATCAATTTGAGGAGGAGCAAATCATGCGGCGAAGGGAGGGAGTGTGCACCCTCAGATGAATTCGATCTCTGGATGATTGAACCGGGTGCGGTGAAACGCGATAACAGGCATCCGGATGAATTTGATCTCCGGTTTACTAAACCGAGTTTAGCCAAACACGATAATAGACATCATGAGAACTTTTCCAAAATTGAAGCTATTGATCAAGAAAGTCCTGTGAGTGGTGAGGATCCACTAGAAGTTCCTGCAGACAAGGTATTTAAATGCAGCGCTCTTTGCCTGTACCTGCCAAGATTTGGCAAAGTGAAGCCGGTCAAGGTAAGAAAGGAAGGGTTGGAAACAGAAGGTGCAATAATATCTAGGACAGTTTCTATGGAGAAGTTTGAGTGTGGTTCATGGGCTTCTTCAGCTCTACTTCTTGATATTGTAGGAGGAGACTCGAAAAGAACTTACTTTGACCTACCAATGGAATTGATCAAATTCAATGCCAATGATGTAGATGCACCAATTTCATCAGCTTTTGTCTTTGAGAAGGACCTTAATGGAGTTCTCAAGAATGGTTCCTCTAGAACAAGTGCTAGGAAATCGGATGCATCACCTCGCCATGTCCGATTTTCTACATCGTCTTCTATGTCTCATCCCGCATCTCCGGCATCCTGCGTTACTCCGAGTTTGAGAAAAGCCAGAGAGGATTTTAATGCTTTCTTAGAAGCAAAAAGTGCATGAGAATGATGGAATTGCTTCTATGAAAAAGTGGAGTGAAAAAATACATCAGCTCATGGGTTGATTCATTAGTAATTCATTAGGGAAAAAGAGGAGGGTGCTTTCTGCTAGTGATTTAAATGATTGCACAAAATCTTTGATCACGCAAGAAGTAAATTTAGCTGTGTAATTTGAGATGTGTAATCTTGTACCAGATGTTTTAGTTGTTCTCTAGTTGGGCTACATAGAGCAAGGTTTGTTATTTTTAAGGGATTTTTTTTTTGTAATAAGAGTCGATGATGTCAGTTAAGGAATCAACAAAAGAAAAATAAATTATTAGAACTTTTTTAAGTCTTCAATGTGTATTAAAAGTATTAAAACCTCATAGCATTCTACTTTTTATTTCTTAATAAGTATTTTAAGACAATTGTTAGCAAAACCATATTTTTAACAACGCTATGTTATGTAATCAATGAGGCCGAACATAATCAATTTTCATAGTTGATGATTTCATGAAAACATCCCAAGCCAATTTTGAAAAGCTAATAATGGAGGTACAAGGAACCTACAAGGAGAGTTTGAAATTAATAATAGGTAAAATAGTATTTCTGGTTCATTATCTTTATTTGTTTTCTTAATTTGGCTTGTTGCCTTTAATTTAGTTCAATTTAATCATTACGCTTCAAATCGCTATCAATTCATATTGTTTGGTGAAATTGTTCTTGATTTGCTTCCAGCTTCTTCAATAATTCTTCAATTATCTTCATAGATTTCTACCATACGTCTTCAAATTTAACAATTGTGGAACTCTCTCCCATGAGTGCCATGAATGAAGCCTTCAACTTATGATGGAGGAAACTTTGAGAGAAAGGGAAAGAGATAGAGAGAGAATTGTAAGACCTTGTTGCTTCTCAGAGTGAGAGCTTTTTCATTCAATCAAAATACTAAATCTAACTTTACAAGTTATTGATTTAGTCTTTATACACCTTTGCTACAGTACAGGAATCTAACTGACTAAACAAAAAACTAACCAACTATTTAATTACAACTAACACTAACTAACTGATATAATTAGGAAAGTGTTCATGTGATTGGGCCATCTCCTAAATCGTTGGCCCAATGTGTGTGAGCTTGAGTGTAGTTGGGTATTAGCCCCCCACAAGCTAACCAATGTATGTCAAGGAAGCCAAGCTTTGAGACCATATGCTTAAAATGCCCTAAATGAAGCGCCTTAGTAAATATATCAACAATTTGGTCTGCTGAAGGAATCAGCAGTATGCGAAGCAGATCGCTTTGAATATTCTCACGAATGGTATGACAGTCTATTTCAATGTGTATAGCTGATCTATTATCACAAAAAAGGGAATTGGTAGCTGGAGATTGTGGTGGAGATCATGAAGAAGGAACTTGAGCCATTGGGCTTCACAACTTACAGCAACCAAAGACCTGTATTTGTCTTCAACAGAGCTCCTAGCCACACTTTGTTGTTTCTTGTAGTTCCAAGAGACTAATGCACAACCATTGAAGGAGCATAAACCATTGATTGACCTCTTAGTATCTAGGCAAGCACCCTAGTTAGCATATGCAAATGCTGTCAAATTTTGATCGAATTGAGAAGGAAAGAAAAAAGCCTTGAGTAGGTGCAACTTTGATGCACTGAAGAACCCTCATTGCAGCATCATGGTGCTCAACCATAGGTTTGTCAAGGAATTGGGAGAGCTGGCTTACAATAAAGGAAATGTCAGTTCGAGTGTTAGTAAGGTAAACCATTCTTCTTATTAACCTGTGATATGCAATGACATCTGAACAAGGTGAGGTGCTTGCTTTTTGTAACGTCATAGAATGATATGAGGGACAACTAGCAGGCTTAACAACAAGCAATCTTGCATCTTGTAGCAACTCAAGGGCATATTTTCTCTGAAACAAGGCAATCTCCGGCTTGGACCAAGCTACCTCCATACCAAGAAAGTATTTAACATCACTTAGGTCCTTAATAGTGAACTGAGTGTGCAAGGCAGCCTTGACATTGTTAATTTCATTAAGATATTAACCTGTGAGAAAAACATCATCTACATACACTAAAATGACAGTCAAGGAATTGTTAGAATGTTTGAAAAACATAGAATAGTCATCCTTGGACAGTGAATAGCCATAGTTTAGAAGAGAGGTGGTGAGCTTGTTGTTCCACTGTCGACTAGCCTGTTTGAGGCCATATAATGACTTCACAAGCCTACAAACTTGTCCAAGTGTGGTGGAAGAAACACCCGGGAGGATTTTCATGTAAACCTCTTGATTTAAATCTCCATGGAGAAAAGCCGTACTCACATCTAGTTGTTTAAGGTGCCAAGAATTGGTGGCTGCCATGGCTAATATGAGTCTTATGATGATCATTTTGGCCATTGGACTAAAGGTTTTGAGGTAGTTTAAACCTTCATTTTGTGTAAATCCTTTTGCTACTAAACGAGCCTTGTATGTCTCAATGGAGCCATCGGGTTTGTACTTAATTTTAAAGACCCATTTCATTCAATTGACTCATTTCTAGGGGGAAGATCAGTTAAAATCCAAGTATTATTAGCACTAAGGGCTGCAATATATGCTTGAATAGCCTTAACCCAACATTCATGTTACACAGCCTCCTTATAAGAGGTGGGTTCAATTTAGGGTCTATTGGCTAATGAGTAGACTTTATAGGTGGGCGATAACTTATTGTAACTAATAACACAAGAAAGGGGAAAAGTTGTACCTGAGGACTCTTGTTGGTTTCATTTTGAGGCCAAGTTGCAATGATAGTCATTTAGATAAGAAGGTTTTCTCTAGACCCTTTTAAAGTGTCAAACCTGTTCTGGAGGTAAGGGATTGTGTGAGGAGGTTGTTGAGGAATGATGATCAGATATGGTGTCTATGGGTGGTGATGGTGTGGGTGCTCTGGTGGTGGGGATAACAAATGTACTATCTATGATGGTAAGTAATATAGGGGATGGATTTGGTTGTGTAGAGAAAATTGGTGAGGTAGATGCCTCAGGGATAGAAGTTGGTTATTCAGGGGCTTGAGTGTGGTAAAAGTGTGGATTAGTAATGGAAAATTCCCATATTTGTGCAGTGAGATCACAATTAGATGCTAGTTGAGAAATATATGGTGTAGTGTTGGGAAGTACAATGTGATAGGGAAAATATGTTCATGAAACAAGACATATCTAGAAAAAAATATTTATTTATTATGCAAATCAAACAAAATATATCCTTTGATGCCCTTTTTGAAATCAAGATACACTTCCTAGCTCTCGAGTCAAATTTCTTTCTATTAGAAGTTAGTGTGGCTGTGAAACACAAGGAACCATAGACTTTGAGATGGGTGAATGATGGAATTTTTCCATGTAAAACCTCATAAGGGCTTAGATTGTGTAGTTTTGAACTTGGAATTCTATTGAAAAGAAAAACATAATGAGAAACAACATAGTTCCAAAAACAGATAGGAATATTAGATTGAAAAACTAAAGACTAGCAATGGAAAAAAAAATACTTTGATGCCTCCTTCCCAACACAACATTTCGTTGTGGGGTTTCGACACAACTAATTTGATGAATTATTCCATGAGATGTACAAAAGAATGTCATGTTAAATTCCTATCCATCGTCAAATCTTATTGCTTTTATCTTTTTATCATGTTGAGTTTGCATTATTTTTACAAAATTCTGTAACAAATTTCTCACAGACCTTTCTAGTTCTTGAATGAATTAGCAAGTCTCAACACTCACGGGAAGCTCCTGTATATATAGGGGGAGGATGAGACATCCTTCCATTGCTACTACCGATGTGGGACTTCAAAACACGTGTCACACACGAGACATAACCCATCTTGCGCGAGATGAAGCTCCAGAAACGATGTTTAGCCCTTGTGACCAGTATCTTGCACGAGACGCGTTTCATCTTCCTTTTTTTTTGGACCTATGAAGACTATGGGTCATCACATATACATTATACTTTATACGTGATACATGACATCGGGTGTCACAGACTGCCTATGTTCAGGCTTCACAGTCTTGTCTTAAATCTACATGAGTCAACTTTATATTATGATCATACAAGATATACCATGGTCAACGTAGACTGTTGCTGACTTATAGTTCTATTCTAGATATAACTCCCATGAAAACAATTTAAACAACATAACATGATATAACTTGAACATAAAATCATAACTAATAACCGATAGCTTAACATGACTTAATTCATAAATATCATACACATGCAACATGACATACTTAATGCAATAAAACATACGGTCTCATATAGTTCTAAAATAGTTTCATGACTTTTTAAAATAGTTTCATAAATATTTTCATAAATAACTTCGTAAAATGACTACTTTCGTAAATAGGAAAAATCCTAACAATGCATAACTAATTTCATAAATAATAAAATAAGTTCTGCATCCTAGGATTTCATAAACCATGCATAAAATAAATAATTCTTAAAATAAATACATGGTCTGAAAGTAGACCATGAAGAAAGTCACTCTCCTAAAAATGGCTGAAAGAAACATTAACGTTGGGAACTCCTGACACTCTACGTGGAGGCACTGCTTCCCCATGAACAGAAAAACGAGAGACAAAGAATAAAATGAACTTAAACGAATAGTCTCACTAAAAGTGGAATCTTTCAAGCACTTGAGTGAATTAGTGAGTCTAAATATTCATGGGAGACTTCTATACATAAAAGGAGCTAGAGAACCCCCATTAGCACATCTTCCAATGTAGGACTCCAAATATCACGTCACTGCAGCGCGCCCATCTTGTCGTGTTGCGACAGTGCGCCGAGGGCGCTGTGGCACACAAACTTTCCTTTTTTTTAACCTAGAATTATGGGTCATCACAACGTATGAGATTAAGGTCGCGGATCTAGACCGTTTCTCTGTCACACTTTAATTTATGAAAATAAATTTCAGACTAATCTCGTGTCATTTTCATTTTAAACTATATAATACTTTAGTTATGATATTGACATTGATTTACAATTGATATGCTTTTACGCAAAAGTAGACGTGTAAGGTTGGAAATCGATTAGTATTACTACTTAAATTAATATGATCGCCAGTTTGTAGAATTAAATAGTACTACTAATACCTAATAACTATTGCTATAAATTGAATCCTTCTACTACTTGCAGTGTGTATTAATTACATAGTAGAGTCGAGTCAACAGTAAAGTGTTGCATTTATTAAACATAAATTAGTATTTTATAAATACTATTTAAAATATTATAATATAACCCTAATTTATGTTATATATAGGTACATTCCATTACCTACTGGCTATGCGTTCCCATTCTGCGTACTACCATCAGTAAACCAAAGTATTACCCAAAAAACACTCCATTATCAATGAGTGACTTGGTGCCAAATATGGAGTGCATTCCAATGGTTAACTGTGGAGTTATATCTATTCCTAAGGAAGCCAAGGCTGCTGTATAGCTATTGGGATTTCTCACCTCTGATTATAATATCTGGTCAGGTAGTGTTAGTATTTGTTATTTATGTCTTTGGTAAAAATTATTTGGTTAATGTCTGAAACTTTTCATTTTCATTCTCATTCTAAAGTAAATTTTATGAGAACTGAATTCTGCTAGGAAAATGTGTTATGTAAAATGTAACTTTTTCGGTATGTTACAACATCACTCTTTATATATGTTGACTGTATAATCAAATGACAAGTTTAACTATTTTTTACATTAAAATGATGCGCTTGAATTAAAATATATGGATTTATAAGGTTGGAGTAAGTGAGGAAGGGAGGATACGGGAGTAGGTTGAGAAGATACTAAGCAACAATCAGTGATCACAATTGATTGTTTGCAGCTTATGGTGTTGATACTCATTATCGATAAGTTTGCTCCACCATTGGTGAAGCCCATCAACAAGAACACCGTTATTAGAATCCAAAATCCCTTTCCTTTGAGCCAAAGAGAGAAAACTCCAAATTGATTACTATTAACTTATGATTACAATGATAGTAATTCGTTGTTTATATCCCTACTTAATACCCCTCCTAATATTCAAGTAACTTATTACTACTACTATTTTTATTATGATCGTAACAAGAAACCGGTTGTGTTACCAAAAAAAAATATTATATCATAATAGTTATATATGTTGATCCTCATACCTGAGATTGACATAGTGCCCTATATAAGGAACATTAATTCTTGACATAATTAAACGTTGCTTTTAACCGAGTGATTATAAAGATTATTATTGACTATAATGTGATATATGTGGTGGACAGTGATTAATCAAGACAAGATTTGTTCCCCTCTTAGAAGAAGATATCTTTTGGGCCCCTCGATATGTAAGACTAAGAAATACATGGTCATGCTCAAGTAAATTGATAGAGCTTCAATGTTACTTGAATTATTAGTATTACTTGTAAATCTAGAAAGTATGTTCGAACAAAATAAGGGTGACATTACCTATGCCTTATGTTCAAATTAGATATCGCAGAACAAAAGGATAAATGATATATTCTAGTAATTGGTTAAATAGACTTACTATTTATCATTACTTGGGTTAGTCATAATGCCTTGCTAGCTAGAGACTGCTTATGATTGATAGTTCTAATAGTGTATTGGGCCTGCTGCCAACGTAATATATGACATTTTACCAACAAAAAACAAAAAGGAAAATACCAGCAAAGATCTCTCACATTATTCAGATGAAATGAGAGTGTGAGTGTGGGAGAGTCCTAGGTACTCTTTAGATTAGGATTTCTTTAAAAAGAAAAATTAAATAATAAAATTATATTAATAAATATGATTACATAAAATGTTACAAAAAGGTAATACTAGTCTAGTGGATAAGGCATTGCTATGAATGACAGACGTCTTGGGTTTGAGTCTCATTGAAGGTAAAATAAATTTATTTTTTTAGTAAACACAAATGAACATTTGTGAGTAAATAGGCCGGCAACAGTTAACAGGTCAAGCTCAAGATTAATGAAACAGTTAACACAAAATGGAATGCTCTTTAAAGACAAGTTAGCTTATTTAATGAATTTTATTATTTATTTAAATGTACGTTCTTATGATTATCGTTTGATGTTAGAGACTTTTGTAAATGAACTAGTCTCTTGCGTGTCAATGACATTTTTGGGGTGTTACAATTGGTATAAAAGCCATAGATTTTCCCTTGTGTTATTGGAGCAAGTGTTCTCAGGTTACTTTGCAACTGAAGGAATGGCAGGGCACCCATTCGTTCTGAGTGCAATAGAAGTTGAGGCCTTTAGAAGGTAATTCTTACATTAACAGCAAAAAAATCAAAGTCGCATCTTTCTAGAATATGAGCTCATTTCTTACTAACTATGCAAATCATCTTTGGCGTCGTCCAAATGTTTATAAACCAAAGTCCATAGTGTAGTTTGAGATTTTTCAAAAAGTTAAACTAAACATGCTTATAACATCACTATAACCAGGGAGCCGACTAATTTGGTCCCAGGTGAGTTTGGGACCAAAATGGTAATTCTTTAAATTTATAATAAAAAAAGAATTATGAGATTACATTTTTATCCTTACTATTTATCTCATACAACTCTTCTCCCTCCAGACCACCTCTCTCTCCAACTTCCTCCATTTCCACCGGCGAGCTGCTCAGCACCCCCCATCTTCCGACAGTGCCTCAGTGACACGGGTTTTTAATTTTCTTAGTTTTCCCTCTTATGCATCATTCACCCATTGCCACCAATCCCTACTTTGTCAGGACAGTAGGGCGCGGAAGATGAGATGGTGGCTGGAGGCGTCTTTCATGATGGTTGGAGGCTAGCCTTCTAGGTCGCAATGGACAATGATGGCTAGGTTAGTACACAGATCAAGTTCTGGTATGCTTAATGCTAGCAAGTGGCTTAATCATGGCAAGTAAAAAATGACTCATTTGGGATTCGGACTATCATACCTATGAGAACTGTATAATTACGTTATTCTAGAACGGAGGCGCCCTTAGTTAGTATGGTTTAGTTTTTTTTTTGGGTACATTTCATTAATTTATTCAATTAAAGAAAAACAAACAATTAAAGAAAATAAAGCAAAAAATTCAATTAAATTGTTTTGAAGAAAATAGATGAGAAAAGCGTTAGGACACTCGACTTCTACTCTCCTTGTCTAATTTGCTAGTTACTACCTATCCAATTATGAATTTACTGAGAATTTATGCTCGAGGTTAGTGGTTACTATCCTCTCTCGAGATTAAGTAACTTTCTTAGTCTAGATTGCCCCATCTAATCTCTTAGGAGGTCTAAACCAATTCTACGGGTTCTATGCCCTAACTATCGGCCCCTTACACAACCACACAAGTTACTGTAAACCCTCTCTGTGTCTCGCTCAATCTATGGGTTACTAAGCCTAGTCCTCTCTCGCACTCTCTCTCATCTCCTACGAGAATACTAACAACACATATGGTAATCAAGCATACATATAGTTCAATAATCATAGAATAGCAAACGTAAGTTCAATAAATCACAATTGGAATAAGAGTAGTAGCATTACAAAATAAACGGCGGAAAGTCTATGTTCATTCCCTAACTAGAGGGATTTAGTTCATTCTAGAAAGAATTACAAACAAAGAGAAGAGAAGAGAAAAGAAGAGATACATAAGAGAAACGAGAAATAATGAACTCCCTATTGATCCAGGATATCAATGGAGTTGTCGGTGTTCTTTTAGCTCTCTTAGGGTTGCCTCATCTTCCAAAATGTCTCCTTGATGCCTTGGGGTCAAGGTGATCATCTTCTATTTATAGAGGAGCTGACAGGATTTAAGAAATCATTTTTTTATGCAATGAAGGTCGGTCGCTCGAGCGGCACTTATGCTCACTCGAGCGACTAGTGTTAAATTTTCGACAGTAATTTTTTTTTCCTCCACTATGTGCCGGAGCGCTTTCTAGACTTCTTGGGTGCTCCCTAAAGCTATGTCTTCACGTTTTCTTATCTTTTCTTCGTTCATAAGATTTCCAAACCTTTGTGGCTTTCTCCCATAGATTTTTTTCACCTGAAATACACCCAAAAATACCTATTTTCACCTAGCATGTCTAAATGGTTAGTTTATGCAACTTGTGAAATCTATATGAATGCATGCAATTATTTTTTAATATGAAACTAAAATGCCTAAAAAATATATGAATTAGCAAGCAAAAAGATCTCTAATTGAAGAGTCATCATGCTCTTCAAGAGTCCATCGGTCCTCCTCTCCATGTGCACCACCGAGGAGCCTCAAGGTAACAACAAGCAGATGAAGCTCCTCTAAGAGGACCATACCTTCACAAAGCTTCATCACCTCAACCTCACCTCTTGCTTCCTCACGGCTCTATCATTTTCGATGCACCAAATGCCCAAATATAACACCAATAATCTAAATAACATCGACTAGTTCCTTAGTCCGATAAGACCTAATATGGATCTTTCAATATTTTCTTAGTAAACTATATCTATCGTTTATTGCTTTTGTAACACAAGAGAATATACAAAATCAAGAGGACCCAATCTGAAGACAGAGGAGAGAGGGAGAAAGTAGGAAGGGAGAGGAGAGTTGGAGAAAGTGAAGACCTAACGGTAATTCGACAATTAAGAAAATGAGGGGAGTTAAAAGGAAGGAGGCGGTGACTAGCACCAAAAGGGGTGGTGTAATGGGTCAGGACGGTGGAAAAGAGATGGTGGTAGAATGGTAAGGTAGCATAATAAAGGATAGAAAGGGAAATCACAAAGGTAAAGAACGCTAAAACTGAAAAATCAAGTAAAAATATTATTAAAAAAAGTAGAAATTATTATATAATTATTTATTAAATTTAATCTTATCCCTTCATTTATGTTTTGAATGGCTGAGATTCAAGGACCAAGTTGGTCCCTAACTCAGTCAAGACCAATGAAGTCGAAGCCCTAAAAGTATATATAAAAAACACATAGATCAAAGATCAGTCTAATTCTCTTAGGTAATATTAAAGATCCATCAATTTCATGGATACAATAAAAAGATGATAACAAAGAAATAAACCCATGTATACATTAGCAAATATTGTTCTTAAACACAAAGAAAGATCATAAGGTGATGGATCCATCATCTCAATTTGGTCATACATAATCAAGTTCTTTTCTCTTTTAATTAAGCATGATGTTTCTTACAGAAGCATCTACAATGGAATCCATGACAATCCCCTGAGAAAATACAATTGTAAGCTGAAGTTAGTTAGAGTAAGCTCAAGGTTAGCTATGACTTATACATATTATATATACTATAATCTATGTGTAAAATAAGTTAATAAGGAACCCATTCATCACCATCACCTTCTAAACTCTCTCATTTCCTAGCTTGGCTATGATAGCCACATGGAATCAGAGGTCAGAGCTTTCTCTAATGGCATCTCCAACATCACAAAGTTCAATTCAAACCTTGTCCAATCCAGTCGCACTCAAGCTGGATGAAGAAAACTATCTCCCATGGCGGCAACAAGTTGATGCCACTATAGAAGGATACGATCTACTAAAGTTCATCACAAGAAGGAGTGACATTGCATCATGAGTATCACACTTGGAAGGAAGAAACAAGATGCGTTGATAAAAGCATGACTTGTAGCATCAATGAGCAAGGCATTCACCATGGGAATGGTAGGATGCCTCGCTCTCCAGATCTAGAAAAGATTGGAAACATTTTTTTCTTCACGCACAAAAGCAGGATAATCTTGTGCAAGCAAATCTCTCTCAACATTCGTGGCAGAATCAAAGATATCCACCTCAGAATTCTCAAGATCAGTCACAATTTAGCTCAAATTTGAAAGGTCAAAAATTCTCAGTGGCAGAGGTGGTGAAGCTGGACAAGGAGGAAGGTCCTCTTCCACAGTAAGATTTCAAGGTCATTGCCAAATTTGTGACAAATATGGCCATCCTACCATAGAATTCTGATGGTTATCGTTGGCTATGGTTCAGGTTTGTTAATTAGTCATTTTGGAAAATCTGATTTTGCTTCAAACAATGCAACACATACTTTCAAGTTGAGAAATCTATTGCATGTTACTCAAATCACTAAAAATTTGCTTAGTGTTTTCAAATTTGCAAAAGCTCTATATATATATATATATATGTCTTCTCTGATTTTCAGTCCAATTCTTGCTTTGTCAAACATTAGGTTTCCAAGGAGATCCTTCTCTGCAGAAGCTTATACAAAATTTGACACATTTCGTCCTGTACAAGTTGTTTCCGCACCAACAGGAAATCTGTCTACAAAATCACATGTTGACTTCAACCGTTGGCACTCAAGGTTGGGTCATGCCTCACAAAATTTAGTGTCTAAATTTCGATTAATAATTGTGTTTTCTTTTCTTCTTGTACAAGTAAATCTCATCAATTGCCATTTCCTGAGCTATCCACTGTGTATGACAGTCCTCTTCAACTTGTATATACAGATATTTGGGGTCCAACTCCTGTTTCATCTATGAACGGTGCCAGATATTTTGTCCATTTAATCAATAGTTTGCTAACTCCCACACTAGACCACATTTCTCCCACAGAGAAGCTACTGAAAAAGAAACCACCCTATGAATCACTAAAAGTATTTGGATGTTTGTGTTATCCCTTCACCAAGCCTTATAACAAACACAAAATGGATTTTAGATCTATCCCAAGTGTTTTTCTAGGTTATGCAACTCAACACAAGGGTTACAAGTGTTACATGTAACATCCCGCTTTTTGCCTTAGTAAAGATTTCGTAAAATTAAATAGGGAAAATAAGTTTTGCACGAGATTATGAGTTAAAATGTCTGTAGAAGAAATTCTGCCCAGTTTTAAAAAATTCTGCAGACAATCAAATGAATCTTTTTTTGTCCTCCAAGTATAACGGTGTATTTAAGGTATCTGTAAAATATAAAGTCACGATTGAAAGTTCACAAATATCTTAGATTAATTCAAATTATTCCTTAAAAAATTAGTAAATCACAAAAATGTGATCAGAATATTTTTCGAATGACCGTGCGCAAAATGCCGAGACAACTAAACGACTAAACACGATCAAAATTTACCAGCGTTTGGCCTTGAAATTTTAGGCCAATAGTTCGGCCTAGAGAGGAAGAAATTCACGGCCAAATAGTGGCCACTTACATAGTCAAATTGTCAAAGAAATGATTAAGGAATGACTAGGTAGGATTAGTCATCACCTATGACATCACCCTTGGCTATGACTAAGCATTACATATCTTTATTATTAAATTCCAAATCCCTTAGAACCAATTCAGCACCGCCCAAAACCGAACACTTCATGCCTATAATTACCAAATTCTATTTCAATTTCCTTGGACATAAAATTAAGCTAAAGGTGCCTATATATACACATTGCTCCACGGTTTTCACTTCACTTTGATAAATTTACAAAAGAAAGCAAAAGCTTCCCACGGCTCTTCTTCATTCCTTTTATTTCAATTGCTTTCTTTCTTAAAAAGGAACACTCAGCCTACTTTAATAAATCTCATTCAATTTCTTAACTATGAAAAGCAAGGCCAAGCATGCTTGTGGTGTAGCCAAGTTTCCTGCAAGTTTCCTTAAGGTGGGTAACTGACTTATCCACTGTCTATGTGGTTTCATGACTAGATGATATGTGTTGTTAGGATGTTTTTGTTATTGATTATACTAGTATCTGGAAGTTTCTGCAGATCTGGAAGTTGTTGGAATAATTGTTGGAAATAGGATTGGTTTATGTTTATGAGAAAATGAGTATGAGAGTATGAGGTTTTGCTAAATGAGATATGATGTTAGGATGACTTTTATGTGACTTTGGATTTTATATATGTGGTTGACGATTGTCTGGATCCGTTGGTACTGTTTGTGATTCTGTCAGAGTTTAAGAATGCCTAAGACAAAAATAGGCATATGACACGATTTTAAAGGGAGCTGTATGCTGAGATTTTTATCATGAAAAACTAATGTTATTTTTGGATTCTACACGAAAAATTGAGTGGGGATGTCAAGTTTTATGATTTTTGGAGTCCCCGATGAATTTCTCAGCTAACAGGCAGGAAACGGGGTTTTTAGGAAAAAGGAAAAAATGGGAATTTCACGTGTTTGGACTGAAAAAACTGGGTTTGTTTTCAGAAAATATGGGTTTAGAACTATCAAAAACCCTAAGGGCAAGTCTTGAGTCCATCGGGTTTTTGAGAACAAAAATTCCAAAGAAAACAGGACGTTTACGGGGGCAAAACGGTAATTTTGCAAAAGGGGTAAAATTGGAATTTCGTAATGCTGAGGTCAGAATTTGGGTTTTTAGACATGAGAAATGATCTTAGGACTATCAAAAACCTTGGAGTAAGGTCTTGGACCTCTCTGGTTGATGATTGCTAATTTTTGACAGAAACTAAACGTCTGTTTTGCTAGTTGTTAGGTTTACGTTTGTTATGTTTAAGACATGAGATTATGTTCTTATATGTGAAGTTAGTGATAGTATATGTTATATGATGTGATGTACGATGAAGATGATGATATGACGTATTGAATTGTGCTTATATGATGATTGTTTGACATGATGAAATAAATGATGAAGGTGATGATACTACTGTGAATATGATTGCTTTAAGATGATGATGAACTGTGGTTATACATATGAATTGTTGCATCAAAGATCAAACTGTGCACATGATGGTGATGATGATGAGAGAGAACCCCCTCTAAAAGGGCATAGGCTCGGTTTTTGGGGAAGGTTTAAGTCCCGGTTGAGTCAAAGGTCCGACCCCAACGCCATCAAAGGGTGGTAACCTCGGTCGTGGTTGGCGATTATTCAGGGTCAAGACCCTTCAGATGAGGCGCTACCTGGTCACCACGATGCGAGCTGTAAGTGTGGTTGTAGCGGTGTGGCCGCAGCTACAAGGGACGAGGGCATAACTGCTTGTAAGGACAGCCTTATAGAGCATAACTATAAGTGGATGCCAGCTAAAACTTATAATTAAAATGGGCACGGTTATAAGTGGAGGCTAGCTGAAACTTGTAGACAAAATGGTTTTCAGAAAATGAGGATTTTACTACAGTAGTGTAGCTATGTGAATTATGTGATAATATGTGATCTAGAAATTAGACTAGAGAACAGATGACATAAATAATGAAAGCATAGGTTCCCCAGTCACCTAGTAACGTAGATAAAGCTACTCAGGTCTAGTATGGATATTAATAACTAGTAGGACTATAGTATACCTGTGACACCTAGAGACCCCTGAGTGGCGGAATCATAATTGAGTATGAAAAGAGTTACGACGAATTAAGGTTTCCCACTGAGAACCTTGTGTTCTCATACCCACTCCTTTATGGTTCTAGGCGAGCACGACGAGGATGCGGAAGACGTCAGAGCAGGGCAAACAACACAAGGACGAGCAGACCTGAAGAAGATGGACAGAGGAATAGGGAACTCAGAGCTACCATAGAGATATCGCACTAGTCCATAGTCAGTAGGCTATATGTTTGTGCTACTATGTAATTGTACGTAATATTTATAATATTACATGTGTAACTATTTGTGAATATATGGCATGGACCTTTGGTTGCTATGAATGTTGAATATACCTAATTAATATCAGTTAAGTATGCTACATTACAACTCAAAATATATGTTCTGTCAAGAACCATGCTCATATTTTATACTGTGATACGTATAAAGAAAAGTAAAAATTTGGTCCATATTTTTGGGTAACTATATTTTTAAACTCATAAGTGGGACTAAGTACTATCCCAACCAAAAGAGATAACAACCCAGTCAGCAGGTTTGCGACTTAAGCGTGGACTAGCTAGCTAGGGTGTTTCATTACACTCCTTCAAAAAAGATAATCATCACAAGACATGTTGTATTTGATGAGAAAAAGTTCCCATTTGGCACTGATTCCAATACTTACATGCAATTTGATAGCTTTTCTTCTACCTAAACCCTAAACCTATAACATTACCTATATTCCTATTATTCCCAAACCTACATATCAACATTCCCAAACAGTCACTAACCATCACCCTTAACCAAATACAAGCCATCACCTTATACCAACACCGTTAGAAAATTTTGCAAGCCTGCTCCTTGATCCTCCATCAGAACCTACACAACCACCTCCAACACTACCTACTCCACTTGCACCTCCAAACACTCATCCTATGACCATCAGGGCTAAGGCTAGGATTCACAAACCAAAAGCTTATCTTACTAGTCTTGAACCAAGTTCTGCCTAGCAGGCTTTGTCAATTCCCCATTAGAAACAAGCATATGGATAATGAGTATGCGTCTCTCATAAGAAACCACACTTGGAAACTGGTTGAATTACCTTCAAACAAGACAACTATTGGTTGTAAATGGGTTTTTAGAGTGAAATATAACTCTAATGGGCATAGTTATCAAAATCGCGAGTCAACTCGTAAACTCGTACGAGTTTAGGTTGTAAAATCGAGCTAACTCGGGTGTAAACTCGTTTCTGGGTAAAATCGGGTAAACTCAGGTAAAATCGGTCAAACTCGTATAAAATCGCGAGTTCATGCACGAGTTCACGAGTTCATGACGGGGGTTGCAAAACTGCAAAACGACGTCGTTTTACGCTTCTGATGGGATTTGCCATTCGCCTTCAAACGACGCCGTTTTGCTTTGGAAAAACGTTGCCATTTTGTTCTTTTGAAGATTAGGGTTGTCGTCTTCTTCCTTCCTCTAATCATCTTCAATCTCCCATTCTCCCTCACTGCCATAGTGCCATTCGATCTGTTACTTGCCTCATTTCTGTGGTTCTGCCGCTTCCGCTGCCTCCTACTGCTTCGTGCCTTTCACCATTCGTTCTGCGTTCTACTCCTGCTCTACTCTCCCTCATCCGCCATTCGTCGTTCGCCTTGCTGCTTTTGCACTCACCGGCGCCGTCACCGATTTTGTGCTCCACTGCTCCTCCATCGCTACTCCATCGCGGCGTCGCCATCCCTTCAACACTCCACCGCCGCGCCAGGTATGAAACTCTATTCAATTTTATAACCTAAAACTCTATTCAATTTATAATTCAGTTCGCCTTTCAATTTATAACCTAAAACTCTTTCTGTCCCTCTCTATCTACAGATTCTACACCACTCATTGCAGCTAAGGTTCACAAGATTTCCAAGCTCTGAAGGTATAAACCCTGTAATTGTAAACCTGTTCTGCTGTTCATAGACAAGATCAAAGCAGTGAGATTTCTACAGTTCTCTTAATTTGTTCTCTTAATTTGTTTCTCTCCAAATTGTTGGTTGATTTTGATGTAGTATGAAGTTCATGTGGTCTAAAGTTCATTTCATTGAAACTTATTTGATTTGATTTCATTTATTAAAAATTTACATGAAATAATTCATTTTCCTACTTCTATCTATAGATATTGAAGTAATGAAGGGAGTGACGAAGGCAAATATCACAATAACAAGATATATTCTCTATAGATGTTGAAGTAATGAAGGGAGTGAAGAAGTCAAATATCGCAATAACAAGATATATTAAAGACATAGATCACTCTTAATTAAAATTTGGGGGTAACATAATATATATAGATCCTTCAATTTCACGCATACAATAATAAGATCAAATTAACTAGACGAAATTACAAGGAAAACAAAAGAAATAAGCACATATATAGTGTATGTATATATATGTGGGCCAATATTATTCTCAAACACGAAAGAAAGATCATAATTAAGGTGATGGATCCATCATCTTAATTTGTTCACATACATCATATATATCATAATAAAAGGTTTCTTTTCTCTTTAATTAACAAGGTTTCTTGCAGAAGCATCTGCGACGGAATCCACGACAATCTCCCGAAGGAAAACCTTCTGTCTTACAAACAGAACCGCAGTTTGTGTCACTCACACACGGTCCCTTGAAACGGTGGCTCTGAGACAAACAAGTCCTTGCTTCTGCCACCATTGTGGGCCCCATCTCTATGTTTAAGTCACAAAAATTAATAAGAAGAAGTTAGACATTATTTACAACATATTTTGATTTAGCTTATGCAATCCCAAAATCATAGTCTAAGCATAAATTTGAAGAGGAAGCCTTTTTTTTTTTCCAGAAGTTTATAAACCGACGTCCAAATTGTAGTTTGAGATTTTTCAAAAAAGTTAAACCAAACATGTTAATATTTTTTCCAGTTACTTTATATGTAACTTTTACTTTTTAGGTATATTTAAATGTTAATGTATCTTAATATGTAACTGAATGGAAATTAAGTTATGAGTTAGATGAAAACAAAAAATTGGACATTAATTAGTTGTGGATCATGTCAAGTAGTGTGTTTAGACTTTAGATGGAATGGAAGGAACTATATACAAAACAAAAAATAATTTGGTGGGGGGGTGGAATTGTAACCACGGGTAATTAATGGAAACAAACCAAAATGATGGTATTAAAAATCAAAGAAATATTAACTCAAATAACACCTCCTTTAACCTTGTATTAAGAAATAAATTAAAGAAATTGTGTTCAACTTTTACTAAAAAGACAGAATGAATTTGACCTAAAAATATATTAGAAAGAAAAACAAAATCAAAAGAAAGACTCACCAGTGGCCACAAGAAGCAGGAGGAGGACGAAAATGGTGGAAACCAAAGGCACAGAACGAGCCATAATGTGTGTGATGAGAATGGAAGAAGAGTTATAGAAGAGAGTGAACAAGTTGGGTTTTGGTGCAGTGTTACCAGTGGAGCTGGTTGGCCTTAAAAAGGGCAAAAAAAGTGATTAAGATAAACATGAGATTAATATATTATTATATTGATTAATTAAAAGACATTGATTTTTATGTATCTACTGCAGTGTCGGCTAATAAAATTCTAGAAAAAGTGGCAAATAATAGTAGGTAATTTCTTATTATGATTTGACATTTTTTTAATTTTTATTGATTTTAATTATTATATATTATTAGTGTAATTTATTTATATGTGAAACTTTTAAGTAATGAAAGAAATTATTAACAATTTTTATTACTATAATAATATATAATTAAATGACTGTATATATTTATTTTACACAAATGAAACATAACAATTGAACTAAATAACTTATTTTATTAGACGATAACGTAAAGTTATTAAGGTTGATTAGTTGTGAATGTAAAAGAATTTTACATATTAATTCAATTATGTATTTCTACGTTAACAAAAAGCAATTAAATAAAGTTACTTCTGTACAGAACGAATGATCCAGAAAAAAGGTGACGACACGGTTGAATGTATTATTTGATGCTGTTTTTGCCTTTTTATGAGGCTTTGATCTTCCTTTTGACGAAAAACGCGGTGTCGTCCCAGCTTTTTTGGTTGTGTGTCCACATTTGCTTGCTCATTCATCGTTTTTTTTTTTTTTTTACAATTACGGGCCCACATATATATGGACACGTACATACGTGGGTTTCTTCCTCTGGCATAGCCACATGGGCATCATTGCATGCACTGAAGGAGTTTCAATTCTTGTCTATCAACAAAATGATAATGAGAAGAATAAAATGGATAAACTCGATTCTCACATTAAAATTGATTATGTCTATTTATATAATAAAATATAAATGTACAAAAATTAAAATTAGATTTTATTAATTTTAAAAAAAAATTACTTATTTTAAATATTTGTATTTTTATATTTATTCACATGATTGAATATAACTAATTTTGATATGACAGGATCCATTTAAGAGAAATATCTAATTTAGTTTTTGTCATTTTTAAATGAGTCAAATTAGTTTTTGTGTGCTTAATCATACTTCATAAATGAGGTTAAACACATTTTTAAAAAGGATAATTATTCTTGCACACTTTATCTTGCACAGCTATTGCACACCTAGGTTATTTTATTAAAACTCTCTGCTGACTCAGCAAATTGTTCCGCCCATTCATTTTGTTTCTTCGTTTTTGTTTATTCTCTTTTAATTTCATGCTTCATTTTTTCTTACTTCGTTGTTGCTCATTTTCTCCCAGTGTATCAATTCATTTTGGATTGTGCTTGATCATTCTTGTCTGTTCATTTTGTATATGTTTTGTGCTTTCTCATTCTATAATCATTTATGTAATTGATGTGCATATTTCATATACAATTTAGTTACACAACCTTTTATTTTACTCAGACACGACCATTTCGTGAATTCAGACCTAACCTTCTTAAATAACATGACCTAACCATCTTACAAAAATGGACACAACCACATTATATACACATACCTATCTTTTATGTTTCATAGACCCAACCATTATATTCATCTTAAAAGCATGATCGAAGCAAAGAGAGAAAAAAACGTCGAACATAAACAACCATTTGGTGAAAATAGACACAACCTTACCAAAGTAAAAGGCCTAACCTTTTTGTTGTTTAAAACACAACTAGTTTAAATAAACAGACACAATCTTTTATTATAGTCAGACACAACTTTTTCGTGAACTCAGGCCTCCTAACCTTATTAAACAATATGACCTAACCGTTATATATGTGTGTGTGTGTGTGTGTGTGTGTGTATACACACACGAAGCTGACCACAACCACGTTATATATACAGACCTATCTTTTATATTATACAGACACAATCATCACATAATCGAAGCAAAGAGAAAAAAGAAAAATAGAACATAAAGATAGACAAAACGAAAGACGAACAGAGGAACAAATGAAGAAATAGTTACGTCGCAAGAGCTCTTGAAGAAGAAAAGTCGTGAGAGAGAGCACAACTTTTCTTCACATTAAAAATATTATCGTCACTTTTCTTCTTCTCCTATCTTAGTCCCTTTGTTTCCCTCTCTCAACCTCTTTCTCTCTTAGGTTGGTTGAAACTACTCCTCTGTTTTTCTCTTTTATCAGTGTCAAAATTCCTGCACCATTATTGTTGCTTTGTTTTGGATGTCTCGCAATCATTAACCTTTGTGATGTTGTTTGCAAGTATATAGTAATGTCATCGCTTCCACAATGCCATCAAATCATTGATTCTCCTTCTTCTCTTCGGTGTTGCGTCTTCACGTACCTAGGAAAGCGAAGGGTTGGGGGAAGGGAAACAAAGGGGCTACAATAGGGGAGGAAGGAGAGTGACGATACTGTTTTTGATATGTTTAATTATACTATCAAAAATGTATTTAATCGCATTTATGAAGTGTGACTAAGTATAAATGGACTCAATTGACCCATGTTTAAAAATGACAAGGACTAAATTATACATATTTTTGTTATGGACCAAATTTGACATTTTTTTTATTAGAGACCAAATTATATTATTGGTAATTTGACAGAGATTGAAGACAGTTAATCTATTTTTTATTTTTTGGATTAAAGTTTAGGTGGTTTTGACGTTATTATCTTATCATAGATAAGGCATACTCATGAGCTCTTCGAATACTTATAAAAATATTTACGGATCACTTATTAAAATAGTCTCTAGTCTGGCTTATGTAAATTTATGTGTTGGCCAAATATGATTTAGATATGTGTCTAGTTGAAGAAAAATAAAATCTTGTAAATTACTAATTTAAGATATTTCTTCACTTTTTATTTTAGAGAAATGTTATTTGTATTCATTGGTTGTGAAATATTGTATTGAGTCACTAGTCATTCACTATTAGACGAGATTTTAATGAGATGCAAGTTCTATTAAAATCTCATCAAATAGTAGATGACTAGTAAGTCAGTACAGTGTCTCAAAATTAACAAATTCAAATAACATAAGGGGATTCTTAGGTTCAAACCTCCAATTTAATATGTTACATTTAAACATACTTGTAATAAAATTATTACTAGAAATAATTGACTACATCTTGAATTAAATTAGTGAGATTCAAACTTGAGAGTGTGGTTGAGTAGGAGGGGTCCATCCTCTTTTAACCAAATGTCAGGGGGTTTGATCTCTGGCTTTGGGTATGAAACAACCTTAAATCCTCAGGAAACAACCTTAAATCCTCAGGTCAGTTGCCCCACCATTCGAGGTACCTACAAGCCAGCGAGAGATTAGTCACCAGACCAACATTGGTGGATACCCTAGTTGTGTACCAAAATATTGGTGAGATACAATTTTATTTTCATTAAGTATAATCAAATAAGAGGTGTTATATTTTTACTTATGCAAAAATTTCTCAATTAGGTATATTTAAATGATGAAATAGTTTTCTATATTCAAACTTGCATTGTTATTACCTCAAGAGGAACTACTTTCCTAGAGCGCACCATCCATAGCCGCCTGGCTCACCTTCTTCCATCAGTCTTCTACCGCCTTTTGTGCATTTATTCTCCACCTTGTGTGCCTATCTTCATCGCTTCGTGCATGACCCACGTTGGCCTCTGTACGGGGACCCACTTTCGCGTCTATGCATCCCCATCTGCCGCCACCCTCATCCACGATGTTGTCGAGCCTTTCCATTGCTCACACCTGTGATGTGCCCACCTGTGCCACCTATAAGCCTTGTCTCCCGTGCTGCCATCAACAGAGTTTGGTCCCAATCCTTTGGTCTCGCTTCCATTTCTCTGGTTGATCTTACAAGTGGAGATCAACATCTGTGAATTTGTGGGAAATGAGTTTTTGATTTGTTTCGCTATCATTATTGTGGTTAATTGCACTAGGAATCATCCATTTTTCTCCTTGTTCATGTCGAACAAGGAGAATACGGAGGGGGAGGCATCAGAAATTGATTATGATGATGATGGTGTAGCATTAAAATAATTTAGAAGCAACATGATAAGGAGATTGAAGATTTTTGGCTGATGTTCTTGGATTTGTCTAATTGGGAATGAGTCTTAATTCACAAGGGAATATTGAAGGTGAGCATGAAGTTATTATATGTCATGAACCTTGGCTCTTCGTCACTTGATCATGCTAGTTGTTTTGAGAAGATGCAGTTTAGATTTTATAGTTTTCTTAGTTTGTTGTTTATGTCTATCTTTTAGCACCATCATATCTTTTGCTAGTTTAACATATCTAATCCCTCTTCTTAACTTACAGCGCTCGGTCTTTTGGACTCTTATGTATTTGTTAGTTTTTTGATTAATGAACACAATATTATATTTTTTTATGAAAAAAAGTATATTTAATTTTATTTTTTTTTGCAAATACGTGATTAGTGATTTGATATTTATTCCTTTAAGAGATGTATTGAGTTTGAGGTTTGTAAATAGATAATAAAAAAAATTGTTGTGTTAAAAGAACTTACTCTCATAATAGGGCGGTTGAAACCAAAACTAAGTGTTTTAATTTTAAGAATTTTGCTAACAAGTATCCTAAGAATATTTGTTAAAAAAATACAAATGATAAGTTTGTCTTAAAAAATACGAAATTTGCGTGTCTTTAATAATATTGAATACTTTATAAACTGAAAACTTTACCATTTTAATGTTCTTAACCAATGCCTACCAATGCTCTTAGGCATTGGTTAGCATAACCCTAATTTTAAAAAGATATGAATAATGGGTATTAAATGCAAATCAACAGTGCTTATGCAATGACTCTACATTTTTATAAGAGTGTAATGTTATCTCTAAAACAAATATATGGACAACAATGGTTAACCAAGGAAAAGATAAAAACATCAATGTAATTCTCTCTCTCCCATCACTTCTCCAATTTTTTTTTTATTTTCACTCTCTTTTTACATTTTTTCTCTCTCTCTCCTCTTATAGTGTGAGACATAAAAATGAAACCAATGTTCTCAAACAAAGAAATCAACACTGCTAAAAATAAACAATTCTTTTAAAAAAAGAAACCTACTCTATTAAAATACCAAACCAACATTTTAATGTTGGTTCTTTGTTTAAAAATATTTTAAGCAAAGAAGCTAACTCTATTAAAAAAAAAACCAACTTTATTGAAAAATGAAACCAACTTTATTAATAAAAGAAATCAATTATGTCAAAAAAAACCCAACATATTAAAAAGTCAATTTCTTTTTTCAAGAGAGTTGGTGTATTTTTTTTAATAATGTTGATTTATTATTCTAGTAGAAATAGTGTAAAATGAATGTGAGAGAATGTAATGATTGTGTCTAAAAAAATTGACATAAAGAGGGAGAGAATGTCAATGATATATTTGCCTTTCCTTAGTTGACCATTATTGTCCATATATTTATTTGTACATATAGCATTACTATTTTCACAAACAAACAATTATTGTGTTATCTCACGTACTTCAAAATTAAACTTTAATAGTGTGTAATTAGTTTTATAGAAACTTTGCCTTGTAGTATAACAAGGTTTGTTATGTTGTAGACCAGTTCGCCTCTTTTAAAAGGATTTGAATTCGAGATACGAGAGAGAAAAGGATTTTAAATCCTTTTTAAAAGGATTTAAAAGTTTGTTATGTCAGGTTGAGAGAGACAATAACAGTACTTTAAACTAGATTAGTTGGTTCTACTAATAATAGAATTCGAATATCCGGGTAAAGGAAAGAAACAAAAAACTATTGTAGGTAAGGAATAACTTTGTTCCAATTAGTAGTGTTGGGAATTACCAACTCATGAGGTTGGATAAACTTCAAGTGATAAATAAATATAATGATAAAGCAACTCTGAATCTATTAAACAAAAGTTATCATAAAATAAATAACTAATAAATGAGTGACAAAAAATTTTTTCCTGGTCACGAGTGACAATAATGTTTGAAATCCACGAGCTTATTTAATTTGGGCCTCTGGACTCAGCTCTAAGTTGTACAGCTCATGTAACTTTTTTTTGGGTCAACGCTACACTCCTCATGTCACTTTTGTTTCTGTTCTTTTATTGGGCTTGCTAGCCCAGTATATCCACCAAAACTATGAGAACTTTATAAATAAATAAATAAATAAAAATCATAAATATAATAACATTTTTTCATTTTTTTTTATTGAAATCACCTATATTTAAAATTCACTATCCACCAAAAATTAAACTCACATCATTTCGTCTCTCTCTTCACTTTCTTAGCAATTCAAAAATACAGAGTAAATAGCCAAATTAGTCACTGGTAAATCTTTGATGGGTCAATTTGATCCTTAACAAAATAAGATGTCCAATTTAGTCTTTGTTAATTTTAAAGTCGGACCAATTTGGTCTCTTGTAAATAAAAAGGTATAATTTAGTCCTTGTTAATTTAAAATTTGGGTCAAGTTAGTCCTTGACAATTTTAAACATGGGTTAAATTTGTCTCTCTATGTTTAGCCACATTTCATAAATGCAATTAAAAACATCTTTAAAAATGTAGTTAAACATATTAAGGATATTATTGTTACTATCTCCTTTCCCCCTATCTCAGCCTCTCTATTTTTCTTTCCTTGTACCGAGTTAATTTAAGTTAGTTGGTTAGTTTATGCAGCAAGCTAAGAGTTAGTTGGCTAACTTGTACAACAAGTCAAGAGTTAGTTGGTTGTTAGAGAGTTAGTTGTTAGACAGCTATGCAGTGCATTTGATATGCATCTAAATTAATTCCATCCTCATTTCCATTTCATTTTGTTAGTTAGATTTGTTATATATAAACTTCTAATTCAACTAAATGAGAATTGATGAATTCATTTTCCATCTCTGTTGCTTCTTTGTGTTATTAGAACTTCAATGAAGTTCTTCTTTTCCTTGAGCTAGCCACCATTTCACATGGTATCAGAGCTTTGATTCATGCTTCCATTCATTTTGTCGCAGCTTTCTCCCCCAAAAACTTCAAGAACTCCAGCTTGACATCCAATATCATTTCTCCTTCGTAAGTCTCGATCGGTGATTAAGGAAGTTCTGCGAGTTCTTGATGAAATTCAGAGCAATTTTCTCAGGTTCACTTTGAGAGCTCAATTAGAACTTAGCAATTTTTTCATTTGCTCCTTCTTCAATCGTTTTTTCATTACCTCAATTTTCCTTCCAAATTCGTCATTATGGGAGATCCACATCAAGATCCAGTTTGTCGACGCTAGCTTTAAACTTAGAAACAATTCCTCCCAAGATAATGTGATTCCAAATCCATATGTTTGATTGAACAATCGGTTTGTTCATACGGGGAACAATCACAATCAAGGAGTACACAGTTTTAACCCCATGAGTGATCCGATGAGTCCATATTTATTGCATCGAAGCGAGAATCCTGGCGCTGCAATGATTGCCATGACGCTTACTTTACAGAATTATCTCTCCTGGTCAAGAGCAATGAGAATGGCTTTAAAATCAAATACCAAACTGCGATTTGTTGATGGAACTTTGCCACGACTAGAGGTAACTGATAATCTGTTTGTTGCTTGGGATAAATGCAACATATTCGTAGTTTCTTGGATTACTCAATCATTAAGTCAAGAAATTATGCAAGGTGTTCTTTGGATAGATAATGCTTGTGAATTATGGAATGATTTACATCAAAGATACTTTGAGGGAGATGTATTTCGTATAACCGATTTACAAGAGGAGTTATTTGCTATGAAACGAGGAGAATTAAGTATCACTTCGTATTTCACTAAGCTGAAATCAATTTGGGAAGAGTTGGATAACTTTCGTCCAATTCCAAGTTGTGTTTGTGGCCCTCTTTGTGTGTGCAACCTAAGAATGATAAGAAAATATAGAAGAGAAGACTATGCAGTCAGGTTTTTGAGAGGATTGAATGATCAATTTTTTGCTGTTAGAGCCCAAATTATGTTAATAAGACCATTATCGGACATAGGAGCTATAACATCCCTATTTGCTGCTTACTCTATAGTCATAAACAAGGCTCACATGGTTGTTAACTGCTTTGGTTGGGATACTTCTAACCTCATGTTTATACTTGAAAATATTTTCTTACTGAAAATATGGGCCAATTTTAAAACTTTTTCCTTTCTTTATTAAAACGCAAAATATGAGTCGTACGTGTTCAAAAAGGCATACATATACAAGCAAGCGATAGAGTCTACAGGACTTAGGCGTTCAATAGCGTAACATATGAGTGATCACATTAGCATCAAAGAAAGCATAATATAAGTCCATTCATACAGGTCCAGAAAACAGTTGCACATGTTTATATTTATATATTACAATTACTACATTAAAAAGCTAATGGCGTAACAAATCCATTTAGTTAATACACAATAAAAATAACTAAACGCTACGACGCGTAGATATAGACTACAATCCTTCTACTTCTTTGAAATCTCTTGACGTACAGACCTTTAGTCCTCCTACGATGCCTCCCCTCCGGTGTACTTGTCGTATTTGCCTGGAACCATAAATGAGTGGGGGTGAGAATATTTCGTCCTCAGTGGGGATCCTTGAGGCATCACTATTTGTTTTCTTCTCAATTATGATTCCGCCGCTCAGGGGGTCTCTAGATGTCATAACATACTAAAATCCTTACTTATTATTATCCATGCTAGTCCTGAGCAACTTTATCTAATTACTAGGTGATTGGGGAATCTACTCTTGCTTTACCGATGTATAAATTCGTGTGCTTTCTATTCCTGATCATTAGGGTATCATGATACTGTTTCACTTACCCACGTACTTGCACTAGTGAGGCCATCTCGTGATATTATTTCACGTGATGTGCCTCGACACTTGAACATAATGCAACATTCAACGCATATCTTATGCATGGGGAAATTCCCAGGTTTTCTTGTACCGTTTATTAGACTGTCCCCTCTTCTTCCGTTTTCTTATCTCGATTCCTTGTACACCCTAGGATTGTCGTCCACACACGGTGTATTGTACATCTTATAACTGTCGTCCATACGCAATGTACTGTACATCTTAGGACTGTTGTCCACACGCGAGGTCGTATACATCCTAGGACCGTCGCCCACACGCGATGTGTTGTACACCCTAGGACCGTCGTCTGCACGCAATGTATTGTACACCCTAGGACTGCTGTCCACCAGCGATGTATAACCCTCCTTGCTGTCTGTTCCTCGAGGTAACATAACTTCACCCTTCCTTTTAGGGTGGACTCATACTTTCTTTAAATCTTTCTTTTCTTTCATAACTTTACTTTGCATTATTTAGTACTTTGACTTTCTTAGACCTTTATAACCCTATATAGGGGACACGTGTACTTGTTCTTTTCTCTTGGTATGATTGTAGTCATTTGTTCAGGCGTAGGCCTGTATTTATCGTAAACTAATTCTCCTGGCAGGATCAACGAGGGGCTTGTCCTTCGGACGTGCCAAGAGAGGGGGATTACCTATTACATATCTATGTACTTAACTTCAAGGTTTTCTGCACCCATTGTGGCCGTGACCTCCTTAAGATCTCTCATTTTCCCTAAGGTTCATTTATGATCTTGGTTAATGTTAGGTGATGAATCTCTAGTTCTCTAGGGTCGTCCAAAGGTCTAACGACAACAGTGTCCACATGATGCATAATAAAATTAATATATATATATATATATATATATATAATACACATTCATTTATATCATCATAACAATATCTACTACATAATACATGATACACATCCTAGTGAATGAGAAAAATTGAAGACAGAGGGTTAAAAACTTAAGTCATTTGAATGACCTACCAAGTTCATTCGAATGACAACTAACACTGGAAGTGTCACTCGAATGACCAAGGCCACTCAATCGAATGAAAAAGAACTTTGGCTCTTGAGTTAGTGCACAGAATAGGTCATTCGAATGACCAAGACTTAGTCATTCGAACGACTTGAATCTTTTGCTCTTAATTCTAAAAAATCAATGATTCATTCGAATGACCGAGGCTGGTCATTCGAATGACTCAAAAATTTTACTCTCAGTTTAGAAAAACTCAGTGATTCATTCGAATGACTGAGACTTAGTCATTTGAATGACCACATGCCTGTTGCAGAAAAACAGAAACATATTAACACTATTCCATGCACCACCACTTAGAGCTTTCACCATAAGTTCCAACAATCACAAATCATATATTTAACTTCTAAAAGCACAAAATAACCCATGTATCCACATCAACCATATAACATATAATATATCACATTCATGTATCATTTCAATATATATCATATAAACACACTTAGATCACTAAGGGGGTGACTAGACCAAGTTTTACCCATTTTATCAAGAAGGTTGATGGTGAAGAGAGTGTTGAGGAGGGAGTTCTCAAGAGTGCTTGAGAAAACCAAGCTTGATTCCTCTTTCCTTTGAAAATGGAGACTATGGTGATTTTTTCTTATGAGGGACGTAAGCTTAAGTTTCTAGAGAGAACAAGATAATGCTCTACTCTAGTCTTTGAGTGAAAAAAAATGAGAAGAAAATGAGGAGGCTTGGGGCTTTGTGGTGTTGGTGGTTGCTTAGGGGAATAAGGCAAGAATGCCCAAGTTTCACTTGGTGGCAATGGTGTGTTCTTTGGAGGCTTGGCTCTTTGGCTTTTGGGGAGAATTTGTGAAGAAGAAGAAGAAGGTGAAAAATGAGAATGAGGAGTTGAGGAGGGTTCGGTTCTTTGAGGGAAATTTTGGGGAAAATGATTTAAAATGGATTAAATAAATTAGAAGTAATGATGGGTGAATAGTAGAAGTGATATCCAGGGTAAGGTGAGTGTAAGTGTGTGTAAGAGAGCTGTTGATGGGGGGGTATGGGGCTATGATGTGCACGGCTGTCGCTTGGCAGTTGCTTGGTCTCCATGTATCATTTCTACTTGATTATCTATAGTCAGAAACTTCATCGTTAGGGCGACGGTGGATATGACATCATTAACTGTGTTTAACGAGGGTCTTCCTAGGATAATGTTGTAAGCTGAAGGCTTATCAACCACCAAAAACTCCACCCTTTCTGTCCTCGTGGTAGGTTTGCATCCTAGTGTCAAATATAAGGAAACATATCCATCTGGAGTAACTGTTTCCTCGGAAAAGCTCACCAGATCTTTTGGGTAATGCTCGAGATCTAAATTTTTTGAGTCTAATTGGTTGAAATAGCTTCTGAAAATAATGTCCGCGAAGCTTCGTTGGTCTAGCAAGACTCTTTTGACTTCAGCATTTATCAAGGTGGAGGAGATCACCATTGGGTCGTCGTGCATTGGTGTGGTGTGAGCGAAGTCTTCTCCAGTGAAGGCGATGTTAAGGAAGTTTCTAGTGCCGCAAAATTTGTGACCTGCCTCATTTCCGAGATATAACACCCTCTTGGAGATGTCTTTTCCTTGTTGACCTGGTGGATCCTCCTCCTACAAATCCACCAGCTATTATATTAATTACCCTGGTAGTTTCTGTTCTCTTGTATTCTCTATCTTGTCGGTCTTCGGGATAATCTTCTCTTCTACGGTTATCTCTAGAGTAGGTTCTCCTTTCTAAACTCTAGTTTCCATTTTTCTTTTCCTTTCTTGTATCACATATCTTTCGAGCTTACCTCCGCTGACCCAGGTTTCGACCTCGTCTTTCAAATCTACATAGTCTTCTGTGTTGTGACCGTATGAGTCTTTAAAGGTGCAAAACAAGGTGGTGTCTGTCTCTAGCCGTAATCGGATTGGTTTTGGCCTTGGGATCTCTTCTTTATGCTAAATCTCTCTATACAACTGTGTGAGTGATATGGTAAGAGGAGTGTAGTTTGTGTGTCGTCCTTCCTTCACGATCCATGGTCGTTCGTTCTGTGGACGGTCCATATGCATTGGCTGGTTGAACCTTCTCCTCGGGCCTTCTCCTCCTTCTCGGGTTCCATCGCGAGTAAGGTCGCTTTTTATGGCTTGCATGCCCTCTTCTTGATACAGATACTCTTCAGCTCGTTCTTGTATCTCTATTAAGCTCCGCAGAGGTCTTTTGGATGAGTTCTTTGCGAATGAGCTCCCTTTTTTGAGCGCATTAGTCAGGCTCATCAACGTTGCTTGTGGCTGCAAGTTTTTGACTTGGGCGCATTCCTCATATAAACGATCCAGGTTTTGACGAAGGGATTCATTTCCTTTCTGTATCACGCCTAAGAGGCTTACTGTCATCTTAAGCTTTGTTCTCCTATTGGTGAAATTAGCCAGGAAGGGTTCAACTAAATTGTCAAAACACTAGATGCACTTTGGTGGGAGTGCGTTAAACCAAACCAATTCTCCTTTCCTCAGAGTTACTGGGAAGGATTTACATTGGATGGCGTCGGGGGCTCCATCCAAGATCATCCTGTGACCAAAAACATCTAAGTGATGATGAGGGTCTGAGGTTCCGTCATATGGTTCCATGTCCATAGGAAGACGAAATCCGTGTGATGGCATCTTATTGAGAATTTCTTCGACGAAAGGGTGGTTATCCTTCCCCTTTGGCTTCTTCACTCCCATGCGCACCTTTTCTGTGTTAACCTTCGCGGACTCCTTGTACATGGATTCTTGGGCTTCTTCATTTGTCCTCGGCTGACTGTGGCCATCACCGCGGTTAAGACCGTCGATGTGGCGCTCTCTCTGGCGGGCTTCTAGTAGGACCTGTTTCTGTCTCCTCTCCGCGTCGTTTTTGGCTTTGTCCGCTGCCACACGGATTTCTCTTTGCTTCTTCTTTTCCTCTTCTGTTTGGGCCAATTGTAATAGGGCTGCTTCCAAGCGCTCATTTGTTTCCACCTGGGTTCAAACCACATCGGGGGGAAGAGGCAGATTTGTGTCAACAGGTTGGTCTTGTGGTGGAATCGGTGGTGGAAGTGGATTTTGTTCCGGGGGAGGTGGGGCTGTTATGCACTCAGGAGGTTGGGGCAATTGGGAGGGAGGTGAGTGGGTCCCTACAGAGACTGATCGCCAGTTTCCCTGGATGAGGCAGCGCGGTAGGTTTTTCTGGTGAGTTTGGGGGGCATGGTGGTAGGGATGCTTCAAGGTCCAAACAAAGTGTGGTATGCCGTGAAAGTTGTCCCCGCAGACGGCGCCAATGTACCGAAGGGGTACTCTAGATCCTGGAGCTTCTCTGCAGCTTCTGGGTCTTCATGGCAGGTACCTGCAAGGACTCCGACGCTGAAGTCAGTAAAGGTTCGAAATAATAGTGAAGTACGGGGTGTTGGGCTCTAGGCATACCTGGTGTGTTGATTATGCTTACATACCTGGGCAACATCCGTGATTTTCATTGTTCCGGGGATCTTTCCATTAATTTCGCATTCGGAGATCACGGCGTGTTTTTAGCTTGGGAGAGCATATCTCGGGATGAGAATCTCGCTAGCCATTGGGGAGTTGCTCGAGTTGGGTTGTGTTGATCCGCGAATTCTCTGAGAAATGCTCAAGGAGGGGTTTCGGGTTGGGTTGATCCGCGGACCCTCGACTACGATTATCCTAGATGGGCCTTCATGGGCCAGCCCATAACACTAACAATTCACATTGACTTGTTTGGTTACGCAACATTCTAGTAGTGCGGATTACTTGTATGAGAGGTATCTATTTGGATTATCACCTTTGAGGTAATCCTTCAACTGTTATTTTGACAAAAATATTCTTAACATAAATACACCTCTCTCCATGAGCCACCACAACCACCATCACTACCACTCTCGTCGCCGCCATCATATAACACCCACCAATATCACCATCGCGCCACCATCACCATCGTCACTACCACCACCACTGCTGTCGCCACCATCATTGTCATCATTGTCGTCATCATAATCACTATTACTATCATTACCTACCACTGCTACCACCATCATTGTTGTCGCACAACCACCACTACTGTCACCTCCACCCAGTGCTGCCGCCACCACATCTACCATAACCCACCTCCACTACCATGATCGTTCACTACCACCACAACCCATTATTTCCATTACTACAGTCACCACCACCACCACCACTATTACTACCACTATTACAATTACCCATCACCATCATTGCTACCACCACCGTTGTTGTCACCTTTACCACCAACATCACCGCAATACACAAACCAATTTTTATTATGTTAATTTATTTAATTTATTTTTACTTTATTTATTACTTAGAGGACATTATGGTAAAATATATTTATTACTTGATAATCATGTACCAAACGTGATAATATAAATTATCAATTAATCTGTGCCTACCAAACATTGTAATGTAACATTAAAAATAATTTAAAAATTAATAATCTTTTTAACTAATCTAATTTATTAATAATCTTGATAAACATGGTGCAAAATGTCCCTTCCGGGATACTCCTTAGGTATGTAGAGAGTTACCCAAGAGTTAAATTCGCTGAAGGTAAAATAGTAAACAAAATCGTGCGTCATATATATTTTCCTTGGCCCAAAGAATTTTTGAAAATATTTTATGTTTCTCTATTTTTCTTTCTTTCATCGGAAACCCTAATCCCCAAACAACCACTTCACTGAGGGGATTCAGAGAGCTCCGATCGAATGGAAGGAATGTTATCGCCCAATGACCAGCAGAGCATGGTCTCGTCCTTCCTCGAGGTCGCTCAGGGCCAGACCGCCGAGACTGCCAGGCAATTCTTGCAGGTTTTTCCCCCAATTTTCCTGTGATTGATTTTTTCTTTATTTGGACTATGGAAAAAGTTCAAATTTTGGATGCTTGGTGTGAATTTGTGATGGCAATTACATAATGGGTATGCTTGGAATTTTAATTATAGGTCCTGATGCTATGATGGGTATCTTTTTTTTATTATTTGGAAACAGTAAAAAAAAAGTTGAAATCTTGCATGATCAGTGGTTATGTATTTCGATAAAAATTATCACCCTTTTAGCTTATTGTGATGACTGAAGACGATTAGAACATGGGAATGCTTGGAATTTGCTTCTGGGTGCGGACTATAATGTGTGTGTTTTTTGGTTCCTCAGCTATGAAAAAGTTGAAATCCTGCATGACCAATGGTTATTTGTCTTGAAAAATTCACCCTTTTAGCTTAATGTGATGATGATTAGAAAATGAGAATGCGATGGGTATGAATTTTTTTTCCAACAATATAAAAATTGAAATCTTGCTTGATCAGTGGCTATTTCTATCATAAAAAAACCACCCTTTTAGCTTACTATGATGACAATTAGATAATGGGTATGCTTCAAATCTGCTTACGGGTCTTGAAACTATAATTAGTATGCTTTATTTTTTTTTTTCTTATAGGAAAATTTGGTGTGTTCTATATGCAGGGATGCTCATCTTAGAGACCAATTACCTTTTTGGGTCGTAAAGTGATTTCTTTCCCACGGGGACTGAATAGGGATGTGTTACTCAGATGTAGTAGGATATAGGGTTGGTTCGGTTTTCCCTTTAACATAGAGATGAAAAGTTCGGGAGAGAATTTTGTATTAAAAAGGAAACTTTTGCTTCTTGTTGTTTTTTACTTTTATAAAGTGGATGGCACAAAAACCCGGGTGAATCATGAGCAGTGTTATCAAATCTCACGATTCGGAATCGTGAATTGTGTGATTCAATCCAATTCAGGTTGCTTGCAATTCAGATCGCATGCTGGAATCACTTGGGTGTTTGAATCATGCGATTTGCAGACGTAATTGTTCGATTCGGGTCGGAATCGCGAATCACTCGTCGACTATGATTCGGAACTATAATATAAGGAAAGCAATATATTTTATATAAAAAGCTAACTTCGAGGCCATAGGCTAAAATAATTTCATTAATGAGTTTGTTTTTATGTACCTCATACTCAATTGCACAATTCCTTTGTGGGATTCTTTTCTCACACAATAAATAATTCAATTTTTGAATAGATTCCTACATATGCCTGTATCTCGGATAAATGAATATTTTATTGATAAGACATTTTCTATTGTAGCCAACATCTTATTACGAATAATTCCGAAAACTGCGGGTTTATGAGGAATCTTATCTCTTTGTATTCTTCTTCTCTTCATCTTAATATAATTATTTTATTGAAAAAAGTTATATGAAAAAAACTTGACTGAATCTTTCATCACCATATTTAAGGTGAACCAGACTGACTACTAGTGTTGGAAAATGAAACCAAATTATTGATAGAGATGTGTGGGTCTTAATTGTGAGGCTTTCATATCATCAATTAGCCATGTATAGATTTTTCTCTTGTAGAGATTTATGAAATGTTTTGGTAACACAGGCAACGAGTTGGAGACTTGAGGAAGCTCTTCAGCTGTTCCTGATAGGCAGTGAAGGCGGCGGGGCCATACCACCATCATCACAGACTCCACCTCTAGAAAATGTTGATTCTTTGATTGATCAACCTTCAAGGTAATATAATCCATCAAACTATGATTTTTTAATTCTAAGTCTGAAATTTTTTTGTCGGTTGCTGTTTAACTCTTACTGGTTGCTTTAGTGAACCACCGAAGGAAAGCGAGAGCAGTGGCCACCATGATGGAGATGAAGTGCGCCCTCCCTTACCCGTTATAAGGGAAACTCTTTATGATGATGTAATGATGTATGGGTATGTTTTCCTTTTCCTTTTCCTTATATCTTTGCTTGCCTTGAAAACTGAAGGTTTATGTTCTAAGAGAGATGCATATTCAGTGTCTTATTATTCTTTTCATCATTCTTTGACTTACATGTTGATGCAATTCGTTAGGTCTTACATTGACATCATGTGAGTTTAACTTCAGTGACCTATTATTGTAGAATGGGTCCCAATGATTTTAGATTTCCTCTAATTGTATGTTTATATAATATAATTCATTAGTTCGCTAATCTTGGTTTGCCTATACTTTGTATACTCTGTGTTTTTATCATGGGTTACGCATCCCTGTAATCATAGTTGTTAGATTTGTACGATTCGCTTCGATTCAAGGGCTGGGCAATTCACGATTCGGGGTGAATCGGAAAACACCATGAATCGCTGGAATCGCACCGATTTGGTATCGGCGAGTACAATTCACAATTCAGGAGGAGGACAGATTTTGATTTTTTTTTTTTTTAAACCCAAAACCTGTATGCTTTAAGATGAGTCATCTGAAGGGGAAAAAAAAAAAAAAGAAGTGTGAAAGGGAAAGAGAGTGAGTGTTGTGGAAGCGAGTGAACCTGCATCGGCTTCATTCTTAAGATCTCAAATTGGGCGGCACGGGTAGACGCGGGTTGGACTCGTGTCCAACTATAACAACACCCACACAGCGACGACGACAACGAAGATTCTATTCCAGCAGCAGCAAGTCGGCAACTCCATTCCAGGTCCACCACGAATCCACAGGAGCAAGAGTCTTCTCTTTTGTATCTTTCTCTTAGTAATTTTTTTTTTGGGGTACAGTTTCTTGTGAAGGTTTGCTTTTTATGAACACTTTTTACTATTATAATATTAAAATAATTATTTCTTACGGTAGGCTTTTGATTCATTCAATTGTCTATTGTTATCTTACATTCCACCTAATTTGTTTGAGTATTATTACTATTTTGACTAATTGACCAGATTTTTTTTCACTTTGATTTGTATTGTTGATTGTATCAGAGTTCATGTGACCTCTTTTTCTTTTGGGTATACCACGTGCCCCCACTTTAAGTCACTCATTTCTCATCTTCAAGATAATTTTTTTTTTATTCATTTAATAGTTAAGTAATTTGTGTTTAGTTAAATTGCATTCTATATTAAAAATTTGGGTTAAATTTAATCGTTGATTCGATAGTGAGTTGTGTGTGTGTGTATATATATATACGCCAAAAATATATATATATTCTATATTAAATGTTTTACTATTTCTTTAATTATACTATATATTAAGTTGATTTGCTACTTTTTTAAGCAATTTTTTTATGTTCTTTGTATATAATTTTGTTATTTAAGCTTTTTATGAATATGTCCCTGAATCTTACGATTCGAAACGATTCACAATTCGAAAATTGAGAAGACCATTCCCGATTTGATTCACAAGTTGACAACTATGCCTGTAATAAGCAACTCCTTTTCCTTTGTTTGTGCGTTCCTTTGTGAACTGTGAAATGATGGCAATATAGAGTAGGGTGAAGGAAAATTGGGATTGTTGAGGCTGGATAGGCCCTCTAGTGCTGCGTATACAACTGGAATCATTCCACTCTGTTTGAGTTTTATGTACTTTTGATGTTGATCCATTACAAAGCAAAATGCTGACATTTTCCCCCTTGTTGTGGTATTTGGAATGTTTGATGTACTTTCTGAAATGGGTTATATACAATAACAACAAAAGTAGATTCTTTTCTCACTAGGTCGGATTGGCTAAATTAAGCCTTTGATGTTTTGTTTGATTGCCTTGCATATTAAATTAATGCTGTTTTTTGTTACTTTTTTATCTGGTCAGTTTTAGTGTGTGTCTACTTATTGAGTTTTGTATGTGCATTGCTAAGTTGGCACATCTTATATTTTATGTCTTAATGTGCAATGTGGTTTTTGCCTGGCCAGCAATTCATTAAAGTTGTGTTATATCATGTTATGCAGAGCACCAAGGAGTGGACATCGTTCACAGGAACCAAGCTCTTTAATTGCATTTCGTAACTTTGAAGAGGAAATGAGACGTCCAGGGGTTTGGGAGTCAGACCAAGGTGCTGTATCCACAGCTGAAAGTACTCGGGATAATCTTGCTTCACTCTACCGCCCTCCGTTTCATCTGATGTTTAACGGTCCTTTTGATAAGGTAACTGTGCTTCTTAGTTTGGACTGTTCGGATTCTGTTAGAGGGGTAATTGAGCCAAGGCAAGCTGAGGCAATATTTATTTATTGAAGTTCACTTTAAGCTGTGCTAGTATAACCAAGGTCAAGCTCAATCTTCATTTTAACATGATTGGAAATCTTTGTTATATTGATCCTCTCTTTTTGATGTTTGCATTTTGCTTTTTGGTTTAGAATGGGAGGATTCCATATCTTCCTCGCTCTTTCTAATCCTTTCTTTTTATCTTAAGAAACTTCTATCAAAAACAATATCAACAAATAATTTAGGGGCAAGGTCATTTTAATGGTTTTTACTACTTCTCTTATTACAGCTTCTATAGGAGAAATATAATACTTGATCTATACAACATTATGCACGATTTTAGATATGACATGACACTATGAAAAAAACATGCGGAAAGCAGAAGAAAACTTATCTAGAAATGATCCTTTATCTTGCAAACGTGGTCTATGATAGGACACTATGGTGCCGTCACATCCATGTAGCTGACTCCAATAGGGGGACAATGCTTAATTGTTTTTGTTGACGATCCTTTATCTTGCATATATGAATGATATGAATGAATTGTGATAATTCCACTTGTATCTTATCTTTGTAGGAGTGTTAGTGGTAGTTTATGTCAAAAATTCATTTGGAAAAACAATATTCTTTTTCAGTTCCTAGTTTATGGGATTTGTTTGCATTTACGTTGTGGCAGTGGTGACTCTAGATAAACCATTTATTCAATATGCAATTATGACTAAGTTTGGTAATTGAATGCAGGCAAAAGGTGCTGCTTCCGTGCAGGACAAATGGCTGTTAGTGAACATTCAATCCACCAAAGAGTTCAGTTCTCATATGGTATGATATTCTTAGTGCTCCATTTACATTTTCGTCAAATGTTTGTTTTAGCATTAGAGCTACTGGTATTAATGTTTGCTTTGTGAAGCTTAATCGGGATACATGGGCCAATGATGCTGTTTCTCAGACCATAAGTACAAACTTTATATTCTGGCAGGTCAGTTTGTTGCTATGTTGACTTGAACGCTGATGGTTAGTTCGTTGTATTTTGAAAGTGTTATTTTGCCTGGTAGCCTATATCCTAACCACTAGTTAGTCTTTTTAGAAAAGCTTGTAGATATTATTTCGGTATTAGGGAGATCGATTTACTCAACCGACACAGAAAGGATCCTGGAAAAGGCTTGAGTTTGCTTTGCTATAGTATTACACCAAATAGATGCCAAAGGCCTAATCTAATAGATCTTGTTGTGACATTTGCAGCAGCATTTGTTGCTGATATTGAACATATGGTGCATGTGAAGTTATGTTGTATATTTTTGTACTATATGTATGTAGTTTTTGGTTGTTAATTATTTTTCTACTCATGTAGGTATATGATGATACAACCGAAGGAAGAAAAGTCTGCACTTACTACAGACTGGAATCAATTCCTGTTGTGCTTATTATTGATCCCATCACCGGCCAAAAGATGCGATCTTGGTCTGGAATGGTTCAACCTGAAGCCTTATTAGAAGTATGTGATAGAACCCTGTACCTTCCTATAATGGGAACTTTCACTAGGGAAACTCTGAAACATTATTTATTCCTATTAACTTTGAACTCTGTTGTCCTCTTATACTTGTTCTGAAGAGTGGTGTGCTTTACTTTAGGGTCTACTAGCATTCCTTGATGCAGGGCCGAAGGATCATCACACTACCTTATGGTCCTTATCTCACAAGCGTCCTAGAGGAGGTTCAAGCCCACCAAAATCTAAAGGTTTGTTGCTAGTTTCTATCTGCAGTCTGTTCAGTGTTAAGATGACTTAATAGTTGAGGTGTCTATCTTTTTATATTTAACTCTTTACCATCCATATTTATGCGTAATAGTTTACATTCCACTGTTCTTAACGCCATCCTTTAGTGAGAGGCATGCCCTTTTTGTCGCCTCTCACAAGGCATTATAAGCCCGTAGTGCCTTGGGGGCGCTTTTCACCTTTGACTTCCTCCAAGGATTGAAAATCGCCATGGTATAGTGAGGCATGCACTTTTTGGCGCCTTCCGTGCATCAAGGCATTTTAAGCCCCTAGCGCCTTGAGGGCACCTTTCACCTTTAACTACCTCGGAGGATTGAAAATCCTGGATTCTATGTCCATCGTATACTGATGATGCAAGTTATCTTTGGCATATTTTTCGTAACATGGTAACTTGTTTGATGTTACAGCCGTGATTGATTCAGATGAGGGTAAAGAGGAGGGCGAGGAAGTTCGAAGAGCACTGGCATTATCCATGGAAAGCATGAAAGAATCAGGTGCCGCCGGCGGAAGTGATGACAAGGATGCAGATCTTGCTGTCAGCCAGGAAGAAGCAGCATTGCCTAAGATGCCTGCATATCCAGCCCTTCCTGAGGAACCTAAGGCTGAAAGAAATCTCCTGTGCAGGGTTGGTGTTCGGCTTCCAGATGGACGCCGGGCTCAGCGTAACTTCTTGCGCACCGATCCAATTCAGGTAAAACTTGTTCTGACTCCAAATGAGACAATAATACATTTTATAGATCACATTATTTGAGACATGATTAATATATTTTTATATTGTTTCAATGTAATCCTCTGAAACTTCTTATTATGCTTATATATTATCCTTGGAATGGATCCTCTCAATTGGACGTCTTGTCATATTTGGTCATGTGTGATCTCTCACCATTAATTGATGATGTGGGCTCCATACATGACATAGGCAACGATATTAATGGTGAAATATCACAATTGACAATAAATGACAAAAAATCTAATTGAGAGGATCCATTCACATTATCTTTACTCTCATTACCCAGATTTTTTGGATCTGGCATTGATGATCATGTCATTAAAGGGCTCGACTCTGGAAGAACCTCAAAATCCATACTCCTTTCATCTAATATTAACTGTCACTTCTGACTTTTAGATACATCATTAACTCAATGTATATGGGTACACTTTGTATCAACTGTTAATATTGGACGGAGGGAGTACAAAAGACTGCATGTTTGGTTTTTAGGTGGAAACACGTAGAATTGACTCTTAAAAACCAAACATGCATTTTACCCTATGTATCAAAATTATTAGTCTGGTTTGGATTTTCTGATTCTTGTTTTTGTTTCTGTTGAAGCTGCTGTGGTCATTCGTTTCTGCTCAACTAGGGGAAGATGAGTCAAAGCCATTCAGATTAGCACAAGCAATTCCTGGAGCATCTAAAGTTCTTGACTATGAAAGCAATTCAACCTTTGAGGAATCAGGGCTTGCCAACTCCATGATCTCAGTCACTTGGGACTGAATTTTCAGATTTCATCACTGCGGGTTCAAGTTATTATTAAGACTTTGGAATATGGAGAATTTTAATTGGTCATTGTTCCCATCTTTATGATCATCTTGTTCTTCTTTTCATCTTTTCACGAGGCTGGTTTTATGGAGCATCAAAGAAAGGGAGAAGTTATTCAAACTTCTTGTGTATATTTTTATGGATCCGAATTATGGTTTNTACCAATGTGCATCAAAACAAGAACAAATTTGGCACAAATAGAATGATATGATTAATCAAATGAATACATAACTTTTAAGCTTAATCAATGATACAAAGTTAGATATTTGAAAAATATAAAACCATTTTCTATATTGTCATCTGAATATCATTCATTCTTTGTCTTTAAAAAGGATTGATTCAGTATGATCTGTAATGATAACTGTGAAACAAGAATTATGCTTATTACTCAACTTAAGCCATACTTCTTTAGTTCTCCTTTTCTTGATGCATTACTATCAATTATCAAATGATCCTATCCACATAGAAAGGCCACATGAAGTAACAAGTTTCTCAATGCAGGATTTGATGTAATTTTATTAAAAGAAGAATTTCATAAAAGATGAAGAAGAGAATAGTACAAGGATATTAGAGGACAAGAAATTCTCTAAACAGTATCAAAAGAGAAAACAAAGGACTTGCTTGTCGAAAATTTTTCCATTAAAAATGTCAGAGTTACGCTCTAACCAAATGCACCAAATAGTGGCATAGAGAGCATATTGCCACAAGGATTTGGCTTCCTTCCTTCTCCCAAAGCCAACAAAGCGAACCAACAAAAACTGATCCAATATTCCGGGACAAAACCAACACTCGCCAACACCATAAATAAGAAAATTTCATATATGCATACTACTTCCTTCAAAGTAAATTGGACTGCAGATTTTACTACCACAGAAAAAACAAAACAAGAAACGAATACATTTTAATGAAGAGTTACTATATAATCATTTATATATGGTGAAACTAAGGTGAGCATGTAAACCAAGAATCTAAGAGTTCTTTTTAATATTTGTCCGGAAGTCTAGAGGAATCAGAACGAAATGATATATTGATGTGCAACCTAGTTACTATGAATTATGCTGCCACAATGAAAATTGTAGCTCATAAATGATAATAATAATTCCTGGTAATGACTTGATTGGTGAATCATGTCATGACCAATGCTTGAACACAAGATAATGTATATCCAATAAGAGTTACTAATGGCAAAACCCAACGCAGAAAGATGTTCTCCCAATGCAAGACAAATGTTTTTACTAAGGGTGTGCATGTTTTATTTCGGAGGGGAAGGAAAGGAAAGGAGTTGGTAGGCTTAATCATACTTGGGAGTTTTAATTAAGCCTATCAACTCCTTTCCTTCCCTTCCCCTTCAAAATAAAACTCACAAACACACCCTAAGCGAATGGGGTTGTTAAAATTGCATCCATGATTTTAGCTTGTGATCCACAAGCCCATAACCACAATTGGGGCTGTTACGGCTGTAATATTATAGACTTTGTGATCTCTGCAGTCGCATAGAAACTGCAATTGCTACACATCAGCTGTAGTTTTCTGCAACTGCTCACTAGTACTTCTATAAATGCAATGCAGTTGAATAAAAAATAAAAATAAAAATGCAATGCAGTTACTCCCTCAGTCTACTTTTTGTTGTCATTTTTGACAAAACACACATATTAAGAAATCATTTCATGAGCATGGCGATGGAAAAGAATATATAGTGTATAGACTAAATTAATCTTAAAGTAATAACTGTTATAGTCATTAGATGTCACGGGGAGAACGCGAGATGATGGGATATAATTGAAAAAAAAAGAAATTTAATACTTCCTTAATCTAATAAATGACAAGTAACATTGGATAAAATTTTGGATAAGAAATGACAACAAAAAGAATCTCCATTTCAGGTATGTGGGTCTTTACTGCCTCCCGCTTTTAACTGTTTCTTTTAATGGTATTTTTTACTTTGGGTTGATACACATTTAATGTTATAGATTATGAAAGAATCTCACGCTGTGGTGGCACGTATGAATGAAATATCTCTAGAATCACCTATTTATAGGAAAGCCCATTTGAAAAATGCTAGATAATTTGGAATTTTATCAGAATTTATCTGATGTGACTGCTCATTGCCCTTTAATCGAATCACATACTATACTTTATTTCATCATCCTATCATCAACCCTATTTGATTTCTATCAAAATAATTTCAGCACTTTTCGTTAGCGTGTAAGGTTGCTCATACCATTAACTTAAACTAAAAAGTTGGAACGCTTAACACAGTGAAACGAAGCATACCAATTTCCACGGTGACATCGAGCACTTCGTTCCCAGCTTCGGGATCACTTTCGGGCTCAACCTCGCCACGTGCCTCTCGCGCCTTAACGAGGCTATCAATTGCCTTGAACAGCTCGGGATCGAAACTCTCGGGCAACCCAAGCTCCCTCGCTCTCTCCTCCTTCAACGACCAATACGAACCGCGAGAGTTCTTCTTCTTCTTCTTCTTCTTGGACTCCCAGGCGCGGATCTTATCGTACTCCGAGAGCAACGAATCCCACTTCCTCCGGCACTGGCCCATGTTCCGGCCCACCTCCAAGGCGGCGCAGTTGTCGGCTATGATGTTCCACTGCTGGTAGGAGGACAGGGCGGTGGAGCAATCGGATTCAACGGCTGCGATCTCGTTGACGAGGATGAGCGACTCCGTGACCGTCCAATCTGGAGCGGCCTGGGATCGCGTGCGTCGAACGCCGCCAGATGGCGAGTTGGCGCCGTCGTTATTGTTCTCCTTCATCTTGAGCTCGAAATTTCTTACAGTATTGGGAGGAAAGAAAGGAGGGAACGAAGCTTTAAAAAGTTTAGTTTTTTTGATAATTCAATCGGTTCCCTTCGTGGCTGTCTCTAACTCTACTTGCGAGTTCGCGACAACCCTCGTTCCACTTCCATTTGTTCCTCAAACGGCACCGTATTGTTAACTACTGGCGTATACCCGTGCGTTGCACGGGTATATTTGACAAACAAATTTCAAAATAAATAGATCATTAATTTTTGTTGTTAAGACTGCTTCAACTACTTCTATATAAATCTTTTGGGTAATTATTCTTGCGCACCCGTGCTATTTTAAGAAAAGCATGTGCTGGCTCAACACACCGTTCATTGTAATCAATTACGCCCGACGTTCGAGATGACCGTTCCGCACTTCCCTTTTGTTTCTTCGCTTTTGTTCATTCTCTCTTAATTTCGTGCTTCACTTTTTGCTTTCTTCATTGTTGATCATCCGCTCTCAGTGTGTCGCTTCATTTTGTTTTATGCTCGATTATTCTCGTTCGTTTTTGTTATGTTCTGTGTTGTTCTGTTCTGCAATCGTTTCTGTAATTGATGTCGACGAATTCACCAGATTTCGTTGGCAAGGAGCCGCTGTTTACAGAGTTAATGGAAAGATTCAACAATACGACGGTGGAGGCGCCCCCAATCACAGTGGAGGAAGATAATTATTCAGTGAAGTAATGAGTAGGTCGTTTATAATACGATAGTTGTGTCATGGTTGTATCTAAGAATATAACAAAGCTATGTCTCACACATTTGGAAGGTTAGGTCTAAATTGGTAGAATGGGTAGGTCTCTAATAATAGATTGGTTATGTCTCGTTTCACAAGAAGGTTAAGTTTTTTATAATTTGGACGTTATGTCTGTTATACTTTTTAGAGGGCATGCTATGTGGCTCCATCATACCAACGCAAGGAATCGATGACGTTAACAATGAAGATATGGTTTTAGTAACATACTGATAGAGGGATTTTATCCGACATTTTTATACTATATAATTGAGCATTGCAGCCTAGAATTATGTGATTTTGATGGCTAATTGATAAGATTCGCATAATTGTCCTTTTATGAGCATAATTGAGAAAATTATAGTTTAAACACCACTTTTAAATGATTTTTAATTGTCTTGAGTAACCTTTGCGTCTAACATCTTGTGTTTGAGTTGTTAGAATCATAGGAAATCGAGTGTTGGTGCAAGAAGGGGAGCAAAAGAAGTAAGGAATGGAAGAAAAGAGCACCCAAAGTGATAACTCTCTAACAAGAGGCCCAAAAT
>QANU01047353.1:0-107486 GCA_003254905.1 Nissolia schottii | reverse complement strand
CTCCCCTCGCCACCAGGCATCACCACCAACTCCGCCACTTCCAACAACAAAAACCCAAACCCCAACCCAGCCTTGCTTGTTCCCAAGCTCGAACCTTTGGACGATTTCTTCGTTTCTCATTTCCCCCATTGGCCCCACCACCAACAACAGCAGCAACCACCTCAACAGCCTCAACAAGAGTTCCACCACCCTGCAAACTCTCCCCCGTTCCCTTCCCCCGACGCGGCTGCTGACGTGTCATCAGATCATGAAGACGAAGACGCGGATTTGTACGCTCATTTCTTCCGCGTCTCTGAGCTGTTTCGAGTCGCGTTCGGGAACGACGCCGCCCTGCAACACCAATTCCTGCCGCTAAACGACGCCGTTTCCGGGCCCCACCCTCAGTTTTCCGATTCGCTGGCTTTGGTCCCGAATTCGCAGCTGGAAGATGTCAACGGCGACGTTTTGGACTCGATTACGGGGGCGATCGTGCCCGTTCCGCAGCCGGGGGAGGATTACGGCACCATGACGGTGGCGGCGGCGGCGGCGAAGAGGAAGGGGAAGAAGAAGGAGCTGGTGAGAGTTTCCGATCTGAGCGTCAAGGAGATGCTGGAATTCCGGGAGGTGGTTCGCCGGACCAGGATGATCTACGACTCGCTCCGCGTCCTCACCTCCGTGGAGGAGGAAAAGCGGCAGGAGGAGGAGAGGAGGCTGGAGGAGAAGAGGGCGGAGGAGGAGAAACGCGCAGCTCTCTCCGCCGCTGCTGCCGCCGTCGCAACCGCCGCTGCCGCCGTTGCTTCCACCGCAGCTGCTGCCTTTTCTTCCACCGTCGCTGCAGCCGTTGCTTCTACCGCCGTGGCTTCAACTGCTGCCTCCGATGTCGCTCCCACGGTTGCCGCCGCTGTTGTCGATTCCACCACTGTTCCTACCGATAATCCTGCCGTCCAGGCCGTGCCCGCTCCCGAGGCCGCCGGAGGGAATTCTGCGGGCAGGATCTTGCGGCTGGTTCGGCTCCGAGGGGACCTCAGGGCGGCGGCATTGATGAGGGAGCGCGGGTTATGGCTGAACCGGGAGAAGCGGATCGTCGGCGCCATCCCCGGTGTTTACGTCGGGGACTTGTTCCTATTCCGGATGGAATTGTGTGTCCTCGGACTCCACAATCAGATACAAGCCGGCATTGACTACCTGCCAGCTGGCATGAGCCCCAACGGGGAGCCGATTGCCACGAGCGTCATCGTCTCCGGCGGGTATGAGGACGACAGGGACGACGGCGAGGTCATAATCTACACCGGACAAGGCGGGCAGGCCACGAATTCTGTTAGGCAGTGCAGCCACCAGAAATTGGAAAGTGGGAACCTTGCACTGGAGAGGAGCATGCACCATGACATTGAGGTAAGGGTTATCAGAGGGATGAGGTATGAAGGGAGCGCCTCGAAATCCGGTAAGATTTATGTCTATGATGGCTTGTACAAGATTGCTGCTTGCTGGTTTGATGTTGGCAAATCTGGTTTTGGTGTCTATAAGTATAGGCTTGTGAGGATGGAAGGGCAAGCTAAGATGGGTAGTGCTGTTCTAAAGGAAGCTAGGGAGGTCAGGAAACGCGGATTCGATTACAAGCCGACGTACTGTATCTCTGTTGATATCTCAAACAAGAAGGAAAGGGTCCCTATCCGGCTTTACAATGACATTGATGACCATCGGGACCCCCTGTATTTTGAGTATCTTAGAGTGACTAGTTTCCCTCAGTTTGTGTATCATCAGACTGGGACAGCTACTGGGTGTGACTGTGTGGACGGTTGCTCTGACGACTGCTTTTGCTGCATGAAAAATGGGGGTGAGTTCCCTTATAATCAGCAGGGGATGCTTGTGAGAGGGAAGCCTTTGATTTTTGAGTGTGGCCAGTTCTGTAGTTGCCCCCCTCATTGTAGGAATCGCATTTCACAACGTGGGCTGAATAACCGGTTTGAGGTGTTTAGGTCTCAGCAGACGGGGTGGGGAGTAAGGTGCTTGGACCTTATCCAGGCTGGTGCATTTATCTGCGAGTATACGGGGGTGGTTTTGACTAGGGAGCAAGCGCAGATTTTGACAATGAATGGTGACTCGCTGATATATCCTAATCGGTTTTCTGGTAGGTGGGCAGAATGGGGTGATTTGTCGCAGATATACTCAGATTATGAGCGCCCTTCGTATCCGTCTATTCCTCCTTTAGATTTTTCTCTGGATGTGTCATCGATGAGGAATGTTGCTTGCTACATGAGCCATAGTTCATCTCCAAATGTGTTGGTTCAGTTCGTTCTGTATGATCACAACAATCTGATGTTCCCTCACATTATGCTGTTTGCAATGGAGAATATCCCTCCGATGAGAGAGCTCAGCATTGATTATGGGGTAGCTGATGAATGGACAGGCAAGCTCTCTATTTGTAATGGATGATTTTGAAAGGTTCAGGCACTTCTATTTTGCTGAAGCTGAGTGCCAGGTCTCGCCGAGGTAAAGCCAAGTTCTATTGTTTAACTTGTTTGTTTTCACCATTATCTTCCGCTTAATGACAACTTTCGCGAATCTGTTACTTTGTGCAGTCTCCAATGTGAACTCTGTTGACTATATTATAGTGGGTTATCGCCATGTTATATTAGTATTATTGTGGTATCTCGAACATCCAGGTGTACTATGGGTGATGGAAAATTAATACAGTGAGGTTGATGATTGCCCTGCTGTGTTTGAATATCTTATTGTAGTCTGCATTGTTAAATGCAACAAACTGATTAGGACCATGGTTGCTCTGGTGTATGAGCATTTTATGTAGTAGTTGGTGCTTTCGTATCAGTTCATATTTTTCTGTTGGTATCTGTTTTCTGGATTTATTTTCATCTGTCTTTCATGGTCTATTTTACTAAACATACAAACTCTTAAAACTTGTGTTGCATAGCTGAATGATCCCTTACAGACTTCACTCTTTCAAGTCAGTTTCTTTGCCTAATGATTCATACTGTTATATAGTCAGATCACCTTGTGTGTTATGAATTAATCCTATTAATGTTAACGTTATTTTAATATCTATTACCACAAACCCTTAATTACAAGTTTCTTTTAAGAACAGAGACTTTTTGGGGCAAGAGTATTTAACTATTGAACTTGATTCCTTTAGTTATTTTAGAAGACTCCGGTAGCTATTTTTATCCTGGGTAGCAACACCTTGTTTAGGTTTCAACCATAGGCTCACCAGCCAACCTCGAATTTGATTCTATTGGTTGTTGATTAATATACTTGGTGGACTCCAAGGCTATGTTTGGGAGTTTTATTGATGATGGAAGGGAAGGGTTAATAATGGACATAGAGGAAGGGCAAAGAGTGGAAGGGACAAACTAGAGCCACTTATCTGTTTTGGAAGTTTAATTTGTTAGATGAGGGAGGGGAAGGAGGAATATCTCTCATTCCCTCCCTAAACCCCCAATTTGGAGGGTCAATATGTGATGGCTTTGGATGGCTATGGAGGGACAAAGTGTCGCTCTTTGGCCATTCCACTCCCTCCAATTTAATCACTCCCAAACACCATTCATTTAACTTTGTCCCTCCCCTTCCTTGCCACTCCCTCCTTGGCCACCCACCCAAACATAGCCTAAATGTTTATTGTGAGAACCAGCAGCTGATAAATGGTTGACTGCCAAGGTATTGGTACCCAAATCCAACTTTTACTTTGCACCCAAACTCACAGAATATCGTTAGAATATCATCTGTGCACCACACTCATACTCAAATCTTGCAACAAATCAACAATTGATAAAAACATACTTCACATTTAAAAACATTTGACATTGAGCATATTCCCCTTGATTGAAGCTAATCTTATAGTAGTTCTTGTATCAACTTCTGTGCTTGAATGATAGCAGCCTTGCATAATCTGATTTGATTTGTGAAACCAAGATCAATTTCTCACTCAAATTTTTTCTGGGAAAATTGGCAAATATGAATAGCTAGTTGCCATTTGCTGTAGTTCTTTTCTTTTAAGTAGGATGTGATGTAATGGATACTAGGAAGTAGGAACCACATCACATATAATAGTACTTGTCCTACTTCCTACAAGCTAAAATCTTGATAGTTTGCCCTACATAAGATGTTGTTTTCTCTTGTTATGTGGAGAATTGAATCATATTTTTCTGAGATACGAAAAGAATTCACTAAAATAGAAAGGTATCTAGTACAAGAGGATATGGGAGTGTTGGTAAACAAATCGCCTCTTTACATGCTTTTATAAAAACTTGGTTGGGAAATACCAAAAAATTGGCGGCCATGGAAAATAATATAAACTCAAATCAAATCACATGTAAATCTTTAATGCGGTTTGCCACCACTTTTCCTACATCTCCAAATGAGGAGTAAAATTCACTATCACAATAAAACAATAGGATAAGGTTCATGGGAACTCTCATTCTCTTATATCCCTCAACTACCTCACCATCGTCGCTGCATCTCTCTGCCAAACCCCTCTTTCTTAGCACATTTTTGTAGCCAAGAACTTGGTTGGCAAACAAACCTCCATTCTTATTGAATAGGGCTTTACTTTTATTTTGTTAAAAGAAAATATAGATATCTACTAACCAAGTAACAGTGCAACCTGTAAGTATATGAAGCAAATCTTTGGCCTTTTTGAATAGTCTTATCTTTTAGAAAAGTTGGTCTTTGATGCAGTACTAAAGCCTCTATGATCAATTGGTGGAGTTTGACCCTTGTCACCCAATTTTTTAACAGTTAAGTTGCATTTTAGCATAATAATAGTGGGCCTATGTGCTGTCCATGCCAAATAGCTCTTGGTGAGAATGATGACCAATATTGCCAATGAGTTGTAGCTCAAGCACCACCTCTCTTGGTCCTCATGTCCAAGGGTTTGATGAGGTTTTGGGGTTCGAACCTCATTTGCCCACCCTTTCCGTTTTCCTCCATTGGTCCCGCAAGGGGTTTCGTAGAGCTAAAAAAACAATTTCGGGCCTTGAAAAGTTGTTCCACAATGCAACCCACATTTAGGATATCACCATAATTGTCAAAGTATGAATTTGGGTCAAACCCAAACAAGGAGTTCTCTTAAAACCGCATAAAAAACCTAATATCGAAATACATCATCTCGAAAAAACTAATCATTAGCCTTGGAGCTATTTTTAAGTGTTGAAATATGTGCTGATTTGTTTATTGTGTATAATCTTTTCTAATCTCTTAGAATAGATTATGTAGTTACCCGAAATAAGAGATTTGAATCCCAAATTCTTGGATTCCTTTTGAACAATGCGTAACTATATGTACTAGTGCTGAGAGCGTTCTCTCAAGCAATTCATTCAAACTCTCTCAAGTTGGTATTAGAATCCTTATGACCAAGTGGTCTAGAATTCGATCCTTGCTGCCCCCATTCTTTTATATTAAATAAGTTGAATTTTAGCACAAGGTAGATTGCTGTGTGCATTGTCCACGGTTCAAGCCTAAATGGCTCTTGCGAGAAGGGGTGTTTAAGATATAAAAATCATTCAATTGCCTCTACCTAACAACTCAAGTTTTTTGGAGAAATGGTTCTTGATAGTGACTATTAATAAATATCTGTTATTGATTTTGTATTTGCTTTTCCTTTAATAAAACTGATGCTTTTCTGCTCTAGGATTCTGTAACTGAATTTTCCGTTTATTCATTAAATGCATTTCCATTATTGTTAAATTTGACTTCATGCATGTTCACGAGAATCAAGTTGGGTAACTCATTTCTCTCATGTCATGTAGTCATTCTGTTGCAATGTGATTGCTTGGAAATTTATGCAGTACTTTTATTACAATTCTTCATAGCTTATCTTTTAGACTCATAAGTGCTAGATAAAATACCTTGGGCCTAAAAATATGGCTTCTATTTGCATTTGCCAAATTAGCCAAGCTATTTTATGCAAGTTTCCCTATATTAAGTTCTGCCTCAGATTTCTGCTTTAATGGTTATTGAAGTTAAGCTTCTTACTTTTTTTTAGGGTAACCATATTTTGACTATGCCTTCTTGATTGTGTATACAGGTGAATAAGTTTTACATTTTTTTTCTTCCTTTTATTGTATTCTTCTAGTATTGAACTCTATGATGAGAGAAAGTGTGGATGCTGGATCATCATTTTCATATGTTTGATATTTGCTTCAATCAGAAACTCTCTGATCACTCTCCTATAAGTCTTTGATCTAATCTAAAAGAATTTCATAAGGGTTAACCTGTTTTGTTTCCAGCTTTGTTCTTAATAGTGTCTCTATCTAGATATGCCAGAATTGAACTGAGGACACATGGTTGAGAGTTAAAATCTCGACACCATCATGCTACTCGGGAAACCAGCTGCTGACTTATTAGTGTCTAATTAATAGGCTCATTAAAGATTTTGCACATTTAGTTTGCGCTAGACTTGATAATAAATACTCGCTGATTTGTTTTTGTATTCATTTGCAGACCTGATTTTCAGCATGGATTCAACAAAATCGGATCTTGTGGAACCATGGGAGTGCTTGCTACATGAACTCTGCTACTATATAATCGCGGTTTTGTCTAACTTTTGTCGGCTAAATACATGGCATTTTTCTGTGTGCTGAAGAAGTCCAGGAAGCAGATTTCCAAGTCTGCCCAAATCTTGCTGAATTTTTGCAATTATTCTCTCAATTGCTGCTGTCATTTGTTTTGTCAATTCCTGTTCTTCAGCAAAGAATGCACGTCTTATCACCATGTTATTTCAGGAAGTAGCTCAGCTTTGTTAACCTTTTTTCTTTTTTAAATTATTGTGTATATATAATGTAAGTTCAAAGCTTGTAAAGGGATGATATTAGTAGTTGGAATTGATAGATGGATATAGACTGCTGCAATTTATTAAGAATCAAATTGGTTACCCATTTGGTAATGTGCAGCTTATATCCAGATCTATCAAAGGCTCTAGGTTTTTTTCCCTTTGAATTCAATGTAGATATTTAGCTTTGAATTTTATTTAATTTTTATGTTGATACGGACTATTTAGGAGGGTGAGTATTGATGTAACGGTGAAAAAAAAAACTGTTGTCTTCTGATTTGAAGACTTGTATTTATCTGAGTAGATGATTTCAAAGGTGGGGAAGAAGTGGGTGGTGATGTTGATTAAGAGGTGTGATTTTTCGGTGCCGGTGGTGCCCACAAATGATAACCACCTTCTGCTTCTGATGGTGGCGATGGGCGTAGTAGCAGTGGCGAAGAGGGGAAGCAAACTACGGGTTGGGTTGGTTAAAGAGGTAACCGATGAAGAAGGGGTTTGGGTTCCAAACAAACACCTCTTACCGCATTTGTTTTTAACAAAATTCTTTTGTAAAATTTTAGTGATGTGGCAAAATGTTAATCGCTGGACAGAAAAGGAGATGGTTGACCTTCAACGTTAGAAGTTGTTCTATAAAAAGCTGAGACCTTCAACGTCAAACATTCTTCTTATCCAAGTCATTCAATAGAAAGCTCTATTATTTTCTTAACATACTTATCCTAATCACATTTTGACAAAACCTGATCTAGCACAAGACTATTTCTCACAAAGAGCAACCAAGTGCACCAGGCTCTCACCTGTTAGAGCCTGCAGGAGGGTAGAGATGTACATAGCTTTACCCCCACAGTATTTCCCATGAAGAATTAATGTAAATTTCTGGATGATAAATCACTGAGAGACATGCCTATTGCTGTTGGACATCAAAATCACCTAAATAGAAGAATCAAAACTAAAAGAAGAATCAAAACTAGCTTCTTGCATTATAACTGAAATCCCCAATTCCCTGTAAAATTAGCTGATGTGGCGCCTTTTTCCCAATTCCTCCTGCAAGCTTTGTAAAATTGCTTATCAATCTCTTCTCGCTGCACAAGGATGGCACACCATGCCGTGACCATCTCAACACGGTATCGCTCATTGTCATACGATACCTTTTGATGCACGCCTTGTGTATATGTTGAACAAGATGAAGCATTAGTTTCACGAGTCCACGGTCACGGATTCCAGGGTCCGGATCACCATTATACTTTGATCTTGTGTTGCTACTCACCGAGTGAACAAAGGAGTTCAACCATTAAGGCAATTCAGAGATGGCCATACTAATGCTGCATACAGCAAAACAAAGGTTACACTCATAATCCTCAAACTGAGAATATTAGTAGTATCACAATGCTAATTTAGCCCCGCAGATTTCAAGTTTAAAATAAATTTTTTAACAGCAAAACAATATTTCATCTAGTTACAAATATAGTAAATTTTCAACCTGTTGAGAGGTGGTAGCAACATGCATAAAAGATATAACATAACAGAATGCTTGACATAAACACTTAGAAGTAGGCAATACACCCTTCCTCTCCACACTTACAAGAAAACTAGTTTCATAAATATGGTCTTGACAAAATAAAGACTTAGGCATACCCTACCAGCAAATGTACTTCATTTGTTTGAAAACAAAATATGCCATGCTTCATTCGGAACCAGTACGAGTTCTACCGTATCTACTCAATAAAGCCAACATTTGACGAAGATATTTGATAGGATTATTCTGATGAACAAGGGACACATGCCTGAAATGATTGGTAATCATGTGCTGAGAGCGTAGTTGGTTTTTATTATGTTAAATGATATATGTTTACATACCTCCTGTTAACCTTTTAGGTTGCTACCAAAGATATCATCAAAATCCAAATAGATTCTGATGAGTTATTAACTCACCCTGCCCCCTTCAATTGATTGATCATTTTATTTTCGTAACAAATGACGAAAAGAATATCAAAATGATACCTGTATCAATAATATCTCCACTGCAGAAATCTCGGCGATTTAGCAGCATCTCAGAAACTAGTGACAAAACAAGTCTACAAATTGAGAACAGAATTCAAAGATATTCCCTTCTGTCTGCATCTTTCTGCAATGTTTTTGGCCTCTTCCATGCAGTCTTGCTGAACCAGTTTCCTAATAATTAAGTTACATGTATATGAATCAGGAGAGCAACCATTTGCGTCCATTGAGTAAAACATCTTCTTGGCTTCCTCTAATCTCCCGGATTCGGACAGAGCTTCAATAAAAGCGCTGTATGTGTAATTGTCAGGATTCAAGCCAGATCTTGACATTGAAACAAAAAGCTTTTCAGCTTTCTCAACTTTATTCATCCTACAAAAAATCTGAATCAAAGCATTATAGGAGTACGTATCGGGGCTTATTCCTTCCTCCTGCATTCTTCTTAAAAGTTTTGTCGACCTTGCAATGTCCCCAATGGCGCATAAAGACCAAATCAAGATATTGTAAATAATAGCATTTGGATTGATTCCCCACTCAATCATCTCAGTAAAGCATTCAAAAGCTTCCTCAGTCCTCTTGATTCGACAGAGTCCATAAATTATAGGACTAAAAGTGAAGATATCAGGTTTAAGCTCATTTTCTAAAAGCATCTTCAGGAGCTCACGCGCCTTAGCCATTGCGCCATCCTTGCAATGGCCATTAATAAGGGTATTGAAAGTAACAAGGTTTGGAGTGAAGCCCCTAAGCTGCATGTCTCGGAATACCTCAGATGCTTTGTCCATCATTTTGGCTCTGCAGTAGCAATTAATTAACATATTATACGCAAAGACGCTTGAAACTAGACCATCCCTAATCAATTGATCGGAAATCCGATCCCCTTCCTCTCTTTGAGCATCCTTATATAAGGCTTCAATAAGCGAAAGATAGGGATCAATGCCTGGTTTCACGCCTTGCTTCGTTAAACATTCAAACATGTCACATGTCTCTTTAAGCTCTGCTCCCTTGACCAAACAAGCCATTATGACATTGACAATGGAACCATTAGGAACATAACAACCTCTTGCTAGGGCTTTCCTCAAAAACACGATTATCTCCTTCGACATGGACTTATTTGTAAGGCAATACAGTATGGTATCACAAGCTAATTTAAAATAGACAGGCTCCCTCTCGAAATATTCGGATAACAACCGGAGCGCCTTACTCGGATCCACGCAACGAAAAACCCCATGAACTAAAGTCCGGACGGTGGCTTCGTTGGGATGAACTCCACACTCCTTCATCGTCCTCAAAACTCCGAACGCTTCATCCGCCCTCCCTGCATTACAAAAGCCATCAATGAGGATAGTGTAGGTGAAAACATTGGGGGGAAGCCCTCTCCCCCTCATTTGCCTGATCAACCGAACCGCCTCGTCCACCACGCCCGCCTGGCAAACTCCATGGATTAGAATGTTGTAGGTGAACCGATCCGGAGCACAGTCATCAGCCACCATCTGCTGGAACCTCAAGTAAGCCTGATCGACCGAATTCGACTCCACCAAGGCATCAATCAGGGCATTGTACAGCCTAGTGCTAGGGCTAATCCCCAGGAACGACAACTGCCCGAAAACATCGGCGCAATACCTGGCCAAACCAAGCCTCCCCCAGCTCCAAAACAACAAACAAACCAATTCCTCGGATACCCGAAACCCCGAAGCCCTAACATCCCTAATCAATTCAGCAGACAACACCAAAGGGCCCTTCCGGTAAAGGGCGCTCCCTAGAACCCTCTGAACCGATTTGTCCCTCGACAATTCGGGGTCCACGCTGGAAACCCACGCGTAGAACCTTACGCAGTGCAATGGGTTCTCTTGGTTCCGGATAATGCTGGAAACGAAACGAGGGTTGAGCAATACCCTTTTGGGGAAAAGCTCGTGCTTTAGCAACAGGGCCCAATCGGTTCTTGAGAGTAGCTGTGAAATGTAAAAAGGATCAATCTTTAGCGCAGAATTGAAGGCCTTATCTCTTGAAGAAGAAGGAGTGTGTTTTGGAAGTGGTTGAAGAAGAGAGGGTGCTGACGGTAAAGACGAGAAGCGCCTCATCGTGGTGGCTGGTGGTGGTGTGGCGGTGGGTAAAAAGGTTGGAAAACGTGAGGGGCTTTTTAGTAATTATCAATGGGATGCATAGGGTCTAATATGACATTTAAAAGTGCACATAGCATATATATTGTACTCCTGAGGTGGTTTTGTTCTGTGATGATGATGTAAACAAATCAAGAATGATGATGTGGACCAGACTAAATCGTATATAATTTTCACACGAGAATATCTTTTCCATATATCACATTCACATTTTCTATTACACATTTTAAGCTTTCAATGATACTGGAGGTTGAGTTTTAGTGCAATGGTCAAGTTGTTACAAACTAATGCCAGGTATTTGATGTTAGCTACCTTTGATCCATTAATTTCTTTGTTTTACGTATCATGTATGAATTCTTCCTTCTCAATTAATAGTGAGAGATCATATTTTAATTTATTAATTAAAAATTTTAATTGAGATGATCAATTCCTAAATTTAAAACTCCTCAAACTCTCATTGAATCATGCTTAGACTTTTGTAGTGATTGCTAATTAGGGTTAGCACAGTTGATTAAGGATTGGACCATACACCATAAGGGCGCTAATTCAATTCATGTTGACTAATTTGAGGACACTTTTAGTGATGTAATATGTAATCTTTCTCGAAAATCCTCAAAGAGGTTAGGAGGTCTTCTCTAACCCTGGTGGAGTACTGACGTCTAACTTATCTAAACTTTTTTGTTGGTAGTAAAAAGGAAAAAAATACTTACACAGTAATTACAAATTGTTGCAAATTGTAACTGAAGGCTGAAGCCGTGGTGAAGTCATTATTATTAGAGGTAATGGTAAGTTACAACTAGATTACAATAATCATTACATAATAACCGCAACAAGGAACATATCAAACTATGCAATAATACTCTCAGCAACACAGAATAACAACACATCCTGAAACAGGTAACCATTGCAGTAGAAAGATGCCACATGACATGACATCACTTATTGACCTCTATAATCTGCTAAACACTGCATATTACTTTCGTCTTTTGATTTCAAGGAAGGGTGTACCCTGCAAAAAAGTGCAAATAGAAGAAGAAGAAAAAAAGGTTAAGTACATCAAAGACTAGCTCAAATTAAAGAAGATATTATATGCTGAAGTTGATTTATAGAACAATAGTAGATTTTCATTTTTCTGCAATTTCCTTGTTGATCCAGCTTGCAAAATTTGCACAAATGTTCTGTTCGCGTCAAATAATGAAAAAATCCCATGTCTAAAGATGTGACACACAATGAACAAATCAGAATTCTTGTATTATACAGTTTACTAGTGGACCAATACCTTGGAAAGTTTTCAATCATGTATATAATCATTAGTCTGCTGAAAACACATTGACTTATGTTCTTTATCTGAAGTCAAATACTAAAACAATTTTCTCATTTGACTGTCTACTTCAGAGAAACAGTATAATTAACGACTTCTTAAGCATAAATATGTGGCAGAATTTCTATTCAGACAATGTACCATGTAATTAAGGATTTGGCTCCTCCGTGAGATGCACTCTAGTAAGTGAAATGTATAACTTAATTAGAAAATCAAGAGGATTAATTAGTACATGTGTGATCTGTGTTATGCAGGTGCTAATATCTTATAATACTATCAATTATTAATATTTTCATCAACGGTTAACATCGTATACATTATTCTCTAAAATACATCTAAAACCTTGTAATTTGAATCTATAAAAGATATATACTACCTTAACACTCCTGTCTTTTTCACGTGTCATTTTAAAGAAAAAATATTCGTCTATTTTATCCGTCTTTCTAGCATATTTACAAACCATTCATTTTTTTTCTATTTAATTTTACCCTTTGCACAATTCTAAGCACATATTAATAGAGAAATGTAGTCGGAAATGAATAGACCGAATTGATCGGATGTTAAAAGTTTATAAATGAATTTAAGCAAACTTGTTTCATAATTAACCCTCAACTTCGGGTCCTTAGTTCTAACCCTCTCGTGCATACAGCTAAAGTGACATATAAAAAAAAAAAAGTTGGACACTAACTAAGAATCAAAATTGAAAAGCAGTTAGTTAGTTAGTGACTCACTTCCACATTTCTTGCCAGCAGGCCTGTTCCTGATGTTGCACCTCTTAGGGACAGTAATGGCAGTGGCAGGGTTGATCTTTGCCTGCTTAGCCAATGGTGACAACAACACAGCACAAAGGCACCTTGGGGAGCTCCTAAGCAGAGCAGAAACCCTGGCACAGCATGCTGGTGGGACCCTTGCCCTAACATCCCTTGTTGCACCCAAACAAGGACTAAGGCTAGCAGCAGCAGACCCAATTGGGGTCCTTCCACACTCTCCAGCACCCTCAGCTTCCAAAATCAAGACCCTTGTTGCCAAAAGGAGCATCGAAAGTGTCACAAGGAAGGACCTAACATTGACATTGAAATCCATGATCATAATATATATATTTTTTGAGAGGGTAATAATAAACGCACAATGATATCAATCACTAGTATATAAATGTATATGATATTTGGTCACATTGAACTAAGGACTAGGAGGACCTTGTTTATATAGTAGATTTGGAGGGCTAAAATGGGGCATGGAATTAGGGACTAGTGGGGTGGGTGTGACTAATATGATATTCAAACATATTATCATGATAAAGTTTTCCTGCTAGAATGTTCACACACAATGAGCATGACAGAACCAAAAGACCAAGGAATTGGATGTTTGTTTCACAAGAAAAGTTGTTAGCTTCCTCCTTTCTATTTTCAGGTCTTGCATAGTAGCATGTCCTATTCTTTTTTTATTCTTTTTCTTTAACAAAAGTTTAGGTGGAGAGAAATGTTTATCATAGTCCAAAGTTAGAGCGTGTTTCGGAACTCTGCAAGTATTTAGAGAAGTGTTTAGAGACCGACAAAGCTAGACTATTTTGATAAGAAGAATCTATATTTAATAATTAATCTTATAAAAAAAATTACATCTCTTTGATTTTTAGCTAATTTTTTTTTAATAATAGTCAAAATATATATACAATAAACATGACATATATATACACACACATTTCTATTATATCAAAACATTGAATTTAGTAAAGAGTTTATAGAACTAACATCAAATATTAGAATTACTACAATTATAATATTACACAGCATAACTCACACAAATTAAAAGAGTAATAACAATAATAATAATGTCTAGTACAAAAATTTAGATGAATTACAAAAAGTTTTCACTTACAAATTTCTTTCAAAAAGAAATTGTGTTCATTTGTTGTTGTTTGTGTTTTTTAATCTTTAAGTTGCCAAAAAAAATGTCATCTGTACCAAAAATCTATTATTGAATTTATCCTTATAAAATAGCATTTATCTTTTCTTGCTGGTAATGTAAAAATGTTAAAACAAGACATAGGGCCAAATATGGATTTTAGTTGGTTCGTAATGTGCTTCCTTTTTGTTTTTGGAACTCTTGAGCTCCAACTCTTAGTGATGGGGATACGTCCGCAACTCATTTTTGGTGCATCCAGAGTGTCCACTATCGACAACAGTAACAATAACTGAGCTCAAACGAAGTGGGTTGGTCAAAAAATGTTTTTTGTGCGGAACTCATCTTGTAAGCGGGTAGTCACTTAGTATTTATTTTCACTGGAAATAAAAAAAGAAACATATATAGATTCACCATTCCTTCTAGATTTGGAAAGTGATAAAAAAAAATAAACAGAAGGGGTCAAATAGTTATTGCAAAAAAAAATTTTAAAATAAATAAAAGGAGTTGTTACAATAGTCTACTGAACACAACGACATTCTACCTTGCTTAGAGAACAGTCACCAACATAAGAACTGGATGCTAAGAATCGAACTTAAATCATAGTGATGCATGAATAGAAAGCTAACAAGGCCTCGCCGACCCCAATTTTGTAGCATGTCCTATTCTTTTTTTTGGTTCTCACCAAAAGTATTCGCTCTCAGAAGCAATGATTAATCCTTTCAAGAACTTGAGCTCCCTGACGTAGGTATATCTCTTATCATAAAACTCTCTCCATACATATCACCGAGAATCAAACACTTGACCAGAGTTTAAGAAACTAGTTAGCTAGGCTCGCAATTTAGCATGTCCTATTCTATACCAGAGTTTTAGAGCTTAGAGGTGCAGGTGTCCTGAAAATCATAGTGTGAACATGTGAAAATTTTGGCTACACAAGATTTTGATGCACTTAAGGGGTGTGCCTCATAATTTGCTCCACTAGGCATGCTTGGCATATAAAACAAGTACACGTGGTTTTGTTTGTATGAGTGATTCACTTGTACATAGATACTTGTATGATGATGTTCAACAAATTTTATTGTTAAAGAAGCCCTTTTCTCTCATTACTACATGTTAGTGCTCTTTGGCATGATTGAATGTGAAGATTCTGAAGAATACGTGGGTGCAAGGGACAATGATGATGTTTCTTCATCTTATATAAATTTATGAGATCTGATAGGGATTAACATAACTACTGTTCCTTGGAAATTTCTATGTAATTGTGACCTAAGCCAAGAGAGTTAAGTTAGAAAGTACTTGATTTCATAGTATAATTATAATAATTGATATTTCAATCTTGATTGAACTCCATCATTAGATAACATGCTAGTACCACTAAGTTTAATCAAAGGTGGCTATTTACTTGAGTTTTGAAATTTTGATGTTCCTTAATATATTCATTTAAATATAACTAAATAAACCGATTGAACTAGTGGTCCAACACTAGTGTTTAAATTGAATCAATATTAGGTAGGTCATATTTTATAACTATGTTCCTGATTCACCAATTTTCCCATCAAACCGGCTAATCCGAGCCAGGTTTTGTAAACCTGCAGATCAACTCCATTTAGTCTAACAATGAAATGAATTTAGGTACTTGTCATCAATACAATCATTATAAGTATATTGATGTAAATTGATGTAAAAGAAATGTCAAGTCACCAGAAATGAATAATTTTACATGTCATTTGATTCATGTAACTGACCTCACATAATAAAAAAAGATTTAGTTGTTGTTCATTATGATTCATATACCAATCCTTGTGAAATCAAAGATATTGATCATCATCCGAGTGTTAGATAATATAAATCTCTAATGACTATATTCTTGATATTGTGAAATTGATATCTCCAAATCTACTCCATTTGGTCCAACAATGTTTCTATGGCTCTAAACTTGGGCAAAGGCTTATATGCACCTTGTAAGTTTGGTGCTTGATGCAACAAGTGGACTATAATGGAACATTTGCCTCAAGCTGCATTTTTAAAATGTGGTTAAATATACTTTAAATGTGTAGCTAAATGCATTTAATTTTACCTTCTTTTCACAATCTTCACTCCCTTTCTGTCAACCACCCACTTCCTCACTGCCCGCCAACTGTCATTGCCCCGCCACTCTGCACCTCTCCTTTTCCTCTCCAATCTCTGACTCTTCCAAAGACAAATCTAAACTATGAAGACTGGAACATAAGACAAACCAAACTTTACTCCTTCACCCCCCCAGTTCTTCTCCTTATCTTCTTAAACATTATGCACACTCAAGGTCATCATCAAATGGACCAGATCTAACTTTTCTTTTATTCTGATAGTTATCAATCACTTGCCAAAAAAAACGTGAGGTAAGGAGTCAATACAACATAATTCAAGGAACAAAACAAAAAAATAAGGTAAGAAACAAAATAACATCGGATAATACAAGGACACAGGGATAAAAATCATGTTTGTTTATTACGCCATGAACAAAAATTTGTGCACCGAAACATAAAGAAAAATTGTGTATTTTTTGTACCTCCACTTTAGCAAGGACACAAAGACGAGACAGAAATTTAATAAAATTTTAATTTTCAATTTTACCCATGACATATTTTCTTATTGACTATTCTGCTCAACAAGTTCAACCACTCACCACTGCAATCACCACCTCCTTTGCCATCAACATGGCCACCACCACCACCAACTGCAATCACCACTACCTCTGCCACCAATGTGGCCACCACCATTAACCACAATCACAACAAGGGGATAGATGACACCAAAATTTCAGGAGGAAGGAGAAAAGATGAGAAAGGAGGAAGAAAGGAACAAGGGTTTTTTTTTTTTGTCATTTTTTGTTGTTGTCTTGTACCATAAAATCAAACATGATACAAAACTGACTTTCAATCCTGTATGTTATGTCTATGTCCCCATGTTTATGTATTTTAGTCATGTTTCAACAACAAAACACAACCATAGTGGTCATAGATCTAGGACAAAGCTCTGCCTTCGTGCTTGTTGTCACCCAGATCTTAGCCATCTAACAAATAATTTTGTTTTAGATTTGGAGTGAGATTGAGGAGATTTTCAGATCTAGGGAACAAAAGTTACATGCAACTACTTTGTGGTCCAATTTGTGCAGCGGCCACGAACTCCTCCTGCAACGACTGCAAGATCCTTGCTCGGCGGTCACTAGATCCTTGTGTCATGGCGAGCGAGGCACCAGAGAAGACATTGTCAATAGCGGTCGACAGGGGCAGTGGCGGTGGCGTAGGGGGTGGGGCGGGTTTCAAGGCGGCTAGGGAGTTGTTATAAGTTGTTACCAGTTTGGGAGAGGAACAGCGATGAATGGAAGAGATGGAGAAGAAAAGAAGCTAGTTCAATTACCCTAACATCTTTCCGGACCATGGTATACCCTTTTTTCATAACAAGGATCATGACACACCCTGATATGCCAGGTGCATATAACCCATTGCCCTAAACTTGACCTAACCACTATGGTTCCATGGCATATTACACAATTCCATCCAACATCCAAGTGCTTCCAGAAATAACATGTATGCAAACCTACTTTTTTCATATCAGCCAAAGATTTGATTCTAAGTCTTGTAAAATGCTAAATTTTCAAAGAATAAATGCAATAATTCCCAGCCATATCTAGTTTTGCTAAACCTAAACCTTCTAGGCCACAATAATTATTATGTACAAAGGGAGGGGAAAATAATGAAACTATGTATGGTTAAATGATTCTATTTACTCGCTGGCTAGAAAGGACTAACATTGTGAGCCAATTTCAACATGAATTCGGGTACAAGGCGTCTCCTCGGAGGAGCTGTCACGTCTTTGGCGCGAGCCTCGGCGTCATCAGAGTGGATATACCCTACCAAATCTTCAAACATATCATCTTTGCCACCTCTCATGGGATCCTGAAAAGTATAGAGGCATCTCAAATTAAATGGGTAATTAAACAAGGAATAATTATAAAAAAGGGCAGCTCAGCATATGAGTCTGTCATCTGGTAGGATTTGGCAAGGGTAGATGTACGCAATCTTACCCCCCCCCCACAAGCAGAGAGGCTGCTTCTAGAATTTGAACTTGTGATCTATATATCACAAGGCAGCAATTTTACCGTTGCGCCAAGCCTCACCCTCTATAATTATCCAATCAAGGACTCATTATCCAAGAAAATAATTTTCACTTGAAGAAAAATTAGCAAGCACCAGTACCAGAGAGAAAATTCATCATTAAGCCAGATAAATCACTTGAGAGAAAGGTTGACAAGAGTTCAAAAGTGAAAATGAAAGATAGATAGAGAAGCAAACTGAGAAATGTGTTAGATAATGCAAGTCTTAATTCTTTAGAAGGTTTTTATATACCTTATACATTTTAATATGAAAGAATTATCGTTAAAGAGTCATACAGAACTGCAAATGAATCAGAAAACAAAAGTTTGCAGTTTGAACTGGAAAAAATTGGTTGAACACAATTGTTACCTGAAGGAACACGTCTGTATGAGTCTTCCCTTCATATAAAATCGATTCTGCTTTGACTCCAAGTCTTTTAAGAGTTTCGGCGAATGATTTGCTGCACAAAACGATATGTTAATAGTAGTCCAGAAGCTGAAAACTATGATGAAATTTTGAAAGAAAATGCTTTGATCTCTCAAAAGTAGTTGTACTTAAAATGATCATTCAAGTTTGTCAATTACCTAAAGAACCACATAATTAAAGATTAATTTGTTCAACCCAAAAAGTATGTAAGAAACCACCGAAAACCATAAGTTTCTGAATGCTTGTTATACGATATTTAGATTTTAGACGATTAAAAGCATTAATAATATGCCCATATTTGTTTCAGCTTATTTAGCCAAAAAAAATCATTTTTTCCAACAAAACTAGCAATTCTCATATATTTATATAACTTTTTTTAAAGTAATTTGAATCTCAAAAAAAAATTGTTTTCAGCTTTTAAGCAGAAGCTAAACAGAATACATCTCGAAAAAATGTTTTCAGCTTTTTCATCTCTATAAAAAGTAAATTTAATCACCTTTTTAAAAACCGAAACAAACACACCCTAACTCACATGGTATATGTATAAGGAAGTAGATTGTTAAAATATAAAACTTTTTACCACTATAAAATCCCTATTAAAAAAGACTCAAACCTGGCATCTGATGGTATGGTATAATCTCCAGTGCCATGGAAAAGAACTATATGAGGCAGTAGAGAAACAGCATTCGCCATGTTTGGATCTTGAACCATTACTTCTGGAGAAAACCGCCGCAGGGATTCCTCCCCTTCCATTATGCTGTAAGATAAAAAGCTGTCATTTGAAACTCCAATACAACAAAAAAGCATAGATTAATGTTTTAACATTTAACTCACTCGAAGATGAACAAAGTACGCACCGTAAGAAGATGGATCGATAAAGGCCTCTATGGTGGAAGTGATCTATTAGGTTCGGCAAATTATACCTGTTTTGATGTAAAAAGGAAAAACAGCAGATCAATTATGCAAATCTTAGTGTTGAAATTTGTGAGATTAAACCCTAAACAACATAATGTGAAACTGATAATGATATGGAAATTCATCATCATATGATTGACTTGAGCAAATATAGTGACCCTAATGTTGGTAAACCAAAATGTATCTGTAACATATATCACAATCAGAATTTGCATTTGTAATAAGAGATCCTTACCAAACAAGAAAAGAAATAATACAGATAGGTCTATAACTTTTTACATAAGACCGAGATAATTTTCTGTAAGTGTTCGTTAACATCAATTGTTTCAACAAATTCTAAATCTAATTGTCCGATTATGTTAAGGTTAAACGCCGAGGAGATCCCCATCAATGGGATTAAAGAGGAAGTACACTTGTGGACCAAACACCGCATTTTGACCCAAAATCTCAAGGCACAAGTTTAATAGGTCTTTTCCGCTAAATAAGGTCCATGTTGCTTATTCGTGTCCAATATAGGACTTATTCACTTAGACCCACTCGCTTGAAATCCCAGATACGGGTATTGCCTCGTATTATAGGTGCATTACCAAACACGTTAACTTTTGATTCTAGTAGTTTTAACACAATAAATACCAAGGTTGGAAGGAACTCTATGCAAGTACTTACGCTCCGGACAAACCAAAATAAGCCTTAATCTGGGAGAGACTCCAAGAAATACCCTCTCCTTCACCAGCCTCTTTGATTGCCTGCTCCACAAGTGCACATGCAGCAATATGTGCCCCAGCTGACTGCCCCATTAGATATATTCTATGCCAAATAAAACACCCATGAAAAAGGCATCATGCCATCATCAGTGATCTTGAGAAACCATTACCCCTCAGGAAAAAAAAAAAAAACAGCTAGTAATGAGAAAGATAATCAAAACCAAAAAATGTCCTTAATGCGCTAGAGGGCTGTAACACCTTGAAGTGAGGTGCCAAAAAGTGCAAGTCTCAGTAAAGAAAGGCATTAACATCAGAAAAAGAATAAACAGCAAACTATTTGACTGTTTTGTAATAATTTTCGACATGAATTAAGTGATCAAACATTACATTCATCATAAAAACAAAGATTCAAATGTTCAAGCCATAATATTATGACTACTTTACTTGCTTTAGCTTCATGTTAAGTGGCTGGGGTTTTCGAGTTTTCAAGATTTATCAATAATCAATAAGGCGCTAAGAACATGCCTTGCCTAAGCAAGATGGTACACCAAGGGCGTGTGCCTCACCGGAGGGCATCACCTCAACCATCAAGAGGCACTGAACCCTTATGGCGCCTTTGACTTATGAGAAAACTTGGGAGTTGAGAGATCAATCACTAACCTGTTAGGGTCACCTCCATATTCTGCAATGTTGTTGCACACAAATGAGATACCTTGTGAAGCATCATCTACCATATCACTCATGGTTCCCTGAGGAAAATTTCTGCAGGAAAAGATATGTCAGAAAACACTTCACTAGAAAGAATGGTAGTGTAGAATAAGGATACCCGAAAATTGGAATAAATAATCAAATAGTAAGCCTATTGAAACGTCATGTAATTCACGGTGAAGAGTGATTAACCATCAATCCTTCCCTTTCCTTCCACCCCTTTTCATCTCTCAAACACAGCATAAATGATCAACTCTACCGTAGAAACAGGAACAATTTTAAAAAGTTTCCATATGTCAGGAACTTTACAAGACAAAACCAGTAGCTGTTATACCAGTCAGTCACTATGAATGGTAAGACAATAATAACATGTTGAACTTTTAGGAGTTGATTGGAAAATGGAAGAAAAAGATAGAAGGAACATTAGTAACTATATTTCACAAATTGAGTTTGGATAATAAGTGATACAAAATACTGACACCAACAAGGGTGTTGGCGTAGTGGTAGATGAACACTACAACCCCATGAGGAGGACTTCAGTTCAATTTCTGGAAAAAGCACTAGTTGGGGAAGGCAAGCCTGTCTACGCCGGAAAAGATTAATCTTCTTCCCCGGTAATAGGGTTGGAAGATACCTTGGTAGCACAATAAAAAAACAGTACTGACCTTGTACCTGTCCTTATACTAATTCTTTGACTACCAAAAGAAAAATCACACACTATTTTAGGTATGGTAGAGACCTAAAGCCATTTGTGAACCTCTGCCTAATAAGCTTAAGGTTTTAGGATACATGAATCAAATCCTATACGACCAAATTATCAAGTGGTCAATCTTTGCCACCCATATTCTTCTATATAAAATTGAATTTCATCACATGATAAAACGAACTTGTGTAGTCTGCACACTTCAAAGCCTATAGGGCTCTTCTATAAGGAGGCATGTTTTAGGCATAAAGGCATTCATGAGCCACCACACCTAACAAGCTTAAGCTTTTGAGGTAGTTGGTCGCTGACAAGGTATGCTACATGTATGGCTTGCTTAACTAATAAGAGTCCTTCTTAATTACATAACAATATATTTCTCATTAGAGTTTTTAGAACAAAAGAGAAGATAGTAAACAATCGAAGAACTCTCGTCATATTTTTCTTCAATAAAAAGAATTAACCATTAATAGAGAGTACAAACTTAAAAAGGTCACCTGTAATCAATGCATGCGACAATGATATCTCTCTCTGATAACTGTTGACCTAGAAGAGAACCCCATGCTTTGTAACTACACAAAACAAGCACTTCAAAACTTGTAAGAACGGAACTGGCATGTGATCAATGTGTGCATGTGCGAGAGAGTATGGTGTATATAAAAGTATAATATAAACACCATGTACACACATACAATTTAGACAATTTTGAAATGAGGCATGTACATCACGTACCCAATAATCCAGGCTCCACCAGTAATAAAAGCAACAACTGGTTTTGGACAATCTTGATTTTTAGGCAAATATAAGTCAAGCCTGCAAAAGAAAAGAAATTATTAATGAAAATTACAACAGTTGTTGAAATTTGTAAATGCAGAGAGAAGATGTGAATAAAAGCACACCTATTTCGCGGTTTATCTCCATATACTATGCTTCTGCGTATCTGACTGGAGAAGAAATAGGCATATCCGACTAGAAAAACAAGAGGAAAATAGTTATGCTACAATGATGACCATTGATCAGTGATACTAATGCATTTAAATAAGAATTATATATATGTGTGTGTGTGCATGAGAATGATTCCAGATATCACTGAATTCAGACCTTGAATAAAACCTGGTAAAAGCAAAACTGCATAACAGCCAAGCGCAAGTAATTTTGAAATCCAGCTGTAGCCGACCCTGAACAGAAATAGATGATCAGAAAGCATCAAAAACTTTGTTATTTTAAAATATCCATGTCAAACAAACAAAACATAACAAAATAGGTAATTAGTTAAACTTGTCATTGATATATTGCATTCTACATTCTTCAAAAGGCACAGTGAAGCAGTCAATTGTCAACAAGTTAGTTTGCACCAATGAAGATTATGTCTTGTATAAAAAAAATCTAAGACCATAAGTTCTTAAAACATCTAGGATCCTTGTACTTCCTCTGTTTCCCTCTCTCTGTATTGTTGGATCTCTCTAATACATAGCATTTATGATTATTTATTCCTTTCATGATGTCCCAGTGCCCTACTCTTGTAGCAAATTTTCCTTTTCGAAAAAGGACTTGCACACATCAATTTGAGTATTAAAACGTGTTCCTTCTAATCTTCTCCTCTTAATTAGTTAGATACGGGCATAAAAAAAAAATTGCCACGCTCTCAACTTACGATTACTTTTTAAGCCATCCGTCTTGTTAGCACAGTTCACATTATTATATTTCATAAGAAGGGAATAAACAATGAACCTACTAGGTCAAAGGAACGACGTTATAACTTATTCTCAGCAGAACCCCATGCACTAGATGAACTTATGAATGCAAAGAAGCTACTGAAAAGAAGGGGACACGACAAAAACCTAGCATGCAAATGATTAAAAATTTTCCGACACGTTCTGTTTTCATTCTCCATATGATAACCGACCAACCCTCCCTCAAAATCTAAATTTATCCAAAAACCTTACAATCCAAAACCTCAAGACACCAGGTATACAGAATTGATGAAAAGTTTTCCATATACACCACCATTCAAACGCTGTGCATAACAAAAGGGCAGCGTGGAATCTCCAAGTATGCAAACTCACAAATTGGAAATCACAATAACAAAATGCTCAAACATCATGTCCAGGTTTTTCTCCAATGCAAATTTCCTAGATCAAAAGCATCGACACGTGTTCCTGGCACAAAGGATCTAGACGGTTTCTGATCAGAAGAATCTCTCCAGTTTTAACTCCAGGTATCTACGTCTTATCCTTCAATGTCACGCCTTGTTCTTTCTTTTATAGTAGGTTGAGTACTCAAAAGATTGCGTAGAATCTAAACGGCTAGGATCAACCATTCAACACGCTTCTGAACGTTTTACAGAATTACATCATGTGGCCAAAATGATCCATCCGAATTTTATTCCGGACATTATAATCACACGGACGGTCTAGTCAAACACGCAACATACAACTGAATTAACATACCTGAGAGTGACATCAGCAAAGAATAAAACAAAATTGCAACGAAATTTGCATGAACACCCATTACTCAATCCACAATTTCAAGTCAGCTGGATCAAAATTTAGTAACTACACCCCATACCCATATCAAGGAAAATAAGTTCCACAGATAACCAACAACATCAACAACAACTACATCTTTTCCTCACTGGACGGGGCTTGCTACATGGATCAAACAATGTGATTACGTTCCATCACAAGACCATGTCTATAGACAAAGCCACTAAAATCGACCAACAACATCACAAACTCTGTGATCATTTCTCACTTGCATGGGTCTGCTACATGGATCAAACATCGCGATCACGTCCAATCATAAAACCATGTCTATAGAAAAGCCAGTAAAATTGAAATTCTTCTTCCAATGATTGAACATTCAAATTTTTACCATATACAACCAAAAACCACAAAATCGCAAAACACAAAAACAAAAATTAACAGACAAGAGATGAGGAATCATATTCCATACCCAAGATAAGCTAACATCTTCAACCCGAGCCTCGTCAAGAGAAAGGTCTCAGATGCAACATGCCTAACATCATTCCCAAATGAAGAGGACCTGCTGCCACCACCATTGCTGCCATTGGAGATCAAAGACAAGGAATCCTCACTTGCAGCGCGCCGTCTCCTCTTCTGGTTGAAGAAACATGAGGAAGAACCAATTGAAGATCCCTTGTTGTTGTTGTTGCTGTTGGCATTGGAATTGGAATTGGTGAAGCTTGAGGCCCTTGTGAGAGGTGGCTTTGGGGGCATCATGGTGTTGTGGCTGGTGTCATCGAATGGTGAAGAGGAAGAGGGAGAATAAGAAGAGAGAAGGAGGCTTGCAGAAGGGTCATCTTCTTGTTGAAGAACCTTTGCTTTCAGCAACATTGTTGTTGTTGTTGCAGTGACACCAACATGAGAAGAATGCGTAGGAGGAGTGTGAATGGCGTAAAGGGGTGAATGATCCAATGCTGCACCACCACCCTTGTTGCTGGTGATGGATATGGGAAGGATCTGAGATGGCATTTTTTCCCCTTTTCTTTAAATAAAAAAATTGGATTTTTTTGGGGGAAAAATGGGAATTTGCCAAAAGGGGTGGGACAATTGGCAGTGTTGAATCAAATCTTGATGTGGGGGGTTTTGGGGGTCTTTTAATTCTATTTCCTATTTTGAGGGTGTGAAGTAGCAGAGAGAGAGAGAGAGAGAGAGAGAAGGTGTATGAAGAGAGAGGAGAAGAAAGTGGCAGAAATTTTGGGTTCATAAAAATGAGAAAGTGAGGAGGGATTGGGGGGAAGAAGAAGAAGAGTGAGAGGGTAGGAAAAGGAAGAGATGGATGGGGCTTGCTTGATTGGTGTATTGGTTGGAGTGTGGGGCCAGCTGGGTAGGACCAGATGAATCGAGGTGTCCTAGATAGGGAAATATGCAATTTTGTCTATACATAATTACATATATGGTATCTTTTATAATATATATATATATATATATATATTATTCGATGCATGAACATTACACTGTTATTCTATTTGGTCTTTTAACTTAAAAAATGACAGGTTAGCCCTCTAGAAAGTTCCAAGTAGTCATTAAACTTTCACAATATTGCCTTAAGTAATCCTGAACATTCATGGGATAAAAATTAATAAATTTAACATTGGACTAACCTAACACTTTTTAAAGTGAGTTCGGATATAACTTTAATGCATATTATTGTTTAAGTGACTTCATATATTGTTAGGGCATGACAACAAGTATTTAGGTAGTATTTGGTTTATGTCTTGGGATAAAAAAAAAGATTGAAATAAAAGGATCAAAGAGATGCGTCTCAACTAGCACTCCTGGTCTAAATGGTTATTGTTCTAAGACAATATCATGATGACACAAGTTCGAGTGATGGTAGATCAAATGGAAATATGATCAAATGATGATCAAATGAGGTATTCTATAATACCTCCCTTTTTAAAACCAACGGGGGTTGGTCCAAGTGGTAAGTGGCTTGGTATCGCTTAAGCAAGATCCCAAGTCGCCATAGCCAGGTGCGCGACCCAAGTCGACCCAGATTAGTCAAGAAGGCTAAGCCTTGGATACTGGACAGTCAACCTAAAAAAAAAAGATGCGTCTCATATAATTTTTTTTAGGTATAAAATTTAGTTTAAAAATTATTTATAAGATATATCTCTTGTATTATTTTTTTTTTATAAAAGTACATAATTAATTTAAAAATTATTTTTAAATAATCTATGCCTCCGTTATCTCGAGATATAGAAACCAAATGTTAAAGGCATTAGTGAGATGAATTAATATTCAATAGTTAATTTATGTAAAAAAATAATATATATCTTATAATTTTTTCTCTTGTTAAAAAAATTAAATAAAATTGACAAAATATATGTATGTATAAATATTTTACCATTAAAACTTCTGTTATTGTTGTTCTACGGACCAATCACAATCAAAACTTAAAAGACATAAAATAAACATGCACACAACATGTCGTCACATCTAATTAAATAAACACCCATGTTAATGTGACTGCTTGGTTTCCATTTTTGGGTTAGCTATGATGATGATGATATCCTTTGCTTAGGGGCAGTGAGTTTGGCCACAACAGGGTATGACTAAATTTAATGCATCCGAGTCCTGCTAGTTTTACGGGACTTGTGTGAGGGAACAATGGTTTTTGGATCACAGGTTTTATGTTTATTGTTAGTTTGATTTACTATCCACATGAGGAGTCCCATCATTTTAGTGTCGTGATTAAAGTAATTGGCATAAAACCAATACTTTCAAATCACTCATATTCTCCAAGAGGCCAACAAGTACTTGTGTGAATTTCCTTCCCAAAAGAGAGATCTAAATCTAATAGTAGTATTTAGCGTCTTATCATTGTTGACCACCCTCAAGTATGTATTCGTTTATTTATTGCATGCAAATTTTATGAGCATGGTCTATGTTAGGATGTAGCCATTCTTTTTCCCATTTCTGATGTATAAAAATAAAATCTAATTAAATGAAAATTTTATCAAATTAAATTCAGTATTTCGAATTGATCTAACAAGACTATAAAATTATGAAATTATAATCTTACACATAAAAAAAACACAAGTACCAAATACCAAAATTTAAATGAAATGCAACGCATTACTTACAAGTTTCTTTCAAATAAATTGCATTCAACTTTGTTTTTTTATATGGACAAAAAGTTGTCTATTATTAAATTTGTACTAAAAATAATAAATCTCTTCTTGTTAGTCATATACTTTAATTTGGACAAGTATAGATCCAATTTTTTTTTCCTTTTATTTAATAAAGAGACTAAATAAATATAATAATAATTTGTTTTTTTTTTTTTGCCAATGCTCCCTTTTGCTGTTGAGAGGTATTGTCTTGTAATTTACTAATTAAAATGGTTATCACATCGTCAATAGATAAGAATTAGACTCATATTCTTGTTGAATATAGGATTTTCCTTGCTAATGCGCTAAGCCGCTAACTAATGAGAGTGAATTATTAAATTTTTATATTACATATTAATTGTCTGTAAAATTTTAATCGTTAATTAGATTTTTTTTTTCATAGATCTTGTCTAAAATTTTGATCAGTAGTGGCAATTTACACGTTATCAAATTGTATGAAAATTTTAAATGAGAGTATTAATGTCCAAAACTTATACGTTATCAAATTCCGAAAACAATTTAAAAAATTAATTATGGATAAATACAGATTCATTATGCTTAGCTCGGTCTATGCGTGGATGTATGCCTTGCAAGGCTGGAATTGGTCACTTGCATTCTTGTCTGTGTCAGGCCTGCATTGCTTTCTAGTATTTATTTATTTGTTTAATAATAACAACTTGTAATTCATTCTTGCATTGCATTCCTTCTCACTCTTCTAATGGCTCAAATAACGTGATAAATGTCAACAAAAGACGATAATATCCAAAGAGAGAATGGTCTCCTTGACCTTTTTTTGCATTTCTCACATTAAAAAAAAAGTCTCTCATAGGTCTCTCAACTTTTTCTCTGTTAGCCACGTTCATCTCTCTGTCACATTGTCGTCTCTTTGCCGCTGTACACGTGACCGTTAACCCTCCTCTCTATCCTAATCACTTCACATCTCAGTACATCAAAACGGCGTCATTTTATAACATGTAAAACGATGCCGTTAATTTTGCAACTTAGAGAATAAATCATACTCCTTTCCATCCAATAGAAATAAAAGAGAGTAAATATTACTAATAACCCTTGAGGTTTTGAGTTATTGCACTCCACCCCATTTTTAAGTAAAAATAGCACCCATCTCGTTTGTATATGTCACTAACCATGAAATTACCTTTGAGCTCATCTCCATCTTCTTCATACTAGCTCCTTATTTCTAATCTCTAGATTCCATTTGTTTAAAATCTTAATTACATCTTTTGAGGATTTGCAAGGATTATTAGCAAATCAGATGGTTAATCTAATCTTAAAAGCTCCATGTCCGTCCATGTGACTTAATGTTGATAAAATTAATGTTGGGAAGACATTCTTGAAGTCAAGTTCTCCCTTCTAAAAGTTAACGGATGTGGTGGAAGTTGTTCATACATAGCCATAAGAATATAAGCATAGCATTTGTTTAACAAATTAACACAAGCACATCATGAAATTAATTCTTGATTTAAATCATCAATACGAGTACTCTTCATACTTTCTTAACATCATAACGTAAGTCATTGAGACATTTGGAATCATCCTCATTTGAGTCATCTAGTAGGAACTGCTTTCGCAAAAAATTACAACGATAAAAACATTAATAGCTAAAAAAAGAGCAGATGTTACAATAAAAGTTTTGGGTTTTGGCCACAAAACTCATGAGTGACTTTATTAATTGGAATATTCTGTTTAACATTCATAGTTTGTGGTGAAAATTTAAATAAATTAGGTTTAGAGGTAAGGAGGAAGGAGTATGTATGTATGAAGAAGATGGAGATGGACTGATAATTTTATCGCTAGGGTTTAGGGTAAGGAGGAAGGAGTTTGTATGTATGAAGAAGATGGAGATGGACTGATAAATTTATCGCTAGGACATGTATAAATGGGCTGGAGTGGAATCACTCAAAATTTTAAAAGTGATTATTGTCATTTACCCTATTACTAAGTAATGAAAAATTTAATGAAAATTATGATTATTGGAGTGCCTTTTTGTTTTCAGGCACTACTTATGTGAAGCAAAAAAGGGGATTGATTTTAAAGTAATGGAGTGGGAATTATTTTGTTTAAATAAGTGCCATGTCGCAATGGATGGGACCAACAAATGTCAGGCAATTTTGATTAAAACAAAAGGGCACCTACAACACTTACGGTGTGTTTGTGAGATTTGTTTTGAAGAGGAAGGAAATGAAAAATTTTAAAAATTTAAGTTATAATTTCAACATATAAAAATTATGATTAATTTCTCTAAAATCTTTCATATATTTTTCTTTCCTTTTAAAATAAAACTCACAAACATACTCTTAAAATGTGTTGATGATTCTTTTAACCACGAGTTGTGACATAATAGTTCATTTTATCCTTTAATCATGTGGTTGGAGATTCGATCCTCATCCAGACAATAAAAAAGATATTTTGTGATTAATAAATTACTATTTTGTGTAAGCTTAGTTACTAGGAAGAGATTAATATTGTCACTGACAATGAACATCCTAGGTACACCCAAAGAAAACTCTCTTGAAGACTTTAGAGACTAAAGAGGTATCAAATATAAAAAGATGGATGATTTTATCATGAAACTAGGTAAGTAATTTGTTTCAATTAAAAATGTGATAAAAAAAGACATTTTTTCCTCCAAAAGAAAAAAGAATTACACACATAAAAAGTATTTTTTAAAAATTACCCGAAGATATATAAGAAAAAAAATAATTTCTAAACGTTGGTCCGATCATGTAGTGTGACATTTAAGAAAGTGCACTCATTCACTTGGTTAATTGGCAAACTGTTTGTACTCCGAAAACGCTGGTGGTTTGGATTTGATACACGCTCGCATGATGAAGGTTGGTTGGGGCCTAATTACTATCAAAGTTGTTGAGTTCCCTCGATCCAACGAACGTTGGACATCCTATTTGAATCTTGCGACCATTGGGGGTACTCTTCAAGAGAATTTAGTATGACATGTGGGGAATGAGAACTCTATAAAATTTTGGGAGCATCACAGGGTTCTCAATGTTGGAGTTGTTCAAAATGCTGAAAATGGCGTCCCTCTTAATGATATTTTTATCGTCTCTAGTGATTGGGACATTAATAAATTGACTTGTAGCTTTCTTTGGCCTGTGGCTAGGATGCTCTTCTTACTGACCAAAATAGAGTTAGAAGACACATCTCTAATGATGCTTCATGAAGTGCTTGTGGACCAAGTTTCAATCTCGTTTGAAGCCACTTTCTACTTGAATATGAACATTGCTAACTGGTTGGACCAAATATGTTTGCAAACATTATTTACTCCTTGGTATAGTATAGTAGAAACTCGTGCTAGTTAGTTGGGTTATTCAAAATTATTCTGGAGTCTAATTCTTTACTTATTGTCAACCTCATTAACCATTATGGAAGACCCCTCCTTGCTGAAATTCATAGAATTAGAGTGATGTTTCAAGACTTCAAATGTATGCACCTTCTTAGGGAAGCAAACTTTGTTGCGGACTCTCTGGCCAAACATGACATACTCTACCATCTAGGGATGATGTTCCTCCCCCATTGCATTTCTATGCCTTTATCTTTTAATTCTTGTAAGTTTATTCTAGTGAATAGGCAGTTTTGTTTGGTTTTTGGGCTCTGACCCCCTTTTTTCAAAAAAGAAAAAAATCAAAGAAAAATATATAAGGGATTTTTTTAGTGTAGCTAGATTGTCTATTGTCTAGGGTTATTAAATGGGCACCCGTTTAATTTGCGGATTAAAATGGGTTAGGTTAAATGAGTTTTTTTTCGAGTCAAGTTTTAGAAATTTTTACAAATATATGCTTCAAATATATATGTGTATCAGTAATATGTTTTTGGTAAATTTTTTAAAAATATATGGGCGACAATATTGAAATCGCCATTTTCTATGACGATTTTAGCACCTTAAAATTTTTTTTTTAAAAAAAATGGTGCTGAAATTGCCATCCTCCATGGTGATTTTAACACCTTGAATTTTTTATTTTTATTTTTAAAAATGGTGCTGAAATCACCATCCCATGGCGATTTCAGGTAAATTACATTTTGCGTCCATGTTTTGAGTATTGAGGTTATTCATAATCATATTAATGTTAATGCCCCCAAGTTTTATATAAATGAGTTAGTTCTCGGGTTATGCCTTTTTTAACATTAAACGAGTTAAACGGGCTAAACTAAACATACCTTTTACTATTTGTGAACTGAGTTTTATACATTTCGTCTGTTCATTTAACTAAGTAAACGGGCCGAACTTGCGGGTCGAGCTCATTTTCAAAGCCATACTACCATTGATAACAATGACAAATCTCTTCATAATAACTAATCTTACATGCAGTGGTAAATTGCTCGTTACGAAATGTTTTCTATTAAAAAATCTTTTTACATAAAGAAACATAAAAAAAGATAATTTTTAATTTTAAAAAATTCAACCGACCACTGCCATTGGTCAATTATAAACCTGAAAATTGTTCGGTTTTTCCACTCACCTGTACTTTCCCTAACCCCTCTGTTTATGTCTTCTCCGCCACTTCGTGTTTGTGTTGGCTGCTCCTTAAATTTCCCCTCTTTTTTCCATGTGGCTTGGTTCCATTCTTCTTCCCACCATCAAGTTCTCTCGCAGCAGGTTCAGGTCCAGGTTCTCTTCAAGTGCTGCTGTTTCTACTGCACTTGCAAACTTCAATTCACACACCCATTTCACCGAAACCGAAGAAGAAGAAGAAGAAGAAGAAACATTACCCTCTTCTTATTGCGGTTATTCCAACAACAACAACACCCTTTTGTCTCAGCTAAAGGAAGAAACTTTCCAAGTCGTGAACCGTTTGCAGAACGACCCTTCTCTTGCACTCTCATTCTTCGCTCAGCTCAAGCATCAAAATGGGGTTTTTCCTCACGACAATGTTTCCAACTACGCTGCAGTTATCAGGATTCTGGCCTATTGGGGATTGGACAGGAGGTTGGATTCTGTGTTTCTTGCTCTTATTTCACTTTCTAAGCAGCACCCTTTGTTTGACATCCATTACCTGTTTGATGTATTGCTTGAGGGAGAAATTAGTGTTAATGGGGGGGCTCGCAGTTATTTTCTGCTTAGGGCGTTTGATGGGTACGTTAAGGCTTGTGTTGGTTTTGGAATGTTTGATGAGGCCATTGATTTCTTGTTTAGGACTAGGCGGCGCGGTGTTGTGCTGAATATCTTGACTTGTAACTTTCTGATTAATAGGTTAGTTGAACATGGTAAGGTGGATATGGCGTTGGCGGTTTATAGGCATTTGAAGAGGCTTGGCATGAGCCCCAACTCTTACACTTATGCCATTGTGATCAAGGCATTTTGTAAGGAGGGTGATTTGAAAGAGGCTGCTTCAGTGTTCAAGGAGATGGGGGAAGCCAGGGTGGCGCCTAATTCGTATTGCTACGCGGCCTATATTGAGGGGCTTTGCAACAGCCAGAGGTCCGATTTGGGGTACAAGGCCCTCCAGGATTGTAGAAGTCACAATGCTCCCATAGAGGTTTATGCTTACACGGCAGTTATTCGCGGGTTTTGTAATGAGATGAAGTTGGATGAAGCCGAGAATGTGTTCTTTGATTTGGAACAGCAGGGGCTGGTTCCTGATGTGTACATTTATTCTGCGTTGATTGGCGGGTACTGTAGAAGTCATAATCTGCTTAAAGCTATAGCCCTGCACGATGACATGGTCTCAAGGGGTATTAAAACAAATTGTGTGATTTTTAGCTACTTTCTCCATTGCTTGGGCGAGATGGGGCTGAATGTGGAAGTGGTAGATAAATTTAAAGAATTGAAGGCATCGGGCATGTTTCTCGACAAGGTAGCCTACAACATTGTGTTTGTTGCTTTAAGTAAGTTGGGAAAAGTGGATGATGCGGTAGATATGGTGAAGGAAATGAAAAGTAAGAATATGGTTTTAGATATTAAACACTACACAACCCTTATTGGTGGATACTTACTACAGGGTAAACTCGTTGATGCCGTTAGTATGTTCAAAGAAATGATGAAAAAAGGCATGAAGCCTGATATTGTTGCGTTTAATGTACTTGCTTCTGGGTTGTCTAGAAATGGCCGTGCTAGCGAGGTTATTGATCTTTTGGAGTATATGGAGAATCATGGTGTGAAGGCAAACTCTATTACACACAAAATCATCATTAAAGGTTTATGTTCAGGAGGCAAGGTTGTAGAAGCTGAGGCGTATTTTAACTGCCTGGAAGATAAAAGTGTTGAAATCTATTCTGCCATGATTGATGGCTACTGTGAAGCGGACCTAATTGAAAAATCGTACGAACTTTTTCTTAAGCTGTCAATCCAAGGAGATATTGCTAATAAAGGTTCGTGCTTTAATCTTCTTAGTAAACTCTGTGTGGTAGGTGACGTTGGCAGAGCTATTGCGTTGCTGGAGAGGATGTTGTTTCTCAATGTGGAACCAAGCAAAATAATGTATGCTGTAGTAATAGCTGCTCTGTGCCAGGCTGAGAAAATGAAAGACGCTCGCTCTGTGCTTGATTTTTCCATCAAGAGAGGATTTACTCCAGATGTTATAACTTACACAATTATGATAAATACATATTGTAAGTTGAACTGCTTGCAAGACGCCCATGATCTCTTTGAGGATATGAAGGGTAGAGGGATCAAACCTGATGTCATTTCGTACACGGTTTTACTTGATGGGAGTTTAAAAGCAAAATTAAAAACGCAAACCCTTCCACTTAGTGAAAGAAAGAAGGCAACAACATCTGACGTTTCCTCCATCTGGAGTGAGATGAAGCAAATGGAAATAACTCCCGATGTTGTTAGTTACACTGTTTTGATTGATGGACACATAAGGGTAGCTAACATTCAAGATGCCGTTAGCCTCTACGATGAAATGATTAACAGAGGACTGGAACCAGACACTGTAACATACCATGCTATGATTTCTGGCTTCTGTAAGAGAGGGCACGTGGGGAAAGCTTCCACACTGTTTGATGAGATGCGTTCCAAAGGATTGAAACTAGACCCGTATGTCGAATCAGCTTTAAAACGTGGTATTTGGAAAGCTAGAAAGGTGCAATTTCATAAGTAATTTGTCAGCTAAGACGCTTCGCAACTAGATTTGTCCCACATCCTGAAATCTATCTAGTTAATACCTAAAGGTGAAGCATAATCCCTTGTGCTTTCCTACTAATTTGCTGAGACTTAAGACTGAACCATAGTTTTTATTTTTTATTTTTATATTTGCACTTATACGAAAGATGGTTTGTACTCCACAGGGCAGAAAGAGAGAAGCTCTGCAATTTGATTACCAGGAATTTGTTGTATGTAGGTATGGATTTTCCTTACACTGACATAAAATAAAATGTAATTATGAAACTGTTAACCTGTTGTTTTGTACAGAAAATCATTTGCTGAAACTCTTAAAAGAGTTGGGAGTGTCAAAGCTGATTCAATTTTCTGTTGCTGAAACTCATAATTCTTGAGGTAATTTACTTGTCTATTTTTTTGTTGGTAAGCTTTTCTAAATTCTTTCCTTTAATTAATTGCAGAGACGGCTGTGTTTAGCCACTTTTTTTTCCTCTGGTTCACACTGCACAGTTTTGTTTCCTGATTTATTTGCAACTTTGTACTACTTTCTGAACAATGTCTATGATGTTAAAAAGTATCAGGAATATAAAAATCTTAAAAAGAATTAATAGTTGCATGTAACTCTGTTCATTCCTTGCCAACTTTCATTTTCCCCTTCAGACTTTTATGACATCATTTTCCCCTCGAGAAGTTGCTTTGCCCCTTGAACCTATTACTATCACTAGTGTAAAGCCAAAGTTGTGCTTGGTTAAGATGAAGACATGGTGAATTATTATCCAAACATTTCACTTATTTTCTTCTCCTTCTCTCTCTCTCTCTCTCTCTCTCTCTCTCTCTCTCTATATATATATATATATATCTATATCTATATATATATATCTATATATATTTCATTTTCACATTTTCACCCGTCAATTTTTCTTAAAGTAATTTATACTAAAAAATATTCTCTCAAGTATTGTGGCTTGTTAATTATTGTGAAAACTCTCTTGGATAACTAGTCCTTGTTTATGTACCCATTTATGTCAAGATGCCTATACTTTTCAGGATCCCATGAGACACCGCAAAAATGATGTGTTTGAGGATTTAGTAGGGGTATCCACTCTGATGATGGGATGTTGATGCTCGTGCCAGGTATGCCATGACTCCTCCTAGGAGGTCCCTTGAACCTGAATGGATATTGAAATTGGCTCATAGCAGTCATTTCTAGCCAGCAAACAGAATCATTTAACTTCCATAGTTGATTATATTAGCCCCTCCCTTTGTACATAACCGTTAATTGTGGCCAGATAGGTTGTTTTCCATTAGGACACTCCAACACTGTTGGTAGTAGAGTTAGTGAGTTACGTTGTGTTGGTTACATTGCTTAGGGAATATAAATAAGGAGAGGAGGGGATTAGTTGGAGTGTCCTGTCATTTGTGAGATTAGTCTTTGGAGAGATTGGGATCTCTCACTTGTCCTCTACCCTTGTAGTTAATTACTGTACTTTCTAGCATTCTTGGTACATTGCCATTGATCCTAATTGAATGCTAGTCATTTCTTCATCAGTATCATTCTCTGATTTCCATTTCTAACACTTTCCAACCAAATAGGTTTAGCACAAGAGATGCCTATGATTTATTCTGTTATTATTTGAGGATTTAGCATTTTATTATATGACGAGAATCAAATCTGTGGCTTCCCTGAAAACATAGGTCTGGGCATGTTCTGGAAGGACTAGGATGTTGGATAGCATTTCTAATACCCATAGGACCATAGTGACAAGGTTCAGTTCACGGAAGTCAAGTTTAGAGCCATAAACTTGCTGGACTAAATGGAGTGGATTTGGAGATATACATTTCATTTTGAATCAAGCTAGAGCCATTAACAAGTTAGATACACACACACGCACACAAAAAGAAACTTTGTGAATAAGTATACTATTTAAATTATGGTGAAAGTTGGGTCAAATTATTTATGCTTCTAATGATGCAACAATTACATCCCAAATAACTAAATCTATGTGCTCTCCATTCACCGGGATAACACACGGGAAGACACCTGAAACTGTAAACAGCATGCATTGGCAAACCTGATTTCTCCTTTTAATTCCCCAATTCCTAAATCTAACGTCCCCAATTGTATTTTCTCTAAAATCTGCTTTAGGTTTTCCCAACATCCCTCCCTAGAACAACCCCACTTGCACTGTCAAGAACTATGCTGACTCCTTCGTCCAACACGCTGTCTTGGCTGTTGTCAAAGGCGCCAAGTTCATTTGGGATTGCAACGTGATTTCCTTCATTTCCCCCTCTTTTTTGTTCTCCTTGCTCTTATGCTATGCCCTTTGATTTTTAATTTTACTTCCAATTTTCAATTAGAAGTGCCTTTGTTACTCGCAATTTATGGTGTGAATGTTATCCTAATGTAAGCTAGCTGAAATTGCTGCCCTTATATTTTTACTCTATCATGACTTACTGAAATTGTTTGTTTCAACTACTTTTCCCCCCTATCTTATAAACTACCCTCTTTTTTCAATTTCCTTTCCCCCCTTTCTAATTTAATTATTTAGGGGCAATTTTTTTGTGTTCCAAATAGCCGAAATTAACTATGAAGCTTGACCCAGTGCACAAGACTTCCACCTAGTGAGAAATGTAAATTAACTATATAGGAGCTAAATTAAATTCTCGGATATCTAGTTGTAGTCAAAGTGCTTTGCTACCATCAGTGTGTGTTATACTTTGACATGAGATAATGAAAATGATGAGAATACATATTTCACGTGCTTTGCAGACACAGGCAGCTCGGAATTATTGAAGTGTTGTGCTGACAATTATATAAGTCTGGAAGAATCTGCTATCTCCAATAGGGGACCCTAAGGAGTACGGTTGCTTAGAATGAGAAATCATCTGGAGCTTCGGCTGACGGTAAAGAGAAGCCACCTTGCTGTTGAAGAATCAAAGGAGAATCCAACGAGACCATCTCTGGTTAGAGACCTTCATACCTTTTAGCAATCATTTTAGTTCGGTATAACTGATTTTGAGCTTATTGCACACTCTATCCAAGTTTTTAACTTTCTGGACATATAGTTATACTTTCAATGATTGGGTTGTCTCTGAAATTATGATGTGCTTCCTACTTTGCATCAACAAAGTTTACTTCAGAACTCCTTGATTTTTGTTTTGCTAATGCTACTGTTCATAGAAAAAAGCCACGCTCAATCTGTCCATGTTTTGGTTGATGATAGGATTTTTCGGTTCTGTCTTTTGCTCTCAATCAAATTACAGTATTAGTTTTTCTTTGCTGTTCTGTATCATATTAGTGGATACTGCCAGAGTGGGTGTTTTGATAGCATGTTACCATTTCGAAATTTCATGATTCAGAGTTTATCTTGCTGTCCACACCGTGATGCCATTATATTAGATAGAAAAAGCATTTCAAGCTTCTTCTTTGTTAGCTTAGGGGAGCCATTATGTGTCTATGCTGTAGGTAGTGGATGTGTAAGTTTTTTAGTTGATGTAGTGAACATAACGACATTCTTTAACCTTAGCTGTTTGTGTTTGTTATACTGCTGGTTCTTTTCAGATTCTTTATGGCGATAGTGATGTTGGAGGTGAACCATTAAACTTTTGCGATGCTTTTCTTTGAAGTCCGGTATTGGATGGTCGAGGGCATAACATTATCAACCCTAATTAATGTCAATTGTTTTGTAAAACTGTGCTGAATTTCCCATGGTATGTTGAGTATATGACATGGATATATTTGATCTGATCATTAAGCATAAACATGTAGTTTGAGTTAATAACCAATTTTTTTTTTTGGTGTGGGGAAATTTCTATAGAAAAGACTTGTGCGAATTTTCATCAAAGATTTTGTTGATCTGATTGAACATACATTCTTGGTCGATTTGTTCTCTCTTTGATGTATCGCTATTGGCTTATTGCAGCTTTATAGCTCCAATTGTATCATTATAATGGTAAAAGAAGATTGTTCTGCATAAGTCGAATGTTTTGTAATTGCTGACAGTGGAGTCTGGCTGTCGGTTCAACTCTTTTCTGTTCCTCGGATTAGCGAAGCTCCTTACGAGGAAGAAGATTCCCGTCTATCGGAATATGCTTGGGTGAGTCTATCAGCTTTATATATATATCTCCATTGTCTCGTTGTGATTTTTTGTCAGTCCTTTTATGTGCATGACATTTGGTCTTTGCCAAATTCCACCCCTCGTGTGCATGTTTGCGAGACTTATCTCATCAATGTTCTGTAATTTTGATCTTTTTAATTTGCATCTTTGGGAGAACCTATATTAGTCCTGCAAGGAATTATAGTATAGAATCAATTGTAAAAGATCATATTTTAAATATCCCTTGTTTTACAGGTTTTGTTAGCCATAGAGGAAAAGAAGTTCATAATGCCATAGTACATCTTTTAATCATACCCTCCAAAGTGATGGATCTCATCTTATTTTAGAGGATTCTTGCTCGTCTTCTAATATAGCTATTTATAATAATTATTGAAAATTATAATTTTACATTTTAATATTATTTCATGCGTCATATAAATGGAAGGTTCATGTCTTTATGTTGTATAGAGATTTGTTTTTAACACTACAGTACACGAAGGAAATGGTCACTGCTTTTTGGATACTCTCTAGCGAAAAATAAAGGTTAAAGAAAACTAAAGAAAAGGTCCTCATCACACAAATTGAGCATTGTTTTAGTTGGCCGAAAGGGGAGATAGGCTTTGACCAAAAGGCTTTTTTCTTTTCTTTTCTCCTCCTTATGTTCAAGTAATGTATGATTAAATGCATCTTACTTTTGAAGCACTAGTTGCTAGTGGCATATAACTCTTCCTTGACCGTACGTTGGAGATTTTAAACCAAAAGAAAAAATCTAAAGAAAGTTAAGGGTTTGATGTTGATAAATCATACTCAAGCTTAATTGGTGATAACATTTGGAAGCCACACAATTATGTGGAAGCAATTCATACTCATAAGATTTTTGCTGCATACTTTAGTACTTACTTGAAAAAAAAGGAAAAGGTGTACCCTATTTTTTAAAAGTTTTTGATTGAGATTGAAGAGTTATCTAATATTTGTAGACATATTATTGCGTTGAAATATCTATTACAACATAAGTTGTTGAAAAGTGTGAAATGGGACATATTTTTTTTTTTAAAAAAATGTGTGATGGGACTTAATTATGCTACAATATTGTATTTTTTTTGATATCGATGTAACTTTTTTTAATTTCAAGATTAACTTTTAGAAAGTATTGTAGCATACTATTTTTTTTTTTGAGGTGATATCAAAATAAGCAAATAAACCTTTAAATTCGTTCTAAACATTATTAAGTTATGAAAATAGTTATATTAATTAGGTTAGTTTTTTAACATTGACCAAATTAGTTCATCTTAAAGATCAATTTAACCGATTTTTGACAACATTAAAAGATAATATTATTATTTTCATAACTTGAAGATTAACTTGATTGACATTAATAACTTGGAGTGCCAAATCTTTTTTTATTTGCATGTATTGATAGCAATACCTTATATGTAAGATAGTAAAATACAATAAAATGTCACATTACCAAATTTAGAAGAGATTAATTTTGATGCATGTGTAAGAAAATTTCACATAAGTTATTCAATTATATATTGTTACATTTTTGAGTTTGTTTTTATACATATTATAAGTTTTACATATCGCAACATATAATTAGATAATAATATAAAGCTCTTTTACATTTATAATGCTTATCAAAATTAAGTTCATTTAAGAATGGGTGTATCTTGAAATGAGTGTAGAAAGATACTGGAAGTGAAGGCAATTAATGTATTAGAGTTTACGAGAATAGTTTTTATGCATAGAGATTCATGCATTGATGCATTTTTAACATATTAGACACTCAAAAAAAAAATAAAAAAATATAGGTTTCACTAACTTTATTTAATATAAACTCACATGTTCAAGAGTTATATGTGCTCCGACACCCTCTAGAAGGTCGGGAAAGAAAAAATAAAAAGTTTAAAATAAAAAACTTTGGGTCTTTTTTTACCATTAATATAAAAAATGTTTAAGATCATCCAATAACTATGTAACTATGTTCAAATAGAGGTTAATAGCAATTTATTCCTTGTATTATATAACTCTTGTGCACTTAACCCCTAATAACAAATAGAGGTTGGCCATCGTCGAACGCTAGTGGGAACGTTGGCCAGCAATTGGCCCAATGTGGTTGTCGGCCACCTCCCATTGTTGACCGACCACCTCCCATTGTTGATCGACCACCTTTGATCGTCAACCGACCACCTCTAATTTCTACACCTATTATTGTCGATGGGCCCCTGCCTATCATCTGTGGGCCATCGCAATTACTAGTGGGACACCACCGATCGCCAGTTCAGACCTTGCTGGTCGCTGGTCGGACTCCACTTAAAGTAGATAAATGCAATTGCACTATCCAAACAAATTATTTTGTAAACGATGTAATATAAATTATTTTATCGAAACTATAAACTTTTAAAATGAAAAGAACTCAATTGAATCATTTAAATTCTCTTGCATTTCACGTTCCTTATAATTTGAAAATGTTTCATCCATGCACAATCTTAAAGTTTACCTCTCTTAATATCACCAACTTACTTCTTCTCTAGAGAAATGAGTGAAAAGTTACGGCTTTGTTATTTCAATAATTAGAAAAATCTCAACCACCTAAAAAGGAACAAGTGATTAGTAGGGATGACAATGAATAAGGTTTTGCCTCAACCCTAACTTTACTCTCAACTTATTGCATAAAGACAAATAATATCCTACCCTATCCATGAGTTTTACAAATAAAAATTCTAACCTTACTCATAGAAAAATATCTAAACCCTAATCTTACTTTACCCGTTATTTTCTAAAAAATAATTTTATATTTATATATAATATAAGTGTCAACTACAAAAAATAATTATTTTAGTGCATAACAATAACATAATTTAAATTAACAACTACACAATTCATAAAAATTAAACATAGATGATCATTTTAACACAACCAACCCATAAATTAAACCAAATATCATAATCTCTATTCATAACAACTAAAAAACATAACATTGTAATTTGTTTGAGACATAGAGAATAATCAAACTAAGACATATATAACAAGCTAAACAATCCTTTAGCAACAACCTATGCTTGTTCATTATATATATGGGGTGCGGGTAAGGTTGAAGTGAATTCATTAAAACTCCAACCATATCTTAACTCGTGTGGGTAATTGCCCCCATGAATAATTATCCATAGAAGAACGAATTTTTATCCTACCCATTGAGTTGGAGCGGTATGAGTACCCGCGAGTAATATACAAATTGTTGTCCCTAACCCTAACCTTTAGGATACATCATACTCCAATGAAAGAGTCCACAACCTTAAAGCCGAAAAATGAAATGACAAATACCAAATACAATAATTAAGTGAATTATAGAATATGACAGTTCTGAATACGGATTTTTCGCATTGGCTAAGCCCTCTTTCAATGAAATAAAATTCATTATCATAAAAAAAGAAATAACAAAAACAAAAGTTACCGCTGCCATCATAAAGCTAGTTTGTCACATTTTTCATAAAGGATATGTATAGCCAAACCACACGTATCTGAAAGTATTCATAAATCAAATCTCCTATCATCAAACTAATGCCCGTTTTCAGTCAGAAAAGATTGTTATGTTGTAAAGCTTCATACAAGTACAAAGCTACAAAAAGGAGAGGAAAAAAACTAAGTAGATGAATATCATAAATCTAACTTTATTAGTGTTGAAGATATCATTTGTTAAATTAAACTAAACTAAAGCAGTCAAAAGATTTTCCAACCTAAGCATTTAGCCGTTAAATGAAAGTTTTAGAGGAATCGTGTCTGAGAGGTTCTGGATTATTTTATTGTTATATATTTGTCGGTAATGATTTTATTGTTATATATGCACACACATCACACACATAATTAAAGCTATTGTTTCCATTTCTTTTAGAATTTCTACTTTGTGGATACATACATAGTATTCAACGATTGATAAAGGCTTTTGGCAACAAATTAAAATTGAATAAACGTGTGAAATATGCAACTTTAAAATTTAGTTAGGCAACTATATATATGTGACATATATATCTAGGCTACATCATATTGTGAATTTCTTCTTGTACAAGTATCATGAATCATGATTTGCATGTTTCAAATCTATAAACGATACATAGAGCCTCTGACATAAAGCAATGTGCTTAATTAGAAATAGAATTGTTATTTGTACATGGTTATTTAGATATTCCAACCAACGCTATAGGTTTCTAAGTAGACAAGTGACGAATTTAGGTACATTTTTTTAAAAAACTAAAAAGATATTTCATTTACCCTGCGACTTGAACTCGGTCCTTCCATTTCATTAGGTGTAGATTTAACTACTAGATTGTGGATTCAATCGCACAAATTCAAGTACATTACTAATGAATTGACTTACGTGAAAATATCAGGATCATATGATTAAGATCATGTTTTTCAGTGTTCTAATACCATATAATTACTCATCAATTTTTGCTTACAAGATCTTCATCGAATATTTTATTTATTTATTTTTAACTCATGATAGAAGTTAAATTTGAATTTGGTGTTAATTTCTCGGCGGGATAAAGTTGATTCATGATCACATATCGTGCAGGTGTTGGCATTTAATCAAGTGAGATTTGCTTCTACTTTTTGGGAACCAAATGGAATTCAAAATGATTTGGATGATTGTGACATGCATGGCTTTGATGCAAATTCATTTGTTTGTTTGTTGGTTAGCTGTGCTATCTTGTAAAGTTAATTAAATATATTGAAGATAAAGGGGCAACTTTTTTATTTCACTGCACCATTTGCATGAAAAGTTATTCGTACTAAAGAAAAAATTTAATTACCTTAGATATAGATATATGAAAAATGATAAAATTTCTAGAATTTTTATTAGAATTTATTTGTCAAAATGATATGATATATATAATAAATTTTGAATGAATGAATCATGTTATGTTATTTCATCCATCATTTTTTATTATTAAAAAAAATTTGACAATAAATTCAGATCGTGTATAATTACTCTAGATATAGGTATGAAGGTGTTTTTCTTTTCCATTCTATTATTTTTTTTATCTTTTAAAAAAAAATTACATTTGATGGTGACCTTTTGGATTGGCGTTATTTGCACCTTTCAACTTTAGTACGCAATGTGGAGAAAGCACTAAAACTCCAAAGAACCAATAATTATCTCTTAATTAAGATATATAAAAAGATATTTAGGGTTCGTTCGGATACACAAGTCAGAAGGAGTTGATTATAAAAAGAACTTTTGAGAAGTAACTTATAAATAAGTTATTTTGTATTTAAAAATACAATAAAAAATTGTTTTAGTGTTTTATAAAGTCCTTTTTGCCAAGTTAGATATTTTAATTTTTGAAAAAGTACTAAAATTGATTTTTTGATAAATAATAAGCCATTTAGCCAAATAACACAAAAATTAAAAATATAATTTTTTATTTTTAAAAAGTTAAAAAAAATTAAAAGTTGTGTTATTCAAATGGAATGTTAACATCACTTTTTCAATATTTCTTTTTGATATATCTTCTTTCAGTACCAACGGGGGTTGATCCAAGTGGTAAGTGGCTTGGTATTGCTTAAGCAAGGCCCCGAGTTCGAGACCTTGTGTACGCAGTTATCCTCGCTGGGAGACTCACCTGCCATAGTCAGGTGCGCGACCCGGGTTGACCCAAATTAGTCAAGGCTGAGCCTTGAATACCGGGCAGGCAACCTAAAAAATATATCTTCTTTCAGTTTTGAATACAGGATTCCAACAAATATGGGTCCACTAATTGTGTTGTTTTGCACTTGGCTTCTTAATTGTTTCGATTTTTGTTATGAAACTAGGTGTTGCATATACGATCTCATATTCTTATATAGTAACTCTTAAACTTGTCACCAATCAAAAGAGGATGCTAGAGTTTAGTTCTTGCAATCGTTTCCAATCACAACAAGAAAGAAGAAAAATCTAATTAAATTTAAGAGAAAGGAGACTTTTGAAGAGTGTTAAAACCAAACACTTTTACTAACATAATAATAACACATGTTTGGATGACAATGTAAAATAACATTCTGCTAAGGCTAGCCTACAAATATTCCTATGCAAAAGCTAAANAGGGTGTTACAAAAGGCAAGAAAAAAAAAACTAAAAAAAGGGGAGGGGGTCACCGACCACAATGGGATGAACCCCACCATGGCGGCTAGCACCCCTATCATCACTACAAGGGGCAACTCGAGATAGAAGAGAAGCTTCGGTGACTCAAGAGTGGGGTGTAGCGGTAGAGCACTCAACAAGTGGAGACTACTTCGATCTAATGGAGATTGCAGGCACTAAGGAGAGGGATCACAATCATTACTTGCAGAATCCCAACACGGCTATGAAGGGGCAGTGTTGCTAGGCCGTTCAGGGTGGGTTGAAACACAACACTTTGGGAGATCGCAGGAGGACAGAACTACGCAGAGCAACACAAGAACGATTCTTTCAACCACAAGAAGATGTCGTTGGCACAAGAAATACCAAAACGAGCACAGGGAGGATCACAAGGTACGGTACAAGGTCGAGAGCTTGTCGTCAACGTGAAACCCTAATAGAACAGCTAGGTTTCACCAATAGCAAGTTTTTCCTTTAAGTGGCCATTCTTTCGAACCCAACTAGGGTTAGATGCCTTGGCAGCATAATAAGACTATTTATAGGAAGGAATCACGTGTAATTACTTTCTTATTAAATCTAGATAAGATTTATCCATAATCAAATAAAGAGTTCCCTTAATTTTAGTTGACTTGGCCATTAAGTCACCATGCTAGGGCGCAACCAGGATGTCATGCGCTCATGCTGGAGGAAATGGATCCTCTCAAGTGAATTTCTTGTCATATAGGGTCAAGTGAGATCTCTCAACATTAATTAAAGAGATATGACTTATACATGACATAAACAACAAAAATATTAAAAAATCCTTCACAAAGAACATGATTGATCAGATGAAGCCAATCCCACAATCTACAAAACATTTTCTAATGCATCAAATGAACATTGGCTCAAATTAACAAATTTAACATTTCAACTTATTGCTTTTGAAATGGGAGATCAACTCCCAAAATATCATAATGCCCAAAACAACATCCTCATTTGCGGATTGTATGCATAAAATTATGAGAATTTACCAAATTAACAATATATTTCTACCTTTGTGTATATATTTATAACAAAATCCAACTATGCTTGCCCGAAAGAATCACATGACACTAAAAACTAGTTGCTCAAGTGACATTTTATTAGTTCTATGTCAAGGGATAAATTTAAGGAGTTGCGTTTAACTCTTCTAAAAGATATAATATGTCTAACTAATCTCACGATCTACGTTAAAAAACAAAATCACATGCCGATCAAATTTTCGAAGGATAAGTAAGTTACATCTTACAACTACGTTTCATGCATGCATTTAGAATTAGATGCTCTTTAAGAAAATTATTTTATATATTAATTAAAAAAAACTATAAAGTTATTGGTAGCTAGAGTAATAAACTATATATGTGTACTATATAAAGCGACAAGTCTTCCATATGCATAACTAAAAGGGCAGAAGATCTTGATTTTATTATATGCTACAATACCTGGCTCCCATTTTGTTTTTCTCCCTAATTTTCATAATATATGTTTTGCACTTTGAAGCATAGAACCAGAAATAGAATAAACTAAAAGAAATCCGAAATGCTAGATGCCCTAATAGTCATCAAAATTCTTAAAATCTTCTAAAGATGATTAATATTCTTTCTGAAATAAAAGTAATCAAAATAATAAACTTATTCTTGATAATTAATCCCACTAGCTAGCTTCACATGTGACAGATACATGTCTTATTTTTGCCATGTCTCCTCTCTATTTTACAATGCTTTTTCCTCAATACATGGAACATTTAGATCCCAACTTAGATGCTAGATTATTGTTCGAAATTTGAATTATATATGTATATATATTTATTATATTGCTACTTTTTATTTACATTTTAATTTCTCTTTTGTCCTTTTCTTTCTTTCTTTTGAATTCAATGCACAACATGGCTACTTGCCAATATTATTTTAGGATATCCACCATTAAACACAAGATGTTCGGGAATAAATTAAGAAGAAAATTAATGTACAAAAAAGAAATCAATCGAACAAAGAATCCAACAATAGGTCATTTTGGCTTACTTGTCTTGGTAATTTAACTTTAGATTTTTTAGGACGATTTTTATTCTTTGAATCAACCTCAAGCAAATCAAAATCCTAAAACTCAAGATTATTTATAAGCTTTAACTATATAAAGTTTAATTTGACCTAGTGATTAAGTTCATGTTTGAAATTTCATGCAAATTATTTAAGTCTATCACCACTTACAAGCCGTCTCACAATATAAAACAAATTCGTTTAATTATATGGAAACGATAGTTATATACCATTTATTTTCATTATTTTTAGGGTTAATTAAGTTTTTAGCCCCTATACTATGAAAAAGTTTGGTTTTAGTCCCCATGGCAAGTTTTAGTCTCTGTAAAATGTGAAAATTTGATTTTGGTCCCTGTGGACGGTTGATGGTGGACGGTGATGTAGAAATGGTCCCAGATGACGGGTTAACTGAAACGTCATCACCGTCCATCACCAACCGTCCACAAGGACTAAAATCAAATTTTCACATTTTACAGGGACTAAAACTTGTCATGAGGGACTAAAACCAAATTTTTTCATATTACGGGATTAAAAACTTAGTTAACCCTTATTTTTATATCGGATATTAATATATAATAAAAAACTTAATTTGGATGTACTATAGTATAACAAAGTTTTATATTGTCGATCAATATGATGTTATTATTTGTGAAACTTTAAATATAGCGGGGGAGATAGAGTCAAACAATTTTAGCTAATGTGATATATAGTTGGATATTTGTATAATTTTCTTTTTATTGATAATGAATTAAAATTAAATTCATATATATATATATATAATAGATAAACACCGGGTATATTTATTAAGACATAAATTTAAATTTATTGACGGTGTAAATAGTTTTACATTGTCATCAAATCATATGTTGTTATTTAGATGACTTTTAAAATAGTACAGGCAGAGCTCAATCAATTTTACTTATGTAACATCATACAATTAGATCACACTGTAAAACTATTTTACATTGTCGATAAATACAGATTAATTTCATTTATTAATTAGTCATAGTTTTTAAATTACTACATAATATAGGTTGTTCACCAAATTATTTGTATGTCGATTAAGAGTATTACAAATTGTATGAAAAAACAAAGTGTGTGTATATATATATATATATTTGTAATTATATTTCTCATGACACATGTCAATTTATAGCTTCTCTACAAGAATTCAATGGTTCTAACATGCATGATTTCTACAAGAATCAGAACCTTCTGAAGTCATTAACTTACTCTGAGGAACGTGTTATATAATACAAACGAAATTAGATGCATTGGATAAGCATATGCTCTATATGTAAAAGTGCTAATTCAAGACATATGTTAGAAAATTCTCAGTATTTAGGAAAATAATGAGTATATGCCTAAGTTCTGGATTATCTTAACCCACATGTCCAACAAGTTATTAAATTGGGATATTCTTTTTTATCTTTATTTTATTTTAATGTGTTAAAATGGAATATTCTTATTTCATATTTTTATTTCCGGGTAATATTTAATTTATTGATCCATAACGGTGATAATCATATTCCAAGAATTTTCTGCTAGGCATCCCTTTTATAAAAATAAAAAAATGTTTGCTTTTATTTTTGCTAACAAAAAATGTTTGTATTAATTGCACTTAAGAGTTTATTTGGTTGTTATTATTTACTGTTTTCAATATGTCTAAACGCTTTTTAGTATATCGTGCTAAAAAAAATAGTAAAAATAAGACAGTTAATCGTGTTTCATGTTTTCATTTTTTATTTTTATTTTTTTCTTTATAAATCTTAAAATTAAAAAAAAAAACTAAACAAACTCTTACGATAATTATAGATATTGAAGAAAAGAAGAATTAGGGTGTACTGGTTTTAAGTGTATGTTCTCTTGATTTCGAGATATGTGTATATAAAAAAACATTTCTGATTAGTTTAAGAATTAATTAATCCCATGCACAAATGATATATATATATATATATATATTAATAAAAATTTAGATGAGTTTGACATATGTCATCCTATTAAAGTTAAAGTATGTTCTAGACACTTTAAGTGTTTAGTGCTGCTTATAGATTATCCACAAAAATGACTCTCATATCAACGGTAAAAATTTGAACCTATGTTCTTTTAAAATATGAGTTATTTTTTTTAGACGACAGTTTCGGACATGCACAAAGGATATGCGGAAATGGATACCTATGGTTACGGGGAAAAAATTATATTGAAAAAAATTAATGTAGAAGAAAGAATGGCACCATATTCTGGAATACTTTCCTGAATTTATTCCCTGCGGGGTGTCGAAGCATTGCTACCGTGGAATTCATAAATACAAACATCACTCTCAATTCTCCTTCTTGAATTTTCTTATAATGAAAAATTTATTAAAGTTGGAGGTGTTTAAGAATTGAATTATGAGTTGAACAAAGGTTTATCCGCCATCAAAGGAACCTCCTTGGTGACTTTTTTTTTTTTTTAAATTCTATGCCCGTATTAATTATTTATGCCCCACTATTTTAAATTAACTGTTTAATTTTTAACAATTTATTATTTTAAAACATTATCTATATATTTATCAAGATAACTACGAGGTGTGGTTTGATAGTAGTTCACCCTTATTTTTTTAACTATGTTAATGTGAATTTGATTATCAAAAATTCAATTCAATTCTAGTTCCAAGAGAATTGGAATTGACACAAAATCTTACATGCTATGTTTGTTTATACTAAAGAGTTTGTCGATCATGAATTGTAACTCTAAACTTAATTTAAATTTTTTAATTTGAATTTGTGATTCAAAACATTAAATTGATGAAAGTATTAATAAAATAATTATTTTTATACTACAATAATACTTTTATTATTTTTTTAAAAATAATTATTCATATAATAAAATAATTATTTTTATATAGTAATACTTTTATTATTATTATTATTTTAAAATGAGTCATTTATAAAATAACTATTTTTTTACTAAATATATTTTTTTTAAAATTATTCATTTATAAGATTTAAATAAATTATATGATGGTATTCTTTAAATATATTTTTGGTTCACAACCCGGCATCCATCAGTGCGAGTTCGGATGATAAATCTCTCATTGGTTTATAGGCACCTCTAAGGGTGAGACAGTTGGCCTAGGAATCTATAAATATATTAAATTTCAATAAATATGATTACAATCAAATAAATGAGAGAGAGAAAGAGCCATATAAAATTTAATGAGGAGAGAGAAATTTAATAATTTAGAAATTGATAATTCTTAGGATATAAGCTAAGAATTGAGAGGAGCTCATCTTAGTTATTTTTCAATTCCATAAAATTGATTTGTGGAATTATGATCCTAATTCCATATATTATGCCAAGCACAAAAACCGGAACGAAGATGTCTAATTCTAATTCCAAACTTCAATTTCATGCTCAATTCCAGACGTCAAACATACTTATAATTATTTTTAGGTCTTCCTATCACTCTAACTAATAGACTATTCCTCCATCTGATCTACAATCTCCATGTTAGGGCTTGACAAGCCTTCTACTCACATGTACGTACTAACCCTCTATAAGGCGGGATTTTCCAATCTTTTACACAAAAGGTGCTACAATGTTATAATTTCTCTATAATGTATTTGTTCATAATCTTATATTGTCCGGTGCATATATGTCCATCCACTCAATGCAACATCCTCATCTCAGCCACATTATGTTTATTTTCTTGTTGATTTTTATTACTAAAGTCCTATCTAGCCTTGTATATAGAATTGTGCGATAAAATCTTTTTATATAAGTGTGAGTGGTATTCTTTTATCACATATAACATTTTGAAACATCTTTTATTCAATTCACTCAACTTGGATCATATGGTTTACATCTCCCATTATTTCTCCTTTGTTTTGGATAATAGATCCAAGTTACGTAAATCACGTGACTTGTGAAATAATATCATTCCCAATTTTTTTACCTCTAATTTTGAATTTGTAAGCTCCATTTGGTCTTCTATTTATATGATAACTGTGCTCTCCACAACGCGAGTTTTTTATTTTTTTTTATTTTTTTTATCAAGGAGGTCAAAGACCTAAAGATGAATTATTTATCGGTCAAACATTCTAGTCTTCTTACAACTAGATCCAATTAGGATTGGCTAGGAAAATCTTATTAATTGCAACCCTCGAGAACAGATGAAAATAATGGCCGAATGGTGCGATTATGTCATCACTTCAAAATAAAAGTGGTGATCTCATAGTTCTTAGTTTGTGAAGCTACGTTGCTAGATGTTCTTATTTTTTTTTTTAATGGAGAGCGAAATGAGTTTAATGGAGAAGAGTTNAAAAGTGGTGATCTCATAGTTCTTAGTTTGTGAAGCTACGTTGCTAGATGTTTTTTTTTTTCTAATGGAGAGCGAGATGAGTTTAATGGAGAAGAGTTGTCAGCATCGTTCGCAAATTCGTTTAATTTTGTACTACAAAATAAAGATTAACTTCATATTATTATCCTATAACTAAAATTATTATAAATATAGATTTATTTTCATGTTAATTTTTGTAATTGAAAAATTAAGTTGTCATTCTTAACACATCCACCAAAATAAAAATGTGTACCTTGTATGGCTTAATTGCCATTCGATTTTGCAAAAACACAGAGGAGAAAAAGATCACAATTTTTCGAGACTAATGATTATGGTGAGCTTTTGCTGAGGTTTTTCTTGTGAAATCCTTACTAAAAAAAGGTGAGATATTACAATTATGATCTATTCACGTGCTTTAAGTGAATATAAGAATTTCTTATTCAAATAAAGGGCAAGAGTGATAGAGGGCATGTGGGGTCAAATCTATATGCTAGTGTTTTTGTAAAAACGTAGTAGAAAATGTAAGATTGATAGTGTCAATAATGATCAAACAAGGAAATAACAAAGAGATATTGGGTTGGGGCTATGCCCTGCAAAGGATGCTCCAAAATGTTTATGCTATCCTACTCAGAACACCATCATTTGTTTTTTCGTGACATATCATTGGCTCCATATGTGTAATTAAAGCCATATATTTCTTTGCTAACTTTCTTCGTCCTACGTGGAAATATATGTTTTTCTAAATTTCAATGATCACTTACCCTAACTATGGAAAAAAAAAAAGAAGGGGTGAATATATATGTGTGTTAGCTCGAGGAAAACTTAAAATTTAAGAAGATTTATATCAATGAATTAAGTGAGAAATTATGGTAATTATTTAGATATTATATATTGATATAAAATTTTAAAATAATGAATCTATAAATTCTCTTATTAATTATATAGTATTTATTTAATCTATCATTAACTAATATAGAATTTTTAACACTCAAACTTAAAACTATGACATATTCTTTTTAGCATATGAAAGAAATCTTGGATATATATATATTTATTTATTTTCAAATAAACTTTTAAATAGGTTTATGATCGAGTAAATAGTGAACACATTAATCTTTTGAGGTGAGGGATCAATGTATCGAATTCTTACATTGTGAGGATTTGTCTGGTCTTTTTGTAGTTTTGTAGGCCATAAGGTAAAACCCTCTTTTAGTCACATAGTTATACTTAATTAATTAATTTTTCTTTCATATTTTTAAAAACGTTCAATTTGGTCATCTGATTCTTAAAATAAGTCAATTTGAAAAGTGCAATTAAATGTTAAAAAAAAGACTAAATTGACTAAATTAAACGCTTTTAAAATGTTATTAATTAATATAAATATGAGACCAAAAGATAATTTTACTCTAGGCCACACACACACATATATATATATATATAAAGAATATCAAAATAGTATTTTGGCTCAAGTTCAGTTGTTTAATTAGTGAATAACATATCGACAAGTTGATTTTTTCCAATTTGCTCCTTTTCACTATACATTTTGATTATTAGCACAATCATATTTTCTAAGTTATCTCCAATGCTAGAGCTCCAACAGTGTTCGAGATTAGTGTGTTTCCAATTGTATCACGAGCATATGTGAAAATTAATAGTTGGAATCACACTAAGGATCTATATCTTCACCAAATATGGAATTTAGAAAAAGTAACTCCGATAGATTCGGTATTTACGTGTCAACACTTAATTTCTTAAACAACACTGAAAGTTATAAGTTAAGAAACACTATTCAGTTTTTGCTAAATTTATTTATTTATTTATGTTTAACGTTTGGTGGGTAGGGCACAATTTTGTGCGCACAGAATAAAAAATAAATAATTTTGTGCGCACATTTTCACAAGTCAGAAAACTATTTATTTTCTGTTGTGGATTATGCTTGAGTTGTGATTTTGTTTTCTTAAAATAGAATTTAAGAAGAGAAATATATATTTAAAATAGTACTCATTTTATCCACTTTTTGTTGTCATTTTTTATCTAAAAATTTGTCTATCATTACTTGTCATTTGATTGAAGCATTAAATATATTTTTTCCTATTATTGTTATCTCTTGATCTCCTAATGACATCTAATAACTACAATATTAATTACCTAAAAATTAATTTAGTTTACACACTTTCTTTTTATTTATATATATATATATTATCTTAGTATTAATTAAGTGATTTTTTATATATGCATTTATATATGCATTTTTGTCAAAAGTAACAGTAAAAAATGGACAAAAAGAATACTTCATTCCCTGGTACGTTTTTGGGTTTTTACATTTGTTTGAGCTAAAATATACAGTCAAATATATGTTAATTAAATGATTTCTTAATATATAAATGTACACGTACATTTAATTCTCAATTGACAAAAATCTGCCTAGTCATAAAAAGACACCCTAAGCTATTGGAAATGGTCTAGGGGTGAATTTTGGTAGAAAAAAATAAAAAATAAAAGACAACCTATTTAATTTTATAAAAAATAAAGAATATTTTTGTCAAATAAAAATAAAAGGGGAATCCGTAATCATATAGGGGGGTGTATTTATCCCCAACCTTTTACCTTTTCTCAATCAAATTATAAGAAAAATAGAATCCATATAATCTTTAATAACTATTGTAAACCTATCAGTTGTGCAAAGGAAAAATAGCAATTTAGGCCCCTAAACTATACATTGCATGCACTTTACTCCTAACTTTTAAAAATATACAAATTGATCCCTAATATTTTATAATAGTACAAATATTTAACCTTTAAATTACCAAATTATCCTTATTTCATCTCTTTTTCTCTCCTCGTCTTCTTAAAAAATGTGAGACGGGTGCACAAGGGAATTGTATCCCTTGGCAAACCTCTTAGAAACTTTGTGTAAATCATTAATAATTAAAAACAATTATGAATTTCTTTCCTAAAATAACACAATTAAAAAAATCTCATGTTTTGTAATGTTTCAAAAATATATAGCAGTAGTAACGTAAATAACAAAGGTCTGTACTGAACGTTGTGCGACGTCGTCCTGATCTATACATTTATATACATCATAGCACAACATATATAATAAAGATCCAATTTAATCATTTGTTAAATTACTAATGCATCAATTTAATTCCTAACAAAAAAAATAAAAATAAAAATTCCAAGTTACCTTGAGTCTTTTGCCCAACATTTATTCATTTTACTCATAATTAAGTACTACTTAAGCTCCTTATCTATTTATAATATATTAGTTATGATACCTAAGCTCACAATATGTGACATTGCAGTTGTCAATAACTAGTTCTTTCATAGGATTTTACCCCTTCAATGATGACATTCTTCGCTGGTCCATCACAAGTCACTCTGTACTGCAATAGTCAAACTCTTCGTTTCCCCTTTCTCCCTTCTTCCTCCTCCTCTTTCATGATTGTAACCTCTCTCCGCCATCAACTTAGATCCAATCATTTCCCCTTTTACAATAAACTTTTGTTCACCTCCTCACATCCTTGGCGCAACTAATGTAACCTTTTGTTTTTACAAGTAAAAAAACTCAGCATGCACATTTTAAAAATTAGGAGCAAAGTGCACATATATAATTCATATATAGTTGAAGTGGGGAAATTGTGTGCACTACAATTTGTGTGCTAATCATAGGAATCTCCAACCATACCTTTATACCGTGTACACTACTACAATTTGTGCCCTAATCAGAGTAATCTCCAACCATACCTTTCTGGTGGTTAATTGTTGTCTCTGTTTTACAAATTCAGTTAAATGCTACTTTATGGCGCAATGCTACAATTTTCTTGTAGTTGTGTGCAAAAAAGTTGAAACAGACAACAATAAAGTAAAATTTGAGTCACCTAACTTAGATTGTGTTTGGTACTAGACACAGAATTGGGAGATAGAGATAGAAATTTTTTGTCTGTTGAGCCCTTAGGCAAAAAAATTTTGTCCCCTCTGTCTCGATTTCAGTAAAGTATAGAAATAAAGAAATTTTTTGTTTCCGTGTCTCTGTTCCTCTGTCATGTCTTTGGTACTAAACGCAATGTTATGTATGCTGACTATTACCTATATGCATGTGTTACAAGAAAAATAGAATCTTTGCATAAATTTGGCCAACAAATTCTGACCACATCATTTCTATTTATAATACATTATGAACACATCATTAACTACATTTGTTAAAACAATCTATCCTAACTTGTAACAACTAAAATATTCGCGTGCATTTTTATGCTATAGTATAGTCGCATCATGTTTCACAAGTTGATAAAAGAACTAAGGAATAGAATATTGGAACCTTCTTCACTATTGCCACTACTAGTACTATTAATATACTAGATGATGTATTACTAGCCTTAGATGTGCCCTCTACACTATTATCATTCTTATCCTAAGTACATTTTATATGTGCACACTATAGAAATTATTCTATACTATATGAAATCGTATCAAGTTTGGCTAGGATCGGGAGCCTAATTAAGATGCTGTACCTACCAAATTAATATGATGTACCTAGGCATAAAGGTTTTCTACCAAATGAAATTTTTGAAAAGTGCAATGGGTGTGTTTGTTTTAGTTTATTGGTTAAAATAGTTACTTTTTTTTTTCTGAAATAATTAGTGTTGTATATTTGTCTAAAAAAAACTCAAATTTTAGTGTTTTTTTTAGGTTGCCGTCTCCCAGTGGGGATAACTGCATACACAAGGTCTTGAACTCGGGATCTTGCTTAGGCGATACCAAGCCGCTCACCACTTGGACCAACCCCCGTTGGTTTTTAACTTATTTTTTTAAAGAAGTTAAATAGAATAGCTTCTCATAAAAATATGTTTTTAGTTTTTTGAACTCTATATTAAAAATCAACTTTTTATCACTTTTTTTAGAAACAGAAACAAACACACCCAAAATTGATTAAGCGAGTAATCTTTAACTGTTGTCTCTCTATTTTCTTACCAAAAAAGACATTTTATCGTTAAATTATAGGTCATGTGCACTTTACTCTCAGACTTCTAAAAATGTGAAAATAAGTCATTAATGTTTTATAATAGTGCAAATCGTCTATTATAACTGAGCTAACTAACCTTGTCTCATTCTCATCCTTCTTCTTCAAGATGGAGTGATTTTATCATTTGAGGATCAATTTACACAGTTATGAGTTGTCGGTGAATTTTTACATACTTAACCATAGCTCAAAGAAATTATTTTTCATACCAAATAGATGTGATGTGAGGATGAGGGAAAATAAAAGTGTTTATACAACATTTTTTAGTGTATTGGACATCACTTTGCAATACTATACTTTTACAATTTTTAAGGGGTTTATTTGGATTGACTTAAAAGGTTTTTCTTTATTTTAATTATTTTAGTATAATATTTTTTTTAAAGATTTTTGTTATGCATTTATAAGATACTTTACTAAAATCTATTATTTTCATGGTATTGCAAACTTTAAAAAAAAAAAATCATTCTAACTTGTTTTTTAAAATATTTTTTAAAATTATATTTAAACACTATTTTTTTTTCTTTTAAAATGAAAACACTCTTTTTTAAGTCAATCTGGACACCACTTCTATTATAATTCTTGTCATGAAAAAATATAAGGGGAGGATTTAGGTTATCATTATCTCCTATGCAAATGTACGTGTAATGTTTGCTAAGGTTCAAATTTGACTTGAAGTAGTTAATCAGAACTGAAACACCAAAAAAGACACTGATGGAATGAAATCCTTATGATGCTTTTAAGTGATGGATGCGTCATCTGTTAGGCACATATCTACAATGGACTCTACTTTACATTGCAAATAAAAAAAATTAAAAAATTAAGAAATTAATAATAATAATTTTTAAAAAAAAAATTTGCTTAATGAAGGTGGCTGTTGTGAGAAAAATAATTGAAACTTTTCTAGTTATCTTTCAGGTAGTGGAAATCAGGCTGGTCTAATTAGAGTAGGCCTTTGTGTGTGGCAGCAAAACGGTTTAGCCAATAGCCTTTCACTTTACACAAATGAACAATTTCTTGACTAAACTTATAGGACACTATCACATGTACAAATCTACATTAAAAAATTTCCTTTGATTCTTTTTTCTTTTCTTCTCTTTTTTTTCTTTAAATTACCAGTATTGGAAGTTTACTCAACTTTAAGGTTGCGTTAGGAACGAGAGATAGGACAAAGTGACAAAAACACGAGGACAAATAGTTTCTATATTTTCAATACCTCATTGAAGTTGGGATATAGGAGACAACAAATTTTCGCTTGGGGGACACAGAATGGAGGCCTAGAAGGAAAAGAATTTTCTATCTCTGTGTCTCTGTCCTCTTGTCCTGTCTTTGGTACCAAATACAATCTTACTATTCTGGTTCGTGTCAAACCAGGTCAAGTCACTATGAAATAAAACTCTTGTAGACTAGTTTTTCTTGTTCACAACACTTGAATTCGAGATCTTGCATAAAAGAAACAAGCATCAACATCTTTCTTTGTTCTCTAAATCACCATTACACAGAGTTCATTGTACTCCAATTAATCTTGTTTGAGTCAGGTTTGGTTACTATAAAATAAAACTGTAACAGACTAGTTTCTTTGTCCATAGGGACTCAAATCCGATATCTTGCTTAATAGAAACAAGTGTCTACATATTTTTTTTCTCTTCTCAAATTGGTGTTGGTTGTAAATCATTGCTTCATTGAGCTCCTTCTACATGACAGAAAAACATGACCACACATCCCCTACAATGCATCTTGAATAGTTACAATTTGTCCCTACCTCCAAAATCCACTTTAAATTCTCCCCAAACCCTCTCAAAATCTTCATTGAGAACATGCCGGCAGCGAAGTGATCACACCCGGTGGCGGTTCGGTCGCTTTCCGGCGCGCCAAAAAAAAAAAAATAGCCACTCTACCTTCCCTTAGTGGGGGAACATAGGATCTAAGGATATTATAGAATGTGCTCCACAGCAGCATCAGTACCAGCAGCAGCATCATATCATCAATCAAAGTTCACACAAAATTCCTTTTTCCATCACAACAATATATAATGCCATCTTGGTGTTCCATTGATTACTCACAAGGCAACAGCAACAACAACTACACACATCACCACAACATCGAAACTCTTCATTGTTGGTCCTTGGACTTCAAAGAACCAAAAATGGTGAAGTTCTCTAAGCAATTTGAAGGGCAACTCATACCTGAATGGAAAGAGGCCTTTGTTGATTATTGGCAACTCAAGAAGGACATCAAAAGAATCCACCTACTTAACAACAACAACAACACCACCAACAACAACAATATTGTTACACCAAACATCAATACTAGTTCCCTCTTTTCATCACTAACAAAGTGCTCTCTATTTGGACATCAATATAGAGAGCATGGACCAATTCAAGTAAGAGCATGTTTGGTAACACCCTTTCTTTTCTTTTCTTTTTCCGGAAAAAAAAAAATTGCTTAGGGCGCATTTGGTTTCTGTTTTCTTTTCTTGTTTCCGTTTGCCGTGTTTCATGTTTTCAGAACTTTGTAGAAGAAATAGCGAAAACAAGAAATGAAAACAGGGAAACAAGATTTTATTGTTTCCACGATTTTCTGTACAAAATCCTAAAAACAGGAGGAAATGGAAACAGAAAAGGAAAACTAAAACCAAACATACCCATAGTTTTCGAGAGTTGTCTCAAAAAGCTTTTGATTATAAGGGTTTAGAGTTTTGGCCATTAGTTTCTGTCTCAGAAAGCTGTTGATTATAAGTTGTTCTGAAACCCAAAATAAGATAATCCGGGCGTGCACTAAACGATATAAGCTCTTTAAAAACACAAATTTGTTGGATGATTTTTGTGTATTTAATGACTCATGATGTTTTTTGATTAGGTTCATAAGAAACTAGCTTCATCAACTAGTAAAGGTGACATGTATGAGACAGAGTTGCTAGAGCAATTTGCTGACACTGATTCCACCAAGGAATTCTTTGCATGCCTTGACCAGCAACTCAACAAGGTCAACAAATTCTACAGGAAAAAGGAGAAGGATTTCTTGGAGAGAGGGGAGTCACTGATGAAGCAAATGGATATTCTTCTTGAACTCAAATCTGCATTCATGGAGAAGCAAGGAAGAGGAGGCTCTTCTTCTTCACAGGACTCCAAGGAGGATCAATCTATCTCATGCACATTCTCTAGTGGTAACTTTACTTATGAATTTAATCCTTGAAACTTTTACCCTCGTGCCAAACACACCCTTATGGATGAATGAGTTTGGAGGGAAATGGAGGGAAGGCTAATTTGCTTTTTACATTTTAATTGAGAGAATTATAAATGGTTATAATAAGAATTAGGGATGATTAGAAATTTACATGATAATTAATCTCTCATTTCATCTTTTTTTTTTAAAAAAAAACTCAAATAAGGAGAATGGTTTATTAAAATAAAACATTTAACTTTTCCCTTTAAACTCGTCCATCCAAACATATCCCTAAGTAACCAATAAGAATGTCATGAATCATCTCTCCAAAAAAATTAAACCGTTAAGGTAGAGTCACATGAATAATTTTTATATCAAACAGAAAAGGAGTGTCATACATGAATTTTACTGCCATTTCAGTCCTTTCTAGTCCACATTACAGGTGAATCAGTTTTGTATTTTCAATTATTGTGGTCAAACAAAGAATAAAACAAATCTCATCACAAGGAAAATTAAGTGAAGTTTATAGGTACAATGCTCTAGTGAGTAGTTACGACAATGATGAAACATAGTGTAGCAAAATCAATGAGTAATCATGTTACTCCATTTACTGGATACAGAGGAGGACTCTGTTAGGAGCAGAGAACAGCAGGAAGAAATGCAGGACAATAATTGTGCCGACGGCACGGAGAAAAATGAAGTACCAATCCCAGATTCCCCTCAATCGGACGAATCCGGGAGATCGGAGCATATGAAAGGAGAAGACGGGAAACTGAGGACCCTTTCCGGCCGTACCGGCAGTTTCCAAGGGAAGAATGTGAGGATAAACATTCCCTTGACAACGCCGTCGCGAACCTTCTCGGCGATCAGTTACCTTGTCAAGGAAGATTTGCTAAACCAGTCTTCAAGGAAATGTGGTTCGGAAGGGGGCAAGCTTCACCTCAACAAAACAAAGCTGCATCATGCCGAAAAGATGATCAAGAGAGGCTTCATTGAGCTACACAAGGGCCTAGGATATCTCAAAGTTTACCGGTACAATCGCAATTTTTCATTGGCCCCATACAGGATAAAATCTTGTGTAGTCCTGGAGCACCTTGCTGAATATGCTCCAGACCACAAAATGAGTAACATTTGAAATCAGGCTGAAGCGTATCCAACACAGTGTTCTAGGACCATACAAGAATTTCTCCGCATATAGACATATTTGTGTACTTATAAACATGAGAAAAGTGTTGAGTTTAAAAATAATCAAATTCTTATGTTTTTTTTCTTTCCCATCTTGTTGATTTTCAGGAACTTGAACATGCTTGCATTTATGAAGATTTTGAAGAAATTTGACAAGGTAAAGTGACTTACATAGACTTTCAAAGTTTATGCTAAAAATTGGAGCTGTTATTATTATGTGTACTAACAAAAACAAGTTCTGATTTCTCCAATTTCAGGTCACTGGAAAGCAGATTCTTCCAATCTATCTCAAAGTTGTTGAGAGCTCATACTTCAACAGCTCAGACAAGGTAAAACAACAGCCACAAATTAAAACTGAGAACAAAAATATCCAACTTTCCATCGTGCCTAAACTTTGATGAGAAGAATATGTTTGATACTACATTAAATCATGTTAAGGTGTTTGCCACCAGTTATCCTTGCACCAGAAAAAAAGTTTAAGAGACAAATCAAAGTGGCCAATAATCCTCTAACTCATGTCTGCACCATAAGATGGACTTACAGTCATACACATAAAATTAGATATACTTGTCTGAATGTCTTTCAAATGTACAAGATTTTTTAACTTACAGAATAATCTTCATGCACTGAATTATGAATTCAACAAACTGACATGTGTCAGTTTGTTGAATTTCTATTGGACGACAATCAGTACAGAGAAATAATTCTCTTTTAACTTCGCAAGCCAACTTTATATACTTATTAGTTACCACAATGACAGGTGGTGAAGCTCGCCGATGAAGTTGAGGAACTATTTGTTAAGAATTTCGCCAAAGATGATCGTAGGAAGGCCATGAAATACCTTAGACCGAGTCAACGAAAAGAATCTCATTCTGTAACTTTCTTCATTGGTGAGCTAAACTTTTTTAGCCTTGTTTTATTTTTACTATATAGTTTTTTGTTCTTGTCTTTGTTTTTTTATCAATCATTGTGGTAAAAGAGCTTTAAGCTCATTTGCTTTGACCATATCTATGTAAAGGAAACACAATATGCACCCTTTAAGCCACTAGGTTCACAATAAGAAACAAAAGCAATTGTGTCCACTTTTTTTTTTTAATAAGTGGAAGGAAAGTACACATGTCCCTCATGGTACCCTTTATCATGTTTCAACCAAGCAATTAACCTTAAAGGGCCAATCACAACCTTATAGTGGCTGGATCACAATGTTTGTTTTGGCAATTTTGCCTAGATGTGTTTCACTAACACCTCCCTTTGGTGCAATTATAGTGTTTTAACCCCTAATGGCTATGTCCTATATGTTTCCTTATATTTGTACACACATTGATTCTTGTAGAAAATCAAATCCCAACCACCACCACAACACCAGAAAGTGATTAAGAAGAACTATAGACTAAATCATTAAAAAAAATATTTAGATTTTAATGATTTGACTAAGACGTGTTGTACACTGCAACATCGTTTGACCTATGTAGTTGTCTCCACCTAATGGTGGGATAAGGGTAGATTATTGTTGTTGCTAAAGTTCTTTGTTCATATCTCTTAATAGGCGTCTATTGATGAATTTAACCAATGAATCAGTAAAAATTAGTACAAAAAACAAATTTAGTAGCAGTAGATGCGGATTGCTTACATGGCAAGTTACTTTAAAAATTAACTGAATCATCCAAATGAAATCAGGACTATTTACTGGATGCTTTTTGGCCCTCTTCGCCGGATATGTCATCATGGCTCATGTTACCGGATTGTACAAACGACAACAAAATTCAGTCTACATGGAAACTGTTTACCCTGTGCTAAGGTAACAGATATTTAAAGTTGACAGATATTCTAAAACCTTAAAATATCAAAAACTTGATAGTTGTTCCGGAGGGGATGAAGTATTTGATATTTGCGACAACATAAGAAGTCATAACTCAGAAGGTGTGGTTATGTTATGTTCTTGCAGCATGTTCAGCCTCATGTTTCTTCACTTCTTCCTCTTCGGATGCAACATTTTCGCATGGAGAAAGACTCGTATAAACTACGGCTTCATTTTTGAGCTTGCACCAACCAAGGAGCTAAAGTATAGGGATGTGTTCTTGATTTGTTCAATGGCAATGGCTTCTGTGGTTGGTGTCATGTTCCTCCATTTGACTCTACTGACTAAAGGGTATTCCTATGCCCAAGTTCAAGCCATTCCTGGCCTACTTTTTCTGGTAATTTGTTTTTTTCACTTTGCACAATGACATGTCACATTATAGTTTTTTTTACTTTTCACATTTATGTAAAGAAAAAAGCACCTTATTCCCTGAATTATATGTCATGTGCACTTTATTCTCAGACTTTTATAAAGGTACAAATCGACTTCTAACATTTCCTAACTAGCAAATCAACTCAAAAATGACCAAACTACCATCCTCACTTTTCCCTCCCTCCCTTCATGGGGTTGGAGCATCCAAGGGTAATTTGGTCAGTTTTAGGGTCAATTTACACCTTTGTAAAAAAGAAAGTGCACATGGTTAATCCGGAGGTAAAGTGATTTTTCCCCCTTTATCTAATGTCTAAAACTTAGATTAGCCAGAATTAAAATCTTAACTATTTTGGCTACATTTGCAGGCCTTCTTACTAATACTTGTGTGCCCTTTCAACATTATATACCGTTCAAGCCGTTACCGTTTCCTTTGTGTCATAAGGAACATAATTTTGTCACCCCTTTACAAGGTAAACAGTTTTTCCCACTATCTTCATTGTACCTTGTCATATATGTCATCAGCACAAAACATGGTGGTAATAATTCTACACACGCAAAAAAATAAAAAAATAAAAAAAATTGTTGAATGATAATCAAGTATTGTTTTGGCCATAATCTTACCAGATTCTTCTCTGTTTTTCTTAGGTTGTCATGCTGGACTTTTTTATGGCTGATCAACTTTGTAGTCAGGTACTATATATTTTCTCTGAGAATTTTATTTGACATCAGAAAAAATGTTAATTATATTGCCTTGCATTCAACAATTCATTTTTAACAATTTACATCATTAATGTTATAGGTGCCAATGCTAAGGAACTTAGAGTATGTGGCATGTTACTACATAACTGGGAGCTACAAAACTCAAGACTATGGTTACTGCATGAGGACAAAGAACTACCGAGATCTTGCTTATGCAGTTTCCTTCCTACCCTATTACTGGAGGGCAATGCAGGTAAATTCCGAACTCTAATGATTTAGGTGACCCTTGGCGCAACCGAAATGTTGCTGCCTTTTTGACCTAATGGTCAGGTTAAAGGCTCAAATCCTAAAGACAACCTCTTTATTTGTGGGATACCCCAGAAACCTCGTGCACTGGACCGCCCTTTCTTTATTCTAAATTCTAACGATTTTGAAATGGGGGGCGAACTGACGATCCTTTTTAACTTGTTTTCCAGTGTGCTAGGCGATGGTTCGACGAAGGGGACACCGGCCACCTTGTCAACCTAGGGAAGTATGTGTCGGCTATGCTGGCAGCAGGTGCAAAAGTTGCATATGAGAAAGATGGGAGTGTTGGGTGGCTGTGCCTTGTTGTGATCATGTCAAGTGCAGCAACAATGTACCAATTGTATTGGGACTTTGTAAAGGACTGGGGTTTGCTCCAAATGAACTCCAAGAACCCTTGGCTAAGGAATGAGTTAATGCTTCGCAGGAAATCAATTTACTACTTATCCATGGTATATACAAATCAGGCACCTCTATATTCAAATATACAATTGTGACACCAAAAGCTAGTCAGGAGCGACGATTAGATAAGTCCTATCTAAAGTGGTAACTCTGAAATTCGAATCCCTAACATTTAGGATAAAAGGTTAATATCTACTTAAATTAGTCAACTACGTATCGTAGTCCAATATCTAGCAAAGAGGACTATCGCCTTTGGTATTAATGTTCATGATTAAAAAAAAATAAAAATGTCTTAGGAATTGTTGATGCAATTTCGGGTCATAGGTGATGGTTAGGCAAAGTCTTTCTTTTAAAGTGGCGACTCCGGAATTCGAACCCGGGCATTCAGGATAAAACGTTACAAAGCGGGGAATAAATATATTCTTCAAATAAATTCTGATTAGACCATTCATTGCACAACTTGAAGTGAGAATCCTGATCTACTTCATTAAACAAGAGACATTACAAAAGTAAATTATGATTTCTTTTCAGATTACCAGTATGAAAGCCTCTAGTCTTCTAAGATTATCCTCTTACCATGGAAAACTTTTTGGCAAATTATGCAGGCACTAAATTTCACTCTCAGGCTTGCTTGGTTGCAAACAGTCCTCCATTCAAGCTTTGAAAATGTCGACTACCGAGTCACAAGCTTATTCTTGGCAGCACTTGAAGTTATTAGAAGAGGACTATGGAATTTCTACAGGTAAATGTCACTGTTATATAAATCCGCGCTACTAGGTAGCGTTTGGTTTCTTTCATGGGAATGAGGAGACAGAGGCATTAAGGACAAAACATGTTTGGAAAAAAAGACAGAAATAAAAAACTTAAAATTGTCTTAGTCTCCAAACAATTTTTGTACTAAAAAAGAGACACAAAAGACATGTCCTGGGGACGGCTTTAATCTAACTTTTTTTTACCTCTATAGAAAAGGGATGCAGGAGACGCATCTCTTTTGTCCCAGTGTCTCTGTCTTTGTTATCTTGGGACATAAACCAAATGCTACCCTAATGATGCATACTTAAATATGATACATTTCCCTTTTGAATTTTATACAAATAAATGAAATTCTCTATTGGTACAGATTGGAGAATGAGCATCTAAATAATGCGGGCAAGTTTAGAGCAGTGAAGACAGTGCCACTTCCTTTTCATGAAGAGGATGAGGAAGACTAGTAGTGCCAAGTTGGGCATATTTTTAGGGATTTGATGTTAGGGGATGCTTTCCACACACAAATAATTCAAGGAGCAGAAATTAGTTTATCCTCTCATTCAAGTTGAAGAAACATATGTTGATCAACTTGAATAAGCAGGGACATCCTCCTCCTCCTCCTCAATTGTACACACAATTCTTCCAGTCACAAGAAATAGAAATTAAATTAGAGAAGGAAAAAAAATGTGCAATTGCACTAATATCACCTTGTCATGTGCTTTCTATTCTGTTCTTTCTCCCACAGATATTTGCAACCAGATAGATAGGGGATATGGTAAAATAAATACAATAAGGCAATGAGGGCAAGAAAGAAAATAACAAAAAAAATGCAGCTCAAAGAGGGTTCATCCAAAAATTATGTGGCACAAGCTATTTCACTCCAATTTTGAGGAAACATTCAAATTCGTATATAGAATTAAAGTTGTTAAAAGTTGATCAAATTAGTCTTTTATTTTTCATCAGTCAAATTAGTTAATTAACTTGGCCGCTTTTTAGCAGCCTCAAAGGCTTATATGACATTTCCGACAAACTTGACCAACTCCAACAACGTATTGAAAGGTTGAACTGATTGGGATCTATTATCTCTGCAAAGGTTGGATTGGATGGCCAATTGAGATGGAAAAGTAGTTGGCAGTTTAGTTAGTTGATCAAGTTTTTTTATGTAACTCTTATGTTTTCCTACTTACAAATTCATTATTTCGAACTTGAATAATTCAAAAACTGATTCATTAACATTGCTGAGCAAATATGACAATACAATTTGACAATACAAATACAGATAAAGAACAAAAGAAATAAACAATTTATATGTATAGTTTTTCATCATTCAATTTCGTACACAGGAAATTGATTTTATATATTGCAAAGCAAACAAACTCCTTAGAGAGAGTGAGTGACCCCCCCCCCATATTGGTCTGCACGCAAGTCTCAAATGACAGATAACACAATGGCAATAGCAACTCCAACACTTGCCCATATCTTTCTCCCTTGCTGACTGTGCGATGATGCACCATTCTGTGAAACAAGACAACATTAGATATGAAGAAAACCATCAAGTATTTATCCATAGTTTCATGCAAAGAGCATTTTGACTTAACTTCATTTCATTTAGAAGAATACAAGCATGAGGAATTAAAGTCTCCTATTTGTTTATTGCTTTGTGAAGGAAACAGTGAAAAACTAGAAAATCCTGTTTTCTTGATCTCTCTGAAATCTAACTGATTAAAGTATACATTACCGCATTTGGAGTTGGTGCTGGTGATGGCGTCTCTTCTGAATCTGTTGTAGGAGTAGTATCATCGGCCAGTGGCGCAGGGGGACTCCTCCGAACAATCGTCGGTGCCGGAGCAAGAAGGCTCGACTCGTGTGAGTGATGCCTCCTGTGCTTGCGCTTGTGCCTTCTCCTCCTGTGCCTGTGTGGCGGCGGCTCCGGTGCGTAATCATCAGGCGTAGGCGCCGGAGTTTCTGATAGTGGCGCCGGTGCAGGGGCTGGCGTGTTACTTGCTGGAGAAGGCACTGGCGCTGTGATCGGCGCTTTCTTCTTGTGTAAAGGCGAAGGTGCCGGTGCTGTTGGCAGCGGTGCCGGGGACGCTTTAGGCGGTGGCAGCGATGGTGGCGGTGTAGCCGGCGGAAGTGGTAGTGGTGGTGGGGAAATTGGTGCTTTTTTGGGTGCTATTTTTGGTGGTTGTGGTGGTGGAATTTTGGGGGATGGTGCTTTTGGGGCTAATGCTGGTGGTGGTTTAAGGGGTGCAAGTTTTGGGGCTGTGACTTTGGGAACTGGTGGCTTAACAGGAGAAGATGGTGGAGGTATAGGTATATGAGCCTTAGGAGCTGGTGATTTCAAAGGAGAAGATGTTGGAGGTATAGAAGCCTTAGGGGAAGATGTTGGAGTTGTGACCTTGGGGGCTGTTGGTAATTTCACTGGGGAAGAAGAGGTTGGCGATGTGGCCTTGGGAATTGGTGATCTCAAAGGGGAATTAGAAGAAGAAGAAGAAATTGGAGTAGCTGCACTGGGCAATTGGGAGGGTGCAGATGTGGTTGTTGGTGTTTTGCTAGAAGAAGTTGGAGATGTTGCTGAAGGTTGTGGTTTCTTTTTGGCGGCACTAGAAGGGCTTGATGCCACGATTGGTGGTTGTTTTGTTACTTTTGGTGTGCTACTAGAAGTTGGAGAAGTTGCACTTGGCAATTGGGAGGGTGAAGCTGAATTTGCTGTTGTTGGTGTTTTGCTAGAAGAAGTTGGAGATGTTGCTGAAGGTTGTGGTTTATTTTTTGAAGTGGCACTTGAAGGGCTTGATGCCACAATTGGCGGTTGTTTTGTTACTTTTGGTGTGCTACTACTAGAAACTGGAGAAGTTGCAGTTGGTAACTGAGAGGGTGAAGCTGAATTTGCTGCTGTTGGTGTTTTGCTAGAAGAAGTTGGAGATGTTGCTGAAGGTTGTGGTTTATTTGTTGAGGTGGAACTTGAAGGGCTTGATGCTACTATTGGTGGTTGATTGGTAACTTTTGGTGTGCTACTACTAGAAGTTGGAGATGTTGCTGCATTTGGTGGTTTATCTGAGGTGGAACTAGAAGGGCTTGATGCTACAATTGGTGGGTTTTTTGTTACTTTTGGTGTACTAGAAGATGTTGGAGATGCTGCTGCTGCATTTGGTGGTTTATTTGTTGGGGTGGAACTAGAAGGACTTGATGCCACAATTGGTGGGTTTTTGGTTACTACTGGTGTGCTGGAGGAAGTTGGAGATGTTGCTGCATTTGGTGGTTTATTTGTTGGGGTGGAACTAGAAGGGCTTGATGCCACAATTGGTGGGTTTTTGGTTACCATTGGTGTGCCTTGTGGTGATTGGGCATTGATTGAGGGAAGAGGGTAGCATAGGGTTGCTAGTATTGCCAATGCCCATAAAATTGCAGCCATTGTTGTTGTTGTTGTTGTTGGAACATGATTTGGTTTGAGAGATTTGGGTTGTTTATATATGGGGGGCTATGGTGTGTGTGAATTAAATTGTGTGATAAGATTTGAAGGTTGAGATATAGAGTGTGTGTGTATAGAGATGTTGATGATATTTTCTTGTACCAAACAAAAGAAGGTGTAGCCTTCTTGTGATTTTGCTACATTACCACTAATGAATTGCAATAAAGAAATGTTCACAATGGGAAAAGAAAAGAAAAGAAAAAAAAATATGAGTATAATTAGGTTGTCTTGTTTATATTGCTGCAATGCTTTAATGAGAACACAATTTTACCTGATATGTATCTACATGTAATCTTATTCTGTTATTATCTGACGAACCAATGTACCAATGTGATTTATATGTTTTCCCTTCCCAGCACCCAAAAGTTTCCAAAGGGAACAATCAAAAGAAAATAAATCAAGTAGAATGTACTAAATCATGAGGTACTGTTCTTGTCAACAACTCTACTGAAAGGATCAAGTTTTATATTTTACATTTTATATATGGCTTGTTAACCACTTAAATCATTGGATATGTAATTATGTTTTCACAAATTGCTACTTTTATTTTATTTCTTTCAAAAAGTAAATTTATATTTATTTTTTTAAAAATGTATATACTTTTCTTATGTAAATCAAATGGCAAGTAATTCATTAGCCAGAGGGAGAAGGAGATCTAAAAAAATCAAAAAGAAAACAATTAAAAAAATGTAGACGTTAATGGTTTGAATGAAATAATCCTTAATATGACGTTTGATCTTGTAACCGATCTTACATAATGAAAAAAGACTCCGTTATTATTTTTGATAAGTCAATTTAAAAGAAAAAAAATATTATCAACAATAACTTTTATATTAAACCTTTCAGTGGTATAAAGAGATTGATTTTATCTGTTTAGTATGACAATTGAAAGGTGCATTTCTACTATATGCCCTCCATTATTGCCCTTAGTCTTTGTTGCAAGCAAAACTTGGGATGAATTCTACTTCTTTTGTATCGTATCTCCCTTTATTATGTCCAGTAATGATATCCTATCTTTCTTTAATTAGATAAATTTAAATCAAAATACACAACTACAAAGATTAATTAATAAAAGCATTTAAAAAAAACTCACGGAGCCTTAGTTGAGTTCCTTAAGCATTTAATCAGCGATTAGATCCTTAACGAAGTGCACGAAAAATGTTTAGTAACCAAAGATATACTCACATTGATAAGCTGAAACTATAAAAGAGATTTGTCACTACTTTCTGCCGTAGTTATCCTCGGTGAAGGAAAAAAAAAACAACAGCAACATTAAGAAAGAAGGCCCGATATCGTCACACTAAAAAAAAAGAAAAGAAAAGGCTTTTTCCCGTCTCCCATTTCCTGTATTTTTAGGTGCTGAATTTTTTTTTTTTTTAGGGTAGAAGAAAGATTTAGGGCTGGGCCTTTGTATCCTTACAACTAACTGCAAGTCCAAAAAACAAGGTTGTCTAGACCAAGAAAATATCTAAGCCTGTTTTGTAGATTATCAGCTAAAACATTAGCCCATCACTTAGAATAAGCATTTTTTTTCTTCTCAAAAATTAAAATTTTAAAAAATTGAGTAAATCCCAAAAGTAAACTCTACTTTATTAATAAATAAGAATAATTCTTTACTATGTAAATAAATTTATTATATTCAGTTATTTTACATTTTTCCATCTCAATAATTTTAGTCAAGCTCACTGCTCACCCACCGAATGCAAAGGTCATTTCCGCATAAAACATTTTGCCATTTTCTCTAGCCACCAGCACTATTTTCAGGCCTTATATAGAGAGACATATATTGATTTTTTATTTATTTATTTAATGTGAATATACGGAATAAAAATAATTATCAATTAAAATTTTAAATATTTATTGCCTCAAAATTTCTAAAATAAAGAATATTTAATTTTTCAACTAATTTAAATGATTTAGTAAAATAAATAAATATTAATTTGTAATCCTTCACATTCATTCTAACAAAATGAAAGAAAAGTATTTGCATTAATTATATATAATTAATCAGTAATGTAACATTAATTGTGGGACCTGCAATTTATTATATTTTTGGTTGCATTATAAATATAATATAGGATATTCTGAGGGAATAACATATTGACTATTGAGGAAACCACCACACCAAAAATTGTCATTTTGTCAATATTATGGTTTTACTATTTGGATTCATCCTCTTGGATTTTTCAATTTGCTCGTGTTTTTAATTAAGAGATAGCGAAGGGCCATAGCAACAAGTTCATGAACTATTGGACTATTAGAAAAGAAAATTAAATACTTTTAATTTCTTTTTCCGTGGTGTGAAAAAGATTGAGATGAAAGGAACTGTAGATTTTTTAGGTTCGGATATTTTTTTAAGGTATAAAAATATTGACAAGTTACAACTAAAAGTCAACACTGATGAGAGTTGTTCTAAGATTTTATAATGTTGATTGATGATTGTTACGTATGCATTTACCAAAACTTAATAAAATATGAGACAATTTGCATGATTTGTGAAATATATAGCTGTTGTAATGGTTAGGTTAGGGAAGAGGATTAGACGAGAGATTAAACAAGTGAGACAATGACAAGTTTATGGTATTTGGAGTATAAAATTACTAAGTTATGATATTTTTTAAAGTATTTACAAAAGTGTACATTTCTTTTAAAATTTAAATCAGCCAAAAATGTTCAATTTTAAAATTAATGTTATTATTTTACTATTGAATCGGGGATTTTTTTTTTCTTGATTTCATGTTTTTTTATATATTGTATATGAATGAGATATTGCACTTTTTTTTTGTCCTTATTATATCTGTTGTGTATTTATTTTTCATCAAATTAATGAATGCAATACATTACGTTTGAAAAAAAAATAGATCGAAGATTACAATTAATAATTATTTATTTGTGTAAATAATGTTTACAATTTAAAATGATGACATGATTGTGAGGCGTCTTTTGGTTTTTGCTACGGATAATTATCTTTGTTTAAAATATATATTATCAAATATACTACTTCGTTTTTGCATGCATTGTGTATGACACATCTAATTAAGTACTAGTGAAGGATGAGATTCGTGTCGGTTCTGAAAAATGGCCCTGTTTTGTCCAATTGTACAGAAAAAATCTAATCTAAATCTAAAATCTAAAATTAGTACAATTGTCACCTGATGTTGATGGCTTTATCAAAACTCCACAACACATACCCTTCTCAAAACTTCTTTAATTAAATCTATTTTTGTATATGTCTGATGATGGTGGTTTCATGGCAAGTATAATTGACGATAACATTAAAGAAAGGAACCTTTGATCTGTTCTATGTTTTATATTTTATATACGAATGTATGTTTTTTCTAAACCAAAGATAGTATTGTATTCGTCGACTAGAGAAAAATAAATAAAGGAAGATCATAAGAATCATAGCTTAAAAATTTAAAGAGGGGGAATCTTAGATGTGCCGAAACAATCCCGACTTTGTCATGTTTTGTGGTGGCTTTGAAATTAATATAATGGTGGTCTTTGTCCATTTTCTTCTCGATGAAATAAAATCTTATCAAAACTCGAGAGAAAAAAACATCATAATCATGCAATGACTCTGAAGGGAAGGAAAGGAAAGACAAAACCAAAAATGAGAAATTAAAGAAAGCATAAACCTAAATTCTTAAACCTAAAATAGATAATAGATAAAAAATCTTGATAGTGATTATGCTGCTAATTTGGGGGCTTGGGATTGGAATTTGGTTTGATCTTTACTTTTGGTGCAGATTTGTGATATTTTGGTGTTCTTCCTCACTCAACCTCAAGTATTACAAGTCTTGCGACTGACCTCATGGTCTGGTAGTTGTTCCTGTACTCAGTAAAACGAAAAGACTAAAATTTAAGTCATAGGATGAGTGAAAAATTTCTCTAATTTCTTAGTTAAAAAAAAAAAAAAAAGTATTGCAAGTTCTTATGCTCTTGCTTAGTTGTTATAATTAATTGTGGGGATTTCTCAGTTGGTTCCATTTATTTAGCTTTTACAGGTCATGCCTCTTTCACTACAAATAAATTTAACTTCTGATCACACCTCATTATTATAAATTTGATTAATATTACACATTTTATTAATTACATTTAAAAAAATGTGTCTTATATTATTAAAAAAATATTTTTATTAATAAAAACATGTTTTATATAATAATTTAAGGCACCCTAAATTTGATATCCCCACAAAAAGCTAAGTAACATAGAAGTTTTACATATAGAATAAAGATATTATGTTTGTTAATTGGGTTGACTTAATTGGCTTCAATTATGTTTTCTAGAATTGCATTATTGAATTTAGGTAACATTTTCGGTGTTCACCCAAAATAAGTGAACTTTCAATGTGCACCATAATATACCTGTTCTAATGGGTTGCAGGTTCTGTGGATAAAGTTTGCTTATCTTCTCCTTATTGTGCCTAGTCATAGCTCTATTCTCAGTTTCCTTCAGAGTTCTTTCTCCAGCAACCTGTGCATATGACCTGGTGTCTCTAAACTTTAGGGATGACCTGATTATCTCCTACATTTGCTTTCGCTTGGGAGCTTGGTGGGGATGTTAGGGTTCCTTTCCTCCCATACTTCACAAACCCTACTGAGATCTGCTGCCCACCCACCACTCTTTCAGCGTCTTCCTTTTTCCATAATCTTGCGAAACCAAATCTGTCATGTTGCCATTAGTTTTTCTAATTTTTTTTCCCTAGGTAGATATCAACAAGGTCCCCAAGGGAAGTGTCCATTTTCTTTTGAACAAAAGAGCGTTGTCTTTTTCAAATTTATGGAATGTTGCTCTTTTGGTTAATTTTCTATTGTGAATATTACGTACTCTTTGTCTATATTAAGTAAAAATCATGAAGTTCTAAATCCTATATATATATAATGTATTTATGATAATTTTTTGTATATAGACCAATTATTTCTTATAATTATCACATATAATTATCTAAAGCGTGTTCGTATAATTAAATCACTATAGTTTATAACATGAACAGTTGAACTATGACCTAATATTAATTAAAATTAAGTAGACTATGACAATGCATAACAAGTCGGCTAATAAGACAAAACCGTAAAACTTTTAAGAACAATAATAATTGAATAAAAATGAGAAATGAAAGATAGCTAGCTAGGCACCAAATCCACGTGAATGACATGTATGTATATGGTGATATCATTTAATTCGCTCTGTGGATAATGGTTCAGGTATAATGTTACTTACTGCTACACTTGCGTGGAGTTATTGGTCGCTTGCTCACTTGGGATTGATTAAGAAACACCACCAACTATTCATGTTTGAACTTACCCACCAATCACCACTTATTTATATTTAATGTTATCGTACAAATGGCTCTTCCCTAGTGGAATACATGCTTCTTCTTCTTCTTCTTCTTCTTTTTTTTTTTATCTTTTTCTTTTTTAAAAGTTACAGCTGCTTCTCTCTTCCATATAACATGAATGCTTGTGGTGAGAAGAGATCAGCGAATGACCTGATTTAACCATCAGATTTAGCGGAATGTTTAGGTTATTATAAAGTCTATTATGATTAAATATTCTTTTAGTAATGTCATGAGACTTAATATTTGTTGATGGCAATATCACATAAAATTATCAAATGAGAGTATTCACTTTCATTATTAATTTAATAGGCAAACAAACTTAAGATAAATTATGAACCTCCATAATGCTAGTTTTGTTTTTTTTCATTATAATGTTGGGCTATAAACATAATGCACCATTGTTTAAGTTATCACATTTTTTCCATGCGCAATTTCTTTTTACCACATTTACCAATTAGTATTTTTTTTTTTAAAATAATATTCCAAACATGTTTCTTGTGATATTTTTAGTTCTTCTGGATAATAGTTATTGTACAACAAGAAGAAAAAACTAATTTGTGGCAGAAAATTTCGTCACAAATAAACGTTTGCGATATTTCCTTCCAACGCATCACTTGCAAAATTCCTTGAAGGAAATAGGTTTCCAACTCACTCATCATGCAAAATTTCATTGCCAATCTGCAATAGAATGGTCCTTTTGTCACAAATTTGCAGCGGAATGAGTTTCTTTGCAAATTTTGCAACATAATGACTATTTGACGCAAATTTGAAAAGTTTAGAAATAATAATATATTTGCTTCAAAATGTCACCCTCTCCCCCCCCCATGATCAATTTGCAAAAGAAATAATAGAAATAATAATAATAATAATAATAATAATAATAATAATAATAATAATAATAATAATAATAATGAAATTAACAACAACAATAATAATAATATATACTGACACGATAAATTCAAAATATACCTAAATCATAGGTTATTAAACATAGAAATTATTATCATGTATTTGTGTATCATACCACAATTGTATTGTAATGAAACTAAACGAAAGAAACTTAAATAAAAATCAATATGAAGCAAAAATGTTTTTTTTTTTAAGGTTGCCTTCCCGCTAGCTTAGTCTTAACTAATCCGAGTCGACCCGGATCGCATCTGAACATCGCGGGTGAGTCCCCCAAAGAGGATAATTGCGTGCACAAGATCTCGAACTCAAGACCTTACTTAAGGATACTAAGCCGCTTACCACTTAGGCCAACCTCGGCCCCGTTGGTTTATGTAGCAAAAATGTTGATACACTTCATGGGATTCAGCATTTATTTTCTTTTCTAATGTATAGTGGCATTAAAATAACATCGTGAATAATGACATCACCAATTAAGTTCCGAGTATGTCGCAAATGCATCTGCCATAAATTTGCAAATGTTAAATTTATATTTAGTTTGTTATTTCATATAATATCAATTTCATTTAATTTTTTTCAATAATACCATCACTCAAAAGTTCTTCTTTTCTTCTAAAATGGCGAACTTAGTCTACTCCAAACGTGTTTTCTTTTTATCATTTTTCAAATGAATCGATTGCAATCTTTTTCAAGTTGTTAGTCGATTGTTAACGCTTTATCTTTTGTTTGCAGTGGGCTCAATCCGCCACAAACGTTTGTCTTTTTTAAGTCATTTGCGACAGACTTAGTCGCTTACTTCAAAAATGTTATTTTGCGTCGAAAATGCTTTTTTCTTAATTGTTTACATTTTTTATTTTAATTAATTAACCATTAGTCTGTGGCAAGCATATTTTCTTTTTTGTTTTTCCCTTATTTCCATAGTTTGCCGCAGATACACTCCACCACCAAATTTTGTAGTCACCAATTAAGTTGTGAGTCTGCCACAAACGCATTCGCCCCAAAATCTGGCACAAATCTGCTAAAATTAAATTTATATGTAGTTTGTCATCTCATGTGATATCAATTTCATTTAATCTTTTTCCTATATTCAATAATAATATCATCATCATTTAAAAGTTTTTCTTTTCTTCTAAATGAAGAAACAAACTCTTTAGGTGAAAAAAAAAGTTCACTTTACCACCTCCTTAAGTTTTTAAGTGCATCAATGACTTTGCATTTCTTCTATGAAATTCTCACTCTATTGGTCTATGATCCTTTTTGTTGCTCACCTTCAAATAAGTAGCAAAATTAAAGTCCAACATTTTCATTATACTTTACCTCTCTCGCAAACCTAAAAACAAAAAAAAAAATGCATTTTAATTTGCATTCTTTCCTTCCTTCCCTGGCTTTTCCCTTCATTCGTTTCTTCCTTTCATTGCCTCTCATTATTACATGAAACTTTAGTTATTTACATGATTCTTGTTGACGTATATTGATCGTTTTTCAATTTAAAGTAGTGAATGAGAACGAAAAGAACTTGAAGCACTGCCACGATTTAAAATAATTCAAATTTAAAAATTCAAAACTCAGAAAAAAAGAATTCATGTGACACTATTTACTACTAATAAAGACTTTGGAAACTTTCAACTACTTTTTTATATCGTATTATCAATGGTTCAATAATTCTCTTCACGTAACTTTCTTTTTACAATTACACTTTGCTATTGTTGTCATTTTTACATCTCAAGTTTTTGTAATTTTTATCCGTTTACTTTTCATAAAAGGGGGGTTTTTTCCAGAAAAGAAAATAACAGTTTTCATGAATAATTTTTTATTAGCTTTTGGTTATCACCTCTAGTTGATAATAATGAAGTTGTGTCAACAATTGAGAATGCAAATAAATTATAACACAACGTATTTGAGATGACAAATGAATTGAGGTTTTGAGCATTTGTAACTACAAATAAAGTTGTGGTATCAACTGAAATTTGTAGTCCTTCAAATATTGTCACCGCCACATTTTTAATCTTAAATATAATGTTACAATCTCATTTGAAGCTCAAGTCCTTGTCACAACTTCAATTAATATGATAAGTCATTGAAAACATAACGTAATAATAATAATCAACTAAAGTACTGACTTAACCTACCTAGATAGTGTGTGTTTGAGAACATGTCAAAACAACTTTTTTTTTCTTACAAAAGTTAAAAAAAAAAATCCGTTTCAAAAAAATAGATGTTGTCTGGTAACATAATAAAAAAAATAAGCAAAAGTTTTTCTTCAAAAAGTAACAATGGCAAAACTTAGAAAGTCAGCTATTAAATTTTAGAGACAAAAATAAATCAAACATATAATTTCATAGGCCAAAATAAACATTATCTAACTCATTGATACTTCATATACTCTCAAAGTATATATCTTCCCCAAAAAAACAAATATGAAACATGTCCTTTTAGTGAAAATAATTTTATCGTTGGATACTTGGACCACTGACATAAATGTAAAGTTCCGTCAAAGGTAAGTTGATTCAAGGACATAATTACAAAACTGTTGATTACCACAAGGACTTTATTATAAATTTTGAACTAAAGGTATTTATTTTAAATTTAGACAAAATTATAATAACCGAGATAATAATTAAACCAAAAGGAAATTATAACAACGTTCAAACTATCATTAAAAACAAAGTACCAAAAAGCTATCATTAAAAAATTCAGTAAATATCTTTTTTATTCGTAACATTTGACACAAAAAAAAATGTTGATACAATGAAACACTTTGTTAAACATAAAATTAATGTCGTAGGTGTAAGTGTGAGTGTTGCAACTATTTTTTAGCATTAAATTGATGGCACTTTCAAAATTTTATTAGTAAAAAAGTATTTACTCTTTTTCTTTTAAAATGAAAAATAGCATAAGTTAGCAAATTATGACTTTTTCATAAATGGTTAGCAAATTATAAATAGGTATGAAAAACAGAAACGTTTAATCCAAATTTATATTTATCTAAAATGAAAAATCTTACTTAAAAAGAAAAAAGAAAGTAAGATGTTTATACCTTTAAATTAATTAAACGAGTTTCGTGCATAAAGTCTGATTATATTGATTTAAATGTATATAAACAATCACACTTTTGAGATTCTCTCACTTTTTTTTTTTTAATTATTATCATTTTCTCTAAATAGAAGAACAGTAAAAGAGGTCACAAAAAATGATGTTGAGTACACTTTTTGACTTGTCAGCAAAAATAGCATTAACATGGAAAAACGTTGCCACTACCCTGCCATGACGGCGCATCTCATGTTTGAACCAAAACACACTCACTCAAGTCAAGCAACCACAATTAAAACCTAGTAAAATGCTAACTTAATATTCTTTTTCTTATTTTATCTTTAGAAATGATTAAATGTCCTCAAAGATAATTAAGTTAAATAATTAGTGCCCCACACCACAAGGTTGAAGACAATTAGCAACTAGCTAGACTTTTGAGGTATTTAGTTAACAGTTCGATTCTTGACAATCTGTATTAAGAGAATCCCATATTTAGAGATACACTAATTTTGTTGAGCCCAACCATTTAAAAAGATTAGTCACTATTTTTTACGATAAATACTCTAGTTAAGAAAAAAGAAGAAGTAATAATTAGAGATCCTAGCATTACTTAAAAACTTATGTTCCCTTGCTTCTTCTTCTCATCACATCACCTCCCTTACATTTTTAAAGTCGAATAAAAAAATTGTTAAAAGTTAATCAAATTAATTTCTCTATTTAAGAGGAACTAATTTGATTTAGTATCTCTCAAATTAATGCCTCTAAAAAATATGAACTAATTTAATTGACTTTTGATAATATTAAAATAAAAAATTGGATAGATACTGTTAATTTTAACAACAAATTTGATAGTTTACTTCATTAAAATAAATATATACAATATTTAATTATTATATATAAAGACATAAAAACTCATTAAAATTATGAAGAAATATATAGTTTCAACCTCATGTATATCAGAAAAATATTATAATGTCAATAGTCATAATAATTGTGAATGATTCACTTTTACATTAATAATAGGTGAGTGAAACAATTTTATTTCATTCAATCGTCATCCTTATTTTATTTTAAAAAAATTCTAAAAATAAAATTCTGACTTTAGCATCACTTAGAAATTAATTATGCAGAGTTTAATCTCAAACATACACCAAAACATACTCTCTCTCTCTCTCTCTCTCTCTCTCTCTCTTTTCATTTTCTTCTTTTAATTTCCATTGTTGTTGTTCTTCTTCAGTTATATATTATTATTTTGTGTTGTGAAGTTTCTTGGATAACGAGAAAGATAGAGAGACAGAGACTACTATTCAGTCACCACCACCACCATTGACCAGCTTCATCCATTAGCTTCTGCCACCTGTTTGTTTCCCGGGAAAATTTTTCTTACTATCATTTTGTTTCCACCAATTTTCACGTTTTCATTTTTCTTCTCATGCCACTGAACATTTTGTGCTAATAAGTGGCAAAGGCCCAATTTTTTTTTTTTGAATTCATGAAGCTCTGAAAAAGGGGAAATGTGAGGGAGATCTGATTATTGAATCGTTTGTTCAAAGCCATGAACTTTTTCATCTTCTAGAGATACCCTTTTGTTCCTGGCTCTTGTAAGTGCTTCTAGAGTGTTCTGATATCAATAATTTTCTCTTCTTTTTTGGCTTTGGAGATTTCACATTGGTTGCTACAGTGTTTGAGATTGCAGGCCTTGTTCTGTTTTTGTCTCATCTTCTTCTTGTGACTTTTCTCCCTTTCTTTGTTCTGTGTTTTGTGTTCCTTTCTCTTCTTACTCTCCAAAGTTATACTCTCTCTATCTCTATCTCAATTGTTGAATTTTTTTATTTATTCTTTGCTTATTTAAATTACTTGGTTTTTGAGCTTTTTCTTATCTGGTGGGAACCTTTCTGGGGTTTAGTATCTGTTGCTTGCTTTATTTGTTGGCATCTGTTTTTTTTTGAATTGGTATCTGTGCTAATGGAGTTGTGAAATTTTGGGGTTTGTGTGGGAATTTGGGTTTGTTGTTGTTGTGGTGAGTGGGTTCTTCCTCTCTGAACAAGTTGTGGTTTGCATTGAAGAGGGTTTTATTTCTTGCACTTGGAACTTTGAGCTCCTTATTAAGAGTTCCGGTTTTTTGAGCCTTGCTTTGAGTTTTGGGATTTTGAGGGCATAGTTACCACTTTGACTGCTGGTTTTGAGCATTGATCCTTTTGGGGGTTACTCCTAGGAAGTAGCAGTTGTTTCGTCTTGTGACCTGGAGGTCATGTGTTCAAATACGGGAAAGGGCAACAAGCAGAAGTAGACCCCATTGGGTGGAAGCCTGGTGCACTGTGCCACCATTTAGAGGGTCTTTTTGCCCTCTTGATATTGGATAGTTTTTGTTTTACCATTGTGGTTAAAGGTTGAAAAACGGAATGAGGAGTGGCCGGAGAAGGAAGCTGCATTTGAGCAAGATCTACTCATTCACATGCTGCAAGGCGTCTTTCAACGAAGACCATTCGCAGATTGGGGGAAACGGTTATTCGAGGGTGGTTGAGTGCAATGAGCCGCTGCCGGATGGATTCGATGCTGGGATTAGGAATAATAGTTATTATCCTTATGCGGATAATTCTGTCAGGTCTACAAAGTACACTCCTGCTACTTTCTTTCCGAAATCGCTGTTTGAGCAGTTTAGGAGGGTGGCTAACTTCTATTTCTTGGTCACTGGCATCTTAGCCTTCACGAAACTCGCCCCTTTTACCGCCGTCAGTGCTATCCTTCCTCTGGTTATTGTTATTGGGGCAACTATTGTGAAAGAAGGTATTGAAGACTGGAGTCGGCAAAAGCAGGTATCCTGTTCTGCCTTATAGTTTATCCTGTTGTGAATTTCATTTTTTTAATGTAAATTTTAATGTGTTTTTGGAATCATTTTGCTATATACCATGCAGCACAAGTGTGTATATTCAAAATGTACCTTACTATTGTGTTAACATTGAAGTTTTCTTGCGACTCGGAGTGTCTGTAAAATATGCCAGAGATAAAGAATCTAATGGCTTGAAGAATGTCTGAAATTATAATAAAAATTGTGTTATATGTTTACAAGGTTATGGAAGTGCGTTATTATTAAAATAAAAGGATTCTCTTTGATGGTAGCTTTAATAAAATTGCGGACAAAACGAGGCCTTTCTTTTCCTTGCTTTTCTTCTTGGCTTTAATTTGGAAAGGATTAAGTGCAATTACTAGTTGTTTATTCATAATATAGTTACATGAGGTGTTACTAGAAGTGCAATTACAAGTTCATTTTTTTTTGGTTAATTTCTGCTGAAATGTTTCCAACACTTAAAGTTTGGTACAGTTATTTTCCCTGTGTTTTTCTTTCCATTCTGATATCTTCGTCAAATTAGAGTTATAGACCTAATTTATAATCAATAATAGTTTAGCATGTTATATAAATTTTCTAGTGGAATGCTTCTGGCAGGATATTGAGGTGAACCATAGAAGAGTTAAAGTGCATAAAGGTGATGGCATTTTCGAATATACCATATGGAAGAATCTGAAGGTGGGGAATATAGTGAAGGTAGAGAAGGATGAGTTCTTCCCCGCAGACCTACTTTTGCTTTCATCGAGTTACGAAGATGCGGTTTGCTATGTCGAGACCATGAACTTGGATGGGGAGACAAATTTGAAGTTGAAGCAAGGGTTAGACGTAACTTCTTCCTTACACGAGGATCAAAACTTCCGAAAGTTTAGAGCTACTGTCAAATGTGAAGATCCAAATGCAAATTTGTACTCGTTTGTTGGGAGCATGGAGTTTGAAGATCAAAAGTATCCCCTTTATCCTCAACAACTCCTCCTTCGAGACTCTAAGCTCCGGAATACGGACTACATTTTCGGAGCTGTCATCTTCACCGGTCACGACACTAAGGTCATTCAAAACTCTACTGACCCTCCTTCGAAAAGGAGCAGAATTGAGAAGAAGATGGATCGGATCATCTACTTCTTGTTCTGTATCTTGTTTCTAATGGCGTTTTTTGGGTCTATTTTCTTTGTCATTTCAACTAGAGATGATTTGCATAATGGAGAGATGAAAAGATGGTATCTAAGACCCGATGATTCTACGGTTTTCTTCGATCCGAAACGATCAGCTATGGCTGCTATATTTCATTGTTTGACAGCCTTAATGTTGTATGGCTTCTTCATTCCCATTTCCCTGTATGTGTCAATTGAAATCGTCAAAGTCCTTCAGAGCATTTTCATCAATCAAGATATCCATATGTACTATGAGGAAGCGGACAAACCCGCCCATGCCCGCACTTCGAACTTGAATGAAGAACTCGGCCAAGTTGACACGATACTCTCTGATAAAACCGGAACTCTGACATGCAACTCAATGGAGTTCGTCAAATGTTCTGTTGCTGGGGTGGCTTATGGCCGCGGTGTTACAGAGGTTGAGAGGGTCATGAGTAGAAGAAAAGGTTCGCCACTTAGTCATGAGTATGCTATTAGGTCAGAAGTGGATGACATCAAGGATTCTTCTGATAGCAAAGCACCTGTTAAAGGTTTCAACTTCACCGATGAAAGGATAATGAATGGAAATTGGGTTAATGAACCTCATGCAGATGTTATCCAGAAGTTCTTTCGCCTATTGGCAGTCTGTCATACAGCCATACCAGAAGTGGATGAAGACACAGGAAATGTATCATATGAGGCTGAATCCCCAGATGAAGCAGCATTTGTGATTGCGGCGAGAGAAATCGGTTTTGAATTCTACAAAAGGGCTCAGAATAGTCTGTCAACATTTGAGTTGGATCCAGTTTCTGGCAAGAAAGTTGCAAGGTCAGTTTTTTAAATTGTTGTCTTTTGATTGCTATGTTTTTTTAAGGTTCCTTATGAACATGAAAAGCTTTAGGATGGACTTCCTTTGAGTTGTGCATGCAATTTTATGATAACTTATCGTCTAACAACAGCGATTATTTTTCAATAAAAACATAGCTCAAAGTAGCAACTTTTTCATTCTGATTCTGGTCTAGTCATTGCATACACATGGATTTGGAGATGGATACTGATATTTCTGGTCCTTCTGTAATGACTAACTAGATTATAGCAGCTCATAGAATAGCTGATTTTGTACCTTTGGTTACACATTCCGTTCCCAGTTTTACATTTTTCACAAATATTTAAACTGAAAACAAAATGGCTGGCATGTTGTTGGAACCATCTTTTCTTTTTCTGCACGATTTTTTTACTAAATAATTGTGCTGTTTGGAACTAAGGATTTCGCGTTATTCATGATAACTAGTGCTTATATAGTTATACTACTAAAATGCTCTATACCCAATTTAGTTATTGTTTGTACCTCATAGCTAATGTGTTTTGGGATTTACTTTGGTCATGTTAATGGAGCAGGTTTATATTAACTAGTTTCATTTTGCAGGATGTACAAGCTTCTCAGTGTTTTGGAATTCAACAGCTCAAGGAAGAGAATGTCGGTCATAGTGGAAGATGAAGAAGGAAGAATTTTGCTATTCTGCAAGGGCGCTGACAGGTTTGTGATAAACCGATCTACAATCTTAAAATGATTTTGGAGTGCTTACCTTTACGATTTACCTTATTGTGATATATTCGTGCAGTGTCATGTTTGAAAGGCTAGCCAAGAATGGGAGGGAGTTTGAAGAAAAGACCATGGAGCATGTGCGCGAGTATGCCGATGCAGGTCTAAGGACCCTGATATTGGCCTATCGTGAAATTGACGCAGAAGAATACAAGGAGTTTCATAACAAATTATCTAAGGTTAAGAATTCAGTTAGTGCAGATCAGGAAATACTGATTGAGGAATTGTCAAACAAGATTGAGAAGAATCTAATTCTTCTCGGTGCCACTGCGGTCGAGGACAAACTCCAAAATGGGGTTAGTTAGAATACAAATACACGTTGAACTCATGAGGATTTTTTAATTGGAAGTGGGCTTAAAATGATGCTTCTTGTGTTGTTTTTGCTAGGTTCCTGATTGCATTGACAAGCTTGCCCAAGCAGGAATTAAGATTTGGGTTTTGACCGGTGATAAAATGGAGACTGCAATCAATATTGGGTATCATATTCTGAGTATGCCTTTTTTGATTTTCTTGTTTCACTTTGGATTCATCACACTAGTTACTCTACAAGATATCTGAAATAAAAGTTCGGTTTGCAGTTTTGCTTGTAGTTTGCTTAGACAAGGAATGAAGCAGATTATAATTCATTTGGAGACTCCGGAAATTCAAGCGCTTGAGAAGGATGGGGACAAGGTTGCTATTGTCAAGGTAAAATGAACTTCATTCCTTAATATGATCTTTATCTACCATGATGTTGCCGGCATATTTGGTATAATATAGTTTCAGCAAGCATGTTAATATGTTTGCCGGCGAGTGTGTTAGTGATACCGTAGAGTTGGAAATTTGTATCCTGATATTTTTCATGCCGATCCATCTTTCAGGCATCGAGGCAAAGTGTCCTCCAACAGATATCTGAAGCTGCTGCACAGCTCACAGCATACAGAGGAAGCGCTCAGCAGGCATTTGCTTTGATCATCGATGGGAAATCGCTCGTCTACGCCCTAGAGGATAATATGAAGAACATGTTTCTGGAGCTTGCAATTCGTTGCGCGTCTGTTATCTGCTGCCGCTCATCGCCGAAGCAGAAAGCGCTGGTATTTGCCTGTCTATCTGGTGTTTCTATAATACTATTCTGTCAACTCTGATAATTATTCTAGTTCGCTTTTTTAGAAATAATTTCTTGTCATTCTTCTTGTAAAGGTCACTAGATTGGTCAAATCTGGAACTGGGAAAACCACATTAGCTATTGGTGATGGAGCTAATGATGTCGGAATGCTTCAAGAAGCAGATATAGGGGTTGGAATTAGCGGTGTTGAAGGAATGCAGGTACTGAAAAAATTCACAATTTTTGTGCATTTTCTTTTTATTAAGTTTTACGTTCATATCCATTATTGTTTACAAAATTTACTTCATTATGCTTTTCATTTGCCACTGCCAGGCTGTTATGTCCAGTGATATTGCAATTGCACAATTTTGTTATCTGGATCGCTTGCTTCTAGTGCACGGGCATTGGTGTTATCGGAGGATCTCATCAATGGTATTGCCATGCTAATCTTCATATCTCAACATTCTAGAGATGAGTTCTAAAATATTATAGCAAACTTCTGTTTTGGTATTTGTTAATAATTTGTTCATTTTTCTGGCAGATATGCTATTTTTTCTACAAGAATATCACATTTGGCTTCACCTTGTTCTTGTATGAGGTATATGCCTCATTCTCTGGACAACCTGCATACAATGACTGGTTTTTGTCTCTCTATAATGTCTTCTTTTCGTCGCTTCCTGTGATCGCTCTGGGAGTATTTGACCAGGACGTATCCGCCCGGTACTGCCTGAAGGTAATAGGTTTTCTCCTCGCCGTTGAATATTTGGTTCTCTTTCTAGTGATGGTTGCGAAATTAAAGTTCACTAGTAGTTTGCTTTGCTGCATCGTGTAGATGTACGCAACCTTGCCCTTGTAAGTGGAGAGGCTGCTTCTAAGATTTGAGCCCATGACTTTCAGGTCACGAGGCAGCAACCTTATTGTTGCGCCGAGCCTTTCCTCATAAATTTCCCATGGTTGTATATGAATAAAATTTTAATAAGCAACGGATTGATTTACGGCGGTGTCCTTATTTTCTTGCAGTTTCCTTTGTTGTACCAAGAAGGAGTACAGAACGTCCTCTTTAGCTGGCGCCGAATACTCAGCTGGATGCTTAACGGACTCATCAGCGCCATAATAATTTTCTTCTTCTGCACAAAAGCCATGGAACTTCAGGCCTATGATGAGGATGGAAGAACTGCGGGCAAGGACATCCTCGGCGTGACGATGTACACTTGCGTCGTCTGGGTCGTGAACTTGCAGATGGCGCTGGCCATAAGCTACTTCACCATGATCCAGCATTTCTTCATCTGGGGTTCCATTCTTTTCTGGTACATCTTCCTCCTAATATATGGGGCAATGCCTCCAAGTTTCTCCACAAATGCCTACAACGTCTTCATTGAAACCCTAGCTCCTTCCCCTATGTATTGGATTGTGACATTCTTTGTGGTGATCTCAACTCTCATACCATACTTCTCATACATAGCAATTCAGATGAGGTTCTTTCCAATGTACCATGAAGTGGTGCAGTGGATAAGGCATGAGGGGAAGACGAAGGATCCTCATTACTGCAACATGGTGCGACAGAGATCGCTGCGGCCAACGACTGTCGGCTCCACTGCACGCTTAGCGGCAATGTCTAACCATGCAAGAGAAAGAACTAACAACCGTAGATAACATATGTATAATATTTTTGTTTTTAACAGTCATAGCACAGAGGTTGGAGCCCGCAACACTAAGGTTGTTGCTAAGAGATCACAAGTTCAAATCTTGAAAACAGTTTCTCTGCGTATATGGGTAAGGTTGCATATACCTATCCTTAACAAACACTATCAAGTAGGAGCCTCGTGTATTGGGCCACATTTTTTTAAACTATCAAAGTACGTAGTAGTTTGTGTATAGCTTTTTCTCAAAATATATTTATTCATTGTCTTTGCTCATAGTGCAGAAGAATAAAAGTGTATATCATTTTTATTTGAGGCTGCATAGTGTTCAACACTTCTTTCTGTAACATACACACATATATATAGCAGCAGTTACTGTACAGAGAAGTAAGAATCCTTTGTAGAAAAATGAACTGGGTTTTGCCCCTATTCTTGAGTAGTTCTTTGGGTTTAATCATCTTATAAATCTTTTAAATTACTGTTTCTTTTGTACATTTATTTTTTTTATGCTAGTTCTAATTGAGAATTAAAGTCAGTTTTGTGTTACTCTGTCAACTGAATTGTAGTAGGAGATCCCCAAATTAGAGTATTTGTGGGAAAGACTCATGATACACAGTTCCAAGGGTAAGTCATACTCGATATTCTTGCTTCAATTTCATATGTTAAACTGAAAAACATAGATTAATTACATAAATTTAATACAATTTTAAAGCACTTTGAAAATAAATTATGTTTCAGAAATGAAGATGTTGTGTTGGATGAGGGGATATACTAGGTAAGATAATATTAGAAATGAATGCATTAGAGAAAAAATTAGAGTAACACTTATTATGAGAAAGGAAAAAAAATTCTTTATAATTCCTTACTTTAGAGAGTAAAGTGAGGAGATTTTACTTTAGAGGACCATTGCTCGTTGCCTTGAGGCGGTTTAGATATGTAAAAGTCTAGAAGACTTGATGAAGTCCCAGTAAAAATAGTGGATGTGGATCAGAGCACTACTAGAAAAATACTCTATAGCGACAGATTTACCGATAGAATTTCGTATTTTGCTAATAGTTATCAAAGCTACCGATGAGTTTATCGACGCGCATAATTCGTTAGTAGTATTTTGGTTGGTAAATATTACCTATGTATTCTAGAATTCGCGGACAACAAAATGCATCGATAATGACTATGTTCAATGGCCGTGTCTACTTTGACCACAGTATGAGAAATTAAGTACGAAAGGGTAAATATTGAATAGTTAAAGCTGGATCAAATAAATAGTATTATCATAATACATTATAAAAATAAAATAAAGAAATTTTGGGTGTGAGGATATTTCAAAACTTGCATAGTAACACCAAAAGACATTTTCTTGAAGCTTGCACACCTCAATACATACATGAATGCATCATCAGATAACCTTTTACACTCTCCTCCATTTGCTTCACCATTGACCTTGAGCTTGGTCACATGTGAGGATTCTTATCAAATGCGATAAGAAAGGGATCGATGCCATCACGTTTGATAGTAATGGTGGAGTAACTAGAGTACACAGATAAATCGAAATTCGGGATTTATAGCAATATTTACTGGGCAATCATAAAAGTGTAGTAAAAATCAATAGACTCAATCTCGCTTATTATTAAATCATGTCATGATCTCACCAAATTTTAAAAATAGAATCAATCATACATCATATATAGAGAATCAATTTAAATTATTATAAAATTAATTAATTACATCATAATCACATAATTATTGCATTAATACAAAAAATACAGCGAAAATAGAGAACCTGCCATGTGTGCACTGCACGCTATGTAGTGTGCCACGTGAACAGGAAAGGATTTTTGATTATGTATTTGCAATTTCCAACTGTGTTACGAAATATTAGGATAACAATATTTTTTTTTACTTATTTTTCCTTTCAAATTTATTTTTTCTTTTTGGTTCATTCTAATAATTCTAATATTATTAATCTGATATTAGCCGTTAATTTTATATATTAATTTGTGAGGTTTGGGTTTTCAAAAATAAAATAAAATAGGACAGTTGAATATGCGAATTAAGTGGATATTATTCCCTAATTTAGAATATCAATATTATTCCTTTTTTTAAAAAAATAAATCAGTAAAAGGACTCTAACCAAGAGCACGAGCAGCACAATCAGCAGTCACAAGACAACAACAAAGGTCCGATGTTTTGGATGATTTGAGAGGCCTCAAACTATCCAATGGATAGTGAGCAACAAAGAATAAAAAGCAACAACGACACAAGATAGCTATGAGGATCTAGCACCCCAAAAAAACCAACCAAAAACCAGATCAGGAGAGCTAATTTGCTTTGTTGCTGATGATTCTCAAATTAGAATTCTTTTTATTTGTCAATTCATGTAGTTTTTAGACATTTTAGTTGCACTTTAGGAATTAATTGCATGCATTCATATAGAGTTTCACTTAGGTGCATAAACTGACCCCTTAGGCATGCTAGGTGAAAATATGAGTGTTTGAATGCAGGTGAATTATATCTATGGGAGGAAGCCACGAAAGTTTGGGACGTGCTCAGGAGAGAAGAAAACTCAAGAAAATATGTAGAAAATGCTCTAAAGAATGCTCCAGTGTACAGTGCGGAAAGAAAAATCACCATTGGAGAAAAATGAAATATCCCTCGAGCGAACGACGTTGTTACGAGAAAAAAATAATAAATGTTGTCACAAATCCTAGTAGCTCTCTATAAATAGACACATTCACCATGACTTCAGAAGACAAAGAGAGACGAAAATAGAAGAGGAAGCAATCCTAGGAGAGCTAGAAGATGGTCGAAGACTCCGTTGATCACCAGATCAATCAAGAATTATTGTATTCTCTATCTCTTTACTATGTATCTCTGTCTCTTCTACCCCTTCTTCTCTTTGTGTATCTCTTTTCCTAGCATGAACTACATCCCTCTTGTTAGGACATGGACGGAAGCTTTTCGCAGTTTAATTTGTAATTTATTATGTCATTCCTTTTATGAGCAATTGACATTACGTTTGTTATTCTATGTTTATTGAACTGTGTGTATGCTTGATCAATTTATTATGCCATAGTTACCAATTTATTATGCTTGATCAATTTATTGAACTGTGTGAGCAATTTATTACGCCATAGTTAGCATCCTAACAGAAAGAGCGTGGGGTAGGGCTAGATTTTGCAAACCATAGGTTGAGTGGACATCGAGAGAGTTTGTGCCACTTATGTGGTTGTGTGAGGGGCAGTACATAGGATTCATAACTCTTAGGATAGATTTAAACCTCGCTAAGAGATTAGGTGATCAATCTTGAATAAGAGGGTTACTTGACTTGGAAAGAGGCTAGTGGCCATTAACTTTGACTATAATTGATCAATTAACTCATAATTGGATATGAATAGTAATTAGCAAATTAGACTAGGATAGTGGAAGTCTATTGTCCTAACACCTTTCTCATCTTAATCCTTTCAAAATATTTAAATTCAGTTTTTTTAATTGATTTTCATTATAGTTATTTAATTGTTTAATTGTTTTAGTTTAAGTAATAAAAAACACAACAAAAGAAAAAAACAACAACCATAACTAAGTAATCCTACATTTTAAGATAATGTAGTTACCTAGTCTCTGTGGGTATGACAGCCTGAGACCTAAAAGACTTTCTTATTACTTGTCACGAGTAGTGCACTTACTGCTCTAGACAAATTGCATCAAGTTTTTGGCATCGTTGCAAATCTTTTACACCCGTATTTTAATTGATAAATTTTTTTAATTGAATTTGATTCTTATCTTATTTTGTTTTGATTTTTAATTTTATTTTTTTTTTATCTTATCTTATTTAAATTTAAATTTTATCTTGTTTGATTTTGAATTTATCTTTTGGATTTCAAAGTTTGAATTTCAAGTTTCAAATTTTAACTTTCAAATTTTAATTTATAAATCTTCTTTTTCCCTTTTTTCTTTTTTAAATTTTTCAAAAAAAATTATCTTTGAATTTTTCTCTGGTGCCTTTACTGGTTGTTTGGTGATTTTAGGAATAGACATTGCGTTAATCATTGCAAGGGTGGATCACCTAGAAGCTGATCGAGAACATGGATTTGAAGGCTCAAACAAAGGCTTGACAAGCAAGTCAAGTTTGTACTCACTACCAAGGGGATAGGACATATCACAATGTCCCAAGTTCCAATATTCTTCCGATTCTTGATGGAGCATGACCAACAAACAACGACACCTATCTATCTTCGTATCAACTTCCACCACAACAAGATCATTACTCCAAACGTACGTGAATCTTGGGAAGCATGGTTGAATGATTCAGAGAACAAGCTGCAAAACTTGAACCCGATCCCTCCGAAGGCGTGATTGAAGCCCCATTGGAGCAAGAGATCATTGTCACAACAAAGGAGGACGTGGAACTAGACCCAGGAATTTTGTTTAAAGGCTTTCACACTCAATTTGATATTTACATAACTTGGTGTCTTTGAGTACCTACAGTTGAATTCCTCAATGACATAATGGTTTCAAGTCTCAGGCTAGTTTTAAAATTAGGAGTCCCTTTTATGCTTTTGTTCAATGTTAACTAATCAAATGGATTATGCAATGGTACAAGACTGATAGTCAATGAGTTAGGAAACAATGTCATTGGAGCAACCGTTGTCACTAAAAGAAATATAGGAGATAAGATTTATATTCCGAATAGGAGATAAGGTTTATATTCCGAATAAGGACTTGATACCTTGAGATTTAGGTTTGCCTTTTGAGTTTCAACGAAGGCAATTTCCATTGACCTTATGTTTTGCCATGACAACAAATAAGAGTCAAGGACAATCACTTTCATATGTGGGAATGACTTTTTCTACCTAGGCCAATCTTTATGCATGGTCAATTTTATGTTGCATATTTAGAGTTAAATGTAGGAGAGTGAGTTGAATGTACTAATTTTGAATGAAGAGAGACAAACCTATACCTCAACAAAAAAACGTTTTTAAAGAAGTATTTGAGAACATTTGAAGCTCTAATTAAACAGGCATGCCATTTTTTTTCCTAATCTTTGTCATTCTTTGTTATTAGAAACCTAACTTTTTAGATAATAATTTTCTAATTTTGTCATAATTATATTCTATAATTCCATAAATAAAAAATCAATTTATGTAGGATAGTATCAGATAATTAACCACCAGACAAGATATTTGCTCTAATTTAAATTCAAATTGAATTTAATTATCATAATTATCACATCTACTGGCAGAGTTAATTATATTGTGATGTCAAATTGTCAATATAACTAATAAATTAATAAGTAAATAAAATCCAATAAGATATTATCACCTCTCCATACCCTAGTTTTATGCGAATTCAAATCTAATCTTATTGTAAGAGTAAACGGGCGATAATTAAATTGATTTAGAAACTACCCACAAAAAGTAGTCAAATTTGATTCCTAACAGAATTCCATAATTCACTGTATATCTAAATCATACCAACAACTTTTGTAGCTCAATATCATGCATAACAATAGTTATTATTCTCTTGGTATTCCACAAAGAATTATGAATAATTCTCCACAACTAAATAAAATCCAATAAGATATTATCCATCCTAGTTTTATGTGAATTCAAATCTTATCTGGGTATACTGGCGATAATTAAATTGATTAAGAAACTACCCACAAAGAGTAGTCAAAATACTCAAATTTGATTCCAAATAGTATTCAATAGTAACTCACTATATATTTAAATCATACCCCATGCTAGGAACAACGTTTGCACCTCACTATCAATAACAATAGTTATTATTCTACTGGTAATCAAGGAACAATGATGAATAATTTTCCATACCTTCCTGAAGCTATGGTCACGGCCATACTAGCAAGAGTGCCAGCCAAGTCTATGATGAGATTCAGGTGTGTATCCAAATCATTCAACTCTTTTATTCACGACCCCTACTTTCTTAACCTACGCCAGACCACAAACCCCAACAAGAATCACTTTTTGTTTGTGTGTCCCGATCCTTCTAATTGTCATGGAAAACTCTATGAACACCAAATATTCTTAGGAGAACTGCCAACAATTCATGAAGACCAAGCCCACCTAGAACTAAACACATCCACCCACGTCATGTCCATGCCTAACATTTTGGCATTGGGTAGCAACAGCAAATATGATGTCCAATTTGTTAGCGGCTTGCTTTGCTTTCATCATAAACTTTCATACAGGTCTTCGAAACAAGGCCTTTTCAGAACATATATATGTAACCCCACCACTAGACAAGTTGTTACCATCCCAGAAGATACTAGCACAATCGATCATAATAGTTTTATTATGAGCACCCATTTTGGGCACGACCCTATTCAGGATAATTTCAAGGTTCTTCGCATCATCTACAATGAGAATGATCGTGGTTATTTTGAGTTGAAGATTCTCACGGTTGGTGGCGGCAAATGGAGGGATGTTACACATAATATGCCTTACAGCCTAAGATCAAACATCGGTATTTTTACCAAGTTTAATGGTACTTGCATCAATGGTGCTATATATTGGGTGGATCGTGCCACCAAGGTACTTAGAGCATTCGATGTGGGAGCCGAGCAATTCAGAGAAATTTATGCCCCTAATAAAGAACTAATTGGAGGGAAAATGAAACTCATTGATCTTGATGGGAATTTGTGTTTAGTCACGCAGAAGGACTTCAAGCACATAAAACTATCAAGATTGAAGGACTACCAAAATCACGCGGGGATTCACCAAAACATGATCATAACATTGGAAATTCCTGAAAACATTGAAAATTTGAGTTTTTACAAAATAATGATATATTCACCGGTTTGTAGAGTCCAGACAGGAGAGATCTTGCTGGTGCCAGAACATACATTTGGTCTTCCCATAAGATTTCTATTCTATGACGAGAAGAAAAGAAGTTGTAGGGGCGCTTTGGTTAAGGGGATTCCAAGTCCAGTAGTTTTCTTCACAGGGCTGGGTATGCGGAAAATGCTATTGTTTGCTTACCAAGAAAACTTCAAGATTTTGTAATAGTATCGTTATGGTTCAAGAAATATCTATTGTCTCTCTAAAATGTTTGGCATTTATATGTTTATGTGTAACATCTCAAAGTTGTTGTTCATTTAAGGATGAATTTTTTGGCGGCAGTTATTTCTTGGAATCTTTTTGCTGCAGCTAATTTATTTTCTCTGCTTTGGATTGTGGTTTGATTAAAAGAATTGAGTGAAAAGTGGTTTGATTGAAAGATATTTAATTAATCAATTTATTATTTAAAGCTAAAAGTAAGAAACTCGGAACAATGGAAAAAGATGTTTGAGCAATTGATTTCACCTATTCTTGACTCAGTTATTTTAAAGTTGTTTCTCAATTTAACAATTTATCTAGATAATGGTCGGGTTTCCTATCCTAATCACAAGCTTCTGTCTAGTAATTCTCTTCTTCTAGACCGAATACCTAATCTCATAGTGCAAATTAGCCTATTAGAATATCGATCGATTTGTAAATTCCACACACGCGACCACACAACCTGCATAGATTATCTCTAATCTTATGTTAACATATGGTTTCTACAACAAAAAGCATTCTCACATTCGTTCTCTCGAATTGCACGCAAGAAATCAAATCAATTAAATGGTCGCAAATCATTCAAAGGCATTAAGCACAGATATATAGAAACTTAAAAAGCATCAATTGGAATTGAGTAAGAACATCTGTCTAAAATAACATCATAGCAAATGTTACATCAATACCATAGCTAAGAACTTAGTTCATGATGAAAGAAAAATAACAAAAAGAAAAAATAGAGAGAACAAGAAAAGAACAGGCCATGAGTAATCGCTAATTGAGATCTGACGACATGGAGTTACGCAGCTCTTACATTGTGCCCTTGGAGGCGTCAATCTTACCCCCGAGTGCTCTGCTAGGGTTGCCTCCTTGTCCAACCTCTGAATGAATCCCCTTTACGCGTACTTAGCGATGCTTATATTATTCTTGGTTGAAATTACCAAAAAGGGTAAAAAGGAGATTTACACTGTGATGGTAAAAATGCTATAACTTTTGTTACAAAAGTCTGATTGAGGTGATCCAAGGCTCTAGTTAAAGTTAAGAAGGAGATTTTCAACTTTGTAGTTTGATCAAAGTCCAAATTCATCCTCTATAGGGGTGCAAATCGATGACAAAATCATTCAGCATTTGATTTCCTTCAAATCTAATCAAATCTCCTTTCAAATTCAAATTAATCAAATCTGATCAAAAATTCTCTTTAAGTCTTATCTTCGACTTTCTTCAAATATTCAAATATCCACTTTCAATCTTAAATATCCTCTTTGATTTACTTACATGAAAAAACTAAAATTTACCAAAAATAAGATAAAAATAAAAAGATTTAATAAACTAAACAAAAGATGAAATTACCTAAATAAATTATAAACAGACTAATAAAATAAACTAAAATTACTAAAACCAAATTTTAAAAAAATGCAAAGAAATAACTCAGAGTTATCAAAATGCTAAAGTTTTTGAAGATAAATTAAGTACACTTCATGAATTTGTTTCTTGGAGTCTTCTTTTGGCAGAAGAATTTAAGATAATCTTTTTATAAGATTGCTATTAATCTCGTTTATTTAGGAATCCCTTTTTTTTCTTCTTTGTCAGTGGATTGCTACACCCGATAATGACTTGTTTATTGCAATGAATCTTTCTACCATTATCAAAAAATGAAAAATAAACTTGGTAAGTGATATGCACTAGTGTAACTGAGAGAAACCAATAATTATTATGGTAATGATGGCTAGTTATGATAAATTTAGTTGGTAATGGATTTGTTGCGGATTGTTGCTACGTCAAGGGCCTATTTTGACAGATGTTATTAACACTTTATCAAATAAATAATATAATAGTACTTTATTAAAATAAAGTTTAATATTATCAATGCATAAGATTTTACAAGGCCACACCCATTTGTGACAAAAAGAACTCACTCATTCATTTGTCGTCATTTCAGCCTGATATAATGCAAGTCAATTATTAATTAATTTATGAGTTTCATTCACCTAACAGTTCAGGTTCCCCTGCAAGAATAATCTCAAGGTCCTAGCAAATGGAAAGAAAAGTATATTAAACACACACGGGCGGAGCCTGCTTTGACCCTAAATGGAGCCGACATCACTCTTAAAATTTTAATTTTGTTTTTTTTATAATAGTATATATATATTTGTTTATTTGCTTTCTTAAAAAAATTTATACTTATAAAAAAAAATATAATAAATTATTCGTTACATTCAATCACTCAATTTTATTACACCATTTTTTTAATTTTAACCTCACTCTTGTGTTTTTTTTTTAGTATTTTTATTTAAATCAAAAGAGTAAGAGAAACATGTTATTTTTTATTTCATTTTTTTAATATTAAAATCGTCTTGGATTGGCTTAAAAAAAGTACTTTTTTTTAATTTTAAATATCATTTTTTAAGAGGTTTAGTTTACCATTACAATATGATTTTACTGAAAATCACACATTCTTTCACTTTTTTAGAAGTAAAACCTTCCAAATTTTTTTACAAAGAAAGTATTTTACATTTTTAAAAAAAAAATTAAATTATATTTTAACACTTGTTATTTAAAAAATTGTGTTTTTTTAGAACCTAATCCAAATGGCTAATAGTTGTGTGTAGTTGAGAAAATTGTAACTTGAATTGTATATTTATTTTATATAGTTTTTAAAGATCGATCTTGGGTTGAATTGAGATAAGTTTCTAAATTTTGACAAGGTGTTTTATGGTGGCAGTTATTTCTTGGAATCTTTTGCTGCAATTTATTTTCTCTGCTTTGGTTGTGGTTTGATTAAAAGAATTGAGTGAAAAGTGGTTTGATTGCAAGATATTTAATTAATCAATTAATTAATTAAAACTAAAAGTAAGAACCTCAAAACAATGGAAAAAGATGTTAAGGCAATTGATTTCACCTATTCTTAACTCAGTTATTTTAAAGTTGTTTCTCAGTTTAATAATTTATCTAGATGATGGTCGGGTTTCCAATCCTAATCACAAGCCTCTCTTGAGGTCAAGTAATTTTCTTCTTCTAGACCGAATATCTTATTAGAAGCTCGATCAATTTGTGAATTCCACACACGCGACCACACAACCTGCATAGATTATCTCTAATCTTATGCTAACATATGGTTTCTACAACAAAAAGCACTCTCACATTCGTTCTCTCGAATTGCACGCAAGACATCAAATCAATTAAATGGTCGCGAATTGTTCAAAGGCAATAAGCATGGATGTAGAAACTTAAAAAGCATCAATTGGAATTGAGTAAGAACATCTATCTAAAATAACATCATAGTCAAATATTACATCAATACCATAGATAAGAACTTAGTTCATGATGAAAGAAGAATAACAAAAAGAAAAAAATAGAAAGAACAAGAAAAGAACAGGCCATGAGTAATCGCTGATTGAGATCTGACAATATGGAGTTACGTAGATCTTACATTGTGCCCTTGGAGGCGTCAATCTTGCCCCGAGTGCTCCTCTAGGGTTGATGTGATCCCAGACTCTAGTTAAAGTTAAGATGGAGATTTTTAACTTTGTAATTTTATCAAAGTCCAAATTTGTCCTCTATAGCGGTGCAAAATTGATGACAAAACCACTCAGCATTTGATTTGCTTCAAATCTAATCAAGTCTCCTTTCAAATTCAAATCAAATCTGATCAAATATTCTCTTCAAGCCTTATCTTCTACTTTCTTCAAATATTCAAATATTCACTTTTAATCTTAAATATCCTCTTTGATTTACTTACATGAAAATAACTAAAATTTACCAAAAATAAGGTAAAAATAACAAGATTTAATAAACTAAACAAAAGATGAAATTACCTAAATAAATTATAAACAAACTAATAAAATAAACTAAAATTACTAAAACCATTTTAAAAAAAAGACAAAGAAATAACTCGTGTCAGAGAGTTATAAAATGCTAAAAAATTTTAAGATAAATTAGGGACACTTTATGAATTTGTTTCTTGAAGTCTTCTTTTGATAGAGGAATTTAAGAGACACACTTTGACTCTATTTCTATAATCTTTTTATAGGATTGCTATTAATCTGGTTTATTTAGGAATCCCCTTTTTTAACTTCTTTGTAAATGGGTTGCTTCACCCGATAATGACTTGTTTATTGCAATGAATCTTTCTATCATTATCAAAAAATGAAAAATAAACTTGGTACGTGATGTGCACTAGTGTAACTGACAGAAACCAATAATTATGGTAATGATGGCTAGTTATGATAAATTTAGTTGTTAATGGATTTGTTGCGGATTATTGCTACGTCAAGGGCCTATTTTAACAGATGTTATTAACACTTTATCAAATAAATAATATAATAGTACTTTATTAAAACAAAGTTTAATATTATCAATACATAAGATTTTACAAGGCCACACCAAGTGGTGACAAAAAGTACTCACTCATTCATTTGTCGTCATTTCAGCCAGATATAATGCAAGTCAATTATTAATTAATTTATGAGTTTCACCTAACAGCTCAGGTTCCCCTGCAAGAATAATCTCAAGGTCCTAGCAAATGGAAAGAAAAGTATATTAAACACACACGGGCGGAGCCTCCTTTGACCCTAAATGGAACCGAGATCGCTCTTAAAATTTTAATTTTTTTTTATAATAGTATAAAAAAAATTTATTTGCTTTCTTAAATTTTTTTATATTTATACAAAAAATATATAATAGATTATTAGTTACATTCAATCAATTAACTTTATTACACCGTTTTTTTAATTTTAACCCCACTCTTGTGTTTTTTTAAGTATTTCTATTTAAATCAAAAGAGTAAGAGAAACATATTATTTTTATTCTAATTTTTTTTTATATTAAGATCTGCTTGGATTGGCTTAAAAAAATACTTATTTTAGTTTTAATTTTAAGTATAATTTTTTTAAGAAGATTAGTTTACAATTACAATGTAATTTTACTAAAAATCACACATTCTTTCATTTTTTTAGAAGTAGAACCTTTTAAATTTTAAAAAAAATGGTATTTTACATTTTTTAAAAAACTTTTTAAATCATATTTTAACACTTATTATTTAAAAAAAAAAAAAGAAGTGTTTTTTTAGAAGCTAATCCAAATGGGCCAATAGTTGTGCATAGTTGAGAAAATTATAACTTGTATTGTATATTTATTTTATATAGTTTTTAAAGATCGATCTAGGGTTATTGAATTGAGATAAGTTTCTAAATTTTGACAAGATGTTTTGTATTTTTTATACAATTATGAGTTGATTATTTTTGACATTTCAATAAGTAATTTGGGAAAGAATATTATTTTTAAAGTATATGGTGTGTATCTATGTGTCTATTGGGTTTTGACCGTGGAATTTGTAATTTTATTTTATAGGAGATATAATATATTCTTTGCATAAATTTAATGAGTAAAATTATTAGAGTATATTGAGATATTCTAATATCTTATTAGAATATATTAAGATATTATAATATCCTAACATATCGTAGATTATATTCAAGATTGATTTAGATTGATTTAAATTGATTCAGTTTGTTGTTAGGTTTATTTTCTCATTACTGTCCCGATTCTCTGCCTAGCTTATAAATGGGTGTTGATTCATCTGTATTCGACAACACAAGATTAACAAACATTTCTCTTTCAATATTTTCTTTGTTTTTCTCTCTTGTTTTCTCGTGCCTATTATTTTCGTAATTCGAGATGCAACTCAACATGGTATCAGAGCCATGGTACCCACCTTGACAACTTAACCTACTTCCGGTACCTCAAGTTCTTTCAAACTCATGTCTATAATTCCTAAATTTTCGTACAACCAAAATTCTTCAAAACCCCTAATTTCACTCTCAAATTTGCCTTGATTTGGCATTGAAAATTAATATTCCCCAAATTGGGGTTTCTTGATATTGTCTTGTGGCTTTGTTTAGTTTCTACCTTAGAGTTTAAGGTGGTTAAGCAGTGATTAAACTCTAATTGAGTTTGTTGATGTAGCCTTATGGCTTTGATTTGGAGCTAGTTGTTGTGACGTTGAAGGAAGGTTGAAGAGGCCCGAACGAAGGTCGAAGACTTCCAGAAACTAGGAACTTCAGTGGTTGCTTCTAGGAATTGCTTCTACCAAGTGGTAGTCAAGCATTTGATATTGATCCCGTGATGGGACTTGATTTGCATCCAGCTGTGTGTAGTTGATGGAAGATCAAAGAGGCCCAAACGAAGGTCAAAGATTTCTAGAAACCAGGAACGTCGTGGTTGTTTCTATGAACTCGTCCGCCTCTATGCAGACACTATAATCATTTAATTGTGGCAAGCTTAAAGTTAAATGAGCTTTAGCTTGTGCAGGGTATTAGAGTATATTAAGATATTCTAATATCCTATTCTAATATATTAAGATATTATAATATCCTAGCATATCGTAGATTATATTCAAGATTGATTTAGATTGATTTAAATTAATTCAGTTTGTTATTAGGTTAATTTTTTCATTATTGTCCCGATTCTCTGCCTAGCTTATAAATAGGCGTTGATTCATCTGTATTCGACAACACAAGATTAACAAACATTTCTCTTCCAATATTTTCTTTGTCTTTCTATCTTGTTTTCTCGTGCCTATTATTTTCGTAATTCAAGATGAAACTTAACATTAGAGTATATTGAGATATTATAATAAAAATTCTATTTTGATCATCCAAACTATAATAGACTTTACATTAGTCCTTTAAACAAATTGTCCTAAATTAGTCTCCTAATAATTAAAAATATCTCTACATTAGTCTTTTTATTGCCTAATGGAGCGATCATTATACTTTTAAAAAATTAACAAAATCAATAATATGTGACATTTTTAATCATTAAAAAATTAATCTCATAATTTTTTTAAGAGATTAATATAGTGACACATTGCAAGACAAAATCTAACTCCTCTACAAAAATGTTCAAGCTCCGCTAGTGATTAAGCTAAAAAAAATTAATCTCTTAACATTTCAAATATTTTCCTTGCCAACGTGGACAATGATAAAAATTTAGTAATCAATTAGATAATTCACCGAAATAACAATTTAAAAGGTGGAGAAATCCAGGTATTATATCTATTAAAAGTTGAGAATGGACTCTCAACTACAATGTTTATGAAACATATTAAATATAAATGTGATTTCTCATCTACTTTGTGGGATAATTATTGCATGCCATATAATTTATTTATTTTGATAATTTTTACAATTCAATTTATTGAATTTTGTTATTATTTTATGTTTTATACTATCGTAATAAATTTTTCATTACTCAAATTATTAAAAAATTAAAATGGTCAACTTATAAAAGATTTAGAAATTTGCATACTATTTAAGCTTACGATGTATTTCTTTATAAAATAATGTATTAAAAATATTAATTTATCACATTATATCATATAATTCATCAATATATTATATTAAATTATAAAATAATAATAAAATTTAATAAATTTAAATATAAAATTTATTAATAATATATAACTTAAATAATATTTACCCGAGGTATTTAGACTTTTTTACTCTTTTGCCCCTCTAACTGGGACAAATTACCAAAATATCCCTGTTTCAAAACATAAGACGTAACTGCCCCTGTTTTGTCTGACGTGGACTCCGCGGTACGCGTGGACGTCCACGTTGGATTCGCCAATGCACGCCAATGCGGTAGGTAAATCCACGTCAGATTCGCCAACCGCGTTGGCGAATTTAGTTGCAACTATTTTCCCGATTAATTAATTAGATAAAAAAGAACCTAAAAAGGTAAGTTCAAATCCCTAAGATCTAGATCTAAAATCTAAGGCGCGTTGATACCGAGAAAATCAGCAGCGGAATTGGCCAAGGCGGTTACGAACTCGCCGAAGCTGATGACGCCGTCGCCGTCGCTGTCCGCCTGCTTCATCATCTCCGCGAGCTCGCCGTACGTGAGAGGCCGACCCATCTTCGCCATCGATCCGGCCAGCTCGGCGGCCGTGATGAACCCGTTGCCGTCCCGGTCGAACGTCTGGAACACCTCCAGCAGCTGCTCCTGGTTGACGAGGATATCGCTGCCGCCGTGACAATGGTGGAGATCGGGGAAGAGGGCGCGGGCGAGCTCGTCGAATTCGACGGATCCGTTGTTGTTGCGGTCGATCCTGGAGAGGAGGGAGTGGATCTGGTCGCCGGTGGGCTTGACGCCGAGGGAGCGGAGGAGGGCGGCGAGCTCGAGGGTGGTGAGGCTGCCGTCGGAGTCCATGTCGAAGCGGTCGAAAATGGACTTGAGCTGCTTTATCTGATCGGTTTGGTGGGTTATTGACGGCGACATGGTGGTGGTGGGTTTTAGCTTTTGTTGCCTTTGTTTTGGTGGAAAAGTGGGGTGTGCTGATGGCGATTTGGAATGTTTCAGAGGGTGATTGAAGAGAGATTCATGCTCGGTTATTATAAACTTGCAATAAAATGAAAGGAGAGATTATTGCTTATTTAATCCCACACATGCGGTGCCAATTAAGGCCGAAATGAGTCACACTAATTCATAACTTATTTGTAGCTAGATTCATTAATAATTGGATAAGTTTAAGAGTTAAGTGCGTGTGACTTCTGAATTCTAACTCCATTAAATGAGTTAAACTTAAGACTTTATTTCGATTCATCAGTTCATAAACTGACTTAATTATATGCGTTTATATATATATATATATATATATATATATATATATATATATAGATATAGATATAAATCAAGTTTAGTATTATTTTGTTGTTGCTATTGATATAATCATATGTTATGATTTATTAAGCGTAAGAGACTTGATTTGTATGTAATGTGAGTTATTTAACCAAGTTTAACTACATCATGAGCTAGCTCGAGGTCGATGAGTTTTTTTTTAATTGAGCTCGAGCCCCAAAATTTGACTCGATTCTAAATGAACTTGAGCGCCGCTCGACTCATTGAGAAGTGAGCCGAATATGAGCTTTAGTCAACTCGGTTCAGCTCGACTCACTTCCAACCCCAGAATTGCCAAGATACAAGCAATACCAACAAGCTGGTACACGAGCGGTAAACAATTTGATTTTCTCTAAGGATAAGGATGCAAATTCGATTTTCAGAAAATGCACTTAATATGAGAGAGAAGTAACATTATACTCTATTCTCTGAAATTGCGAAAACAGTGTTTCTCACAATTTTGCCAGCCAATACACAAACACCAAATCCAAATCAATAAGAAAAACTAATGCAAGAAATTAGATCATGACAGTTTACACCAATTTGCCAATAATTTCGCCTTGTTGTAACCTCATGTCCTGACAAGTTCAAGGTTTATGGTTAAGAATCATACCTCGTTAAAATTTAAGTTGATGGGTAGTAGTGTGGAGACAAAGATTGAACTCTTGACCTTTTGGTCATGTTAACTCTTATATGATGTCATATCCTCGGTGTGAGGAGGTATATTAAGTCACACATTGCTTGGATATAAGACTTAGATAACTTTTATAAGTCCGGTAATCTTGTCTTAACCTTTGAGCTAACTTTTGAGTTGAATCAAACCAATTCAATTCTTAATCTTGCAAAAATTCACGTTCCCCAAATATCAATCCTGGACATGAGAGGTGTATCAAGTTCGACGATACTTATCTCATGATGAAAAAGCAAATTGATCGTGGTGTCCTCCAACTTTATCGGACCTTTATCCAGTGTGTACCAATAATTGTTGTACTTTCAGTGTACACCCTGTATTGACCGGCAAGTGTAGGTTTAGGGCTTTTTTTTTTTATATCACACAACATTTGTAAAAAGACATGAAAGCCTTTTAAGAAATTCCGAAACTATTCCTAAGCCTGCAAATTGGAGATCTACTGTGATATAGATCTTATATTGGGAGATCCTTTCTCTCTGTGAGCCCCCTTTCTTGTCCGTGTCTCTCTTAGCCCTCAAACACACCCTTTCTTGAGTTTGCTTCCATTAGGGTGGACGCTACACCACTTGGGTGTGACGGTATGTATGGGGACGGAGATGGACTCCTTGTGGCTTGTGCTATGCTTCACATTTTTTAATGTGGAAGAAGATGTTGCTCTTGCGACGCTGCAAGTTGTGGAGCGGTTGACGACGGCGTATCTGCTTAAAGGGAAGAGTGTTGCGTTGTCGCTCTTCAGCTTGTCGCCATCATTGTTGCGAGAAGAAGATGGAGGAGATCTGATGGGAACAGTAGTTTCCATGACATGGTTGGATCTCTTTGGTTGCTGTGAGATGCAACTACTGACTCCATGGTTGCGCAAGAGGAAGAAGATGATAGGGTTGTGTTGCTTATGGGTCAGGACGACCCAATTTTGTTCCTCAGGTTGGGTCGAACCCGGTTTACCTCTTATTATTATTATTATTTTTAAAAAATTTAGAAAAAAAGGGAGAAACGTGGGAAGAGAGGAAAAGAGATAATTTCTTTCTTTAGTAATATTAAAGGTTACCATAAAATAAGTATGAAATTCTATTAAAAAAATGGGATTTGAAATATTTTATGATGTTTAAGAGAAGGGTTTACTAACAAGTATCACTAGAAAATTTATCAAGGAACTTAAAGTAGTAAAATTTTATCAAAAAAATTGAAGTGATTAATGCATTGAAAATTTAAAAAATTTACTTTTTAATGAAATATTTTTCTTTTTGGGTTCCTCATGGGCACTTGTTAGCAAATAAATGATTAACCTCAAACCAATAAATGATTATGCCCTTATATGTAAAAGCACATGTTAGCACATTTTCTCTTTTTAATAAATTCAAAGCCCCACCAACCGGCACACAAGTTCCAACAGCACCAGACCACATGAGGTGTAGACCACGATATAGAAGCTACGTCCTTTCCCAACCATCAGATCTTCTTCACACCAATCTGGCGGTCTGCAACAAATCAGAAGGTATAAACACGTGTAAACTTAATGTTCTATAATATACATGCACACCGGTTAAGGAACCAACTTTATCAAGTGGTTCTTGAACTTTCTCATTTGATTAGCTTTAGCTACTTCCTAATACAAACGCGTTAGAAAAGGAGGAAGATAGTTTTTCCCTCTTGCTAGCTAAACTTGATTGCATCAATAAATCAAAATGTTTTTTGTTTTTTTTTTCCGATGGTTAAACGAACTTTATTACATTAAAAGCGGGACAAAATGTCATGTTGCAGTGAATTTCAAGCTACCAAATAAAACACGGCTTGGTAGGGACCAAAACAAACATGCTATTTTCTTATGTGGTCTCGCACATTTTCTTACCAGCTTTCTCATGAATTTTAAAATAGACTTGTTTAAATCAGCGTTTTATTTAAATGCAGTAAATTACTAAAATAAGTATGGAAATATAAACATTTTCACTTTTAGAGAATCTAATTTCAAAAATATACTATTATCCTGCTGTTAAACTTATAGCCTAGTAATTACTAGTTCATACATTCCGTAAGCTACGAGTCCAAGGTTTTGACTTCTATTTCTTCCTCTCCACTGTCTTTAACTTTAATATATATATATAGACACACACACACTATTGTGTTCACATTGTATAATTGTGAGATAATCAGCAATAAATAAATATATAATCAAAAGAAAGCTTTAGACGAGAAAATGGCTTTTTTAAATTATCATAAATCATCATTAGCTTTTAAATTAGTTCCCCAAACATGTTTAGATTAAAAATAACAGCTTAATTTGAAAGAAAAACGACTAGTGCAATTAAACCCTTTTTTTTATCGGTGTAAACAGGTACAGATTTAGTTAGTATTGTAGGAGCTTAGAGGAGTTATGAAAATGCAAAAATAGTTTAAGGAAGAGCAAAATGCTTTATAGCTCAAAAGCACAAAACGAAAACATCACGAATGACGTGGACTTGTATTTCCAACTTTTGAACGGTTATAATTTTTGTATCGACCTAAACTCATACACCACCAAATTATATGTAATCAATGACAATTATATGAGTTACAATAAACCTTTTTCATTTACAATATCACACGACTCCCGACGCAATTTTATCAATCATATCACAAACGAAAACACACTTCGATGTGATTTTCTCAACGAGATCACACACGAATCTCTCAAACAATTTATTCTGAGCTACAGAATCCGCATAAAGAAGCAGAAGCATTTTTGAAATGAATCATTTTCGTTTGTGTTTACGGAGTGTGTTGTTATGGAGTGTAAAGTAATATTACAGAATATGATATCTGATTGGAATGCACAAACTTTATATGACTGAGGGCACAAACTTTGTATGACTTATTGCACAAACATTACGTACTTGTGTACAACACTGTGATTTTACTCAAACATAAATAAGTTCACAATCTTTATAGGACGTTATGCACAATATTTACCCCATAAGATGCACAAAATTTATTCACAATCTCAACACCTAGAGGTATATTGGTGAACAATTAAACCTATCAAACTTTAAACCTTTATTGAAATGAACTTAGAACTTAGATTTTAGATCTTAGATCGTTTAATGAAATGAACACATGATTGATGTAACAGAAGCAATAACTTTTAGAACATTTAAAATCAATTGGGTTAATTAGTATTTATGTACAGAATATATACACAACAACATTCTTTAAAAAATAATTAGGGACAAAAATATTACATGCTCCCCCCACCACCTAATGCTTCTGAATCTTTTTCCCCTGTTTCCCCTTTCCCAAGGAGTTGTGCTGTGTTGTCGGCGTATGGACTCAATTAGAGACTTCCCCTTTGTCGTTGTTGGGGAGGCAGCTTTGTCTAGCCCTGACACCTCTTCGACATCCGAGCCGGATGACTCCTCAGTCGGGACTAACCTTGCAGGATCATTTGGCATCCGAACGAGTTTTTCCCTCAAATAGTTATGCATTGACAGCATTGATGTCAACAACATTTCTTTGCGCATCTTTCAAAACTGTGATGTTAATTGAGTAGTAAAAACTTGCTCATTGACCAAGTCAGGAGGGAGATTTAGTTGAATCTTTCTTTTTGTTCCGTGAGATTCATCTCAGCATTATCTGAGGTTACATTAACTTCAGTATGTGCTTCTTCCATAATTTCATCAGGTGGGCACATCTCTTCACCCTGTTTCTCTTCTACCTTTTTCATTCCCAGCTTAATTACTTTTCCCTCCATAATATCATTGAGTAGGTCGAAATGGCCAAACTTGTCCTTGTGGAAGTACAAGACCTTGTTTAGGCAAGAAAGCGTGTTAGTAACATACATTACAACATAAAATTTAAGTGCACAAGCGTTACAGTCACACATACTCAAACTTTATGTGACATTGTGCGCAAACTTCGCACTAGTGTTGGATTGTATGAAGCATTTTTGCCGGTGTCCTTAGCAATTATTGTCCATTTGAGTGATCATGGAGGAGCCATTTCTACAGCAATGAGCAATTAACATCACAAATTTAATTCAAAAGGTTTTACTCACACTTTTATATATTTTAATGCATAAACTTTACATATATGCATATTACTTAATGTATAGGAGAGTATTATTGCATAATATGATATTTGATTGGAGTGCACAAACTTTATATAACTGAGTGCACAAACATTATGTACTTGTGTGTGAAAAATAGGGAGAGAGTAATATGTATGAATGTCTATGTATTTCAGTGTGTCTCTGTACATGGAGGCTAAGCCTATTTATAGGTTAAAACCTAACGGCCAAAATAAAACGGCCAAGAACAAATTATAATCAAATCAAATCAAATCAATTTATAATTTACAATTATTAAATACAATTATTAACATCCCCCCTCAAACTCAAGTAGTATTTGATGAAACCAACTTGAGTTTGGAGACCAAGGTGTTGAAGCGACCGGGATGATGAGCTTTTGTGAATATGTCGGCAGGTTGGTCAAGGATTCCAATTAAAATGAGGCGAAGAGCACCGCGCAAGATGTGTTGACGAATGAAGTGACAATCAATCTCAATGTGTTTGGTACGCTCATGGAAGACATCATTATGAGCAATTTGAATAGCACTTCGATTTTCACAATATAGGTCGGTGGCAGAGGATTGAGAGATGCCCAGATCATCAAGGAGCCAACGTAACCAAAGGAGTTCAGAAGTGGTGTCGGCAAGAGCCCGATATTCAGCCTCAGTACTAGAGCGGGCAGTCAATGTTTGTTTCTTGCTTCGCCATGAGATAAGGGAGTCACCGAGGAAGATGCAGTAGCCTGTGGTAGAACGGCGATCAGTAGGATCACCACCCCAATCAGCATCAGAGTAGGCGCGGAGAGTCAATGAAGAATGGGTAGAGAAGTGGAGCCCATGAAACAATGTTCCTTTGACATAGCGAAGAATGCGAAGAACGGCAGCATAATGGGTAGATCGTGGAACGGTCATAAATTGACTGACCAAGTGAACTGCATATGAAATGTCAGGGCGAGTAACAGTTAGATAGATCAAGCTGCCGACAAGCTGTCTGTACAGAGTTGGATTATCAAGAGCAGTTCCATCCATAGGTGTAAAGCGAACATTAGGTTCCAGAGGCGTGGATTCTGTGCGACTATCTGTGAGACCAGCTCGAGCAATAAGATCAGATGCATATTTGGCTTGGGATAGACAGATACCATCGGTAGAGGAAATAACTTCATGACCTAGAAAATAACTAAGAGGGCCAAGGTCCTTCATTTCAAAGTGGTGGCTCAGAGATGCTTTAAGATCAGCGATGCCT